>JAOTQK010000003.1:1556328-1595397 GCA_025642025.1 Rhododendron ferrugineum
GAACAAAAGCATGAACAAAGTTTCATGAAATATGGCCCTGCAACTGCATGTTTTCCTTATTCTCAAACCACCCAATTCCATGTGGATGGGCACCCATTTCTGGATGAAGGGAGTTCAATATTTATGTGCTAGCAGTAGCATGTGAATTGAAGGTTTTAGAATTAGGTCAACCTCCTGGGAGAAGTGATAAAACTACTGTGTTTGTGTCAATGTGTGCGTGGGTGAAACAAAGAGAGGAAAACATTCTCCACCACCATACTATCTATCTATTCTAATCTAGTCTAGTAATAATAATAATATAATATATAAAGGGAAAGCACCACTTAGTTGTCTCCCTTTTTTTTTGAAGCCATGTCAAAAAAATATTTTCCACTTTTGCCCCCATAATAAAATGTAACCTGTAAATAATTGTCGAGTAAAATGTAAACTCACATCACCCAAACTGCCACACCACCACTACGTCCCCCCAAATTTCCTTCTCCCAAAAGCAAAAAAAAAGTCACTTTCATCTTGTGAATTGGCACCACCTCCTTTTAAGATGTACTATTTAACTTTTTGTCTTCTTTCATTATATTCCACTTTACTTTCATTTTAGCAGTTCTATGGGTAAGCACAAAAGGCATTAAAAAAATCATGTTCCAAGCTTGGTGAAGTTGGTTCTCACGAGAGGCGGGTTTGGGGTTTACGACTATGAATAGCCTCTAAACCCCCTGTTGACTAACATACTGACCTCCTACTAATTCCCGTTGATGTATAAAGTGTGACAAAAAAAAAAAATCAACTTCAAGCTATTTCTCATCAGTGAAATTAAATCACGCAACATATTGATTATCTGCCTTTCATGATTTCGAGTCCACAAAAATGCAGAGCAAACTTCCATAAAAAAAAACATATCATGCCGGCAAATCTAGAGCCCAAACAATACAATTAAAAATGGTAAACACATTATTCCAAATTTCTCAAGGAACTGAATGTTAGTAGCAGCACACCAGATTAATTCCACGAAAATCATATCCCAAAAAGAGTTGGGCCTAAATCATATCCCAAATTCATTCAACTGAATATTACATAGATTACACAGGCAACCAAGTGCCTTCCTTGTGATGCATGGAAAATTAAAGCATTAAGCCTGGGTCCAAAAGAGGATGCATAGGGAGATAGGTGCTAATAGCTTATGCTCCCAGAGCATATCAGCACCAATGACATGGACATTGTTGAGAAGCGAGAGCCTAAAAACTCCCCACTGAGGGATTCCAGTGCATGGATCCAAAACACCAACGTATGATGCTTTTATCTTGAAACTATGAGCTCATATTGTTTCATGTTGTCGGGTATACTCTCAGATTGCAATGGCCCGCTGACATGAATATTGAGTGACCTAATAACTGAAACAGAGGCATTCCAGTGCCAGCAGCAAGAATGAAGGGTTATACGGATCTCTGCTGTCGAGTGTACTCCCAGAGAGCAATGGCACCACTGACATGAACATTCAGTGACCTGACAACTCCCAGCTGAGGGATTTCAATGCAAGCATCCAAAATATGAATTATCTCCACTGGTATACCCTCCTTTTCACGGCCAAGAACCAGGACCTGTAGGCAAACCCGTAAATTAAATGAAATTGTTTATGAGACTAGGAACACTTCTGCATGGTTGATTGGTACAAATGCTTGCATATTACAGATGCAGCTGCAAAATGCAAAACAGTATACGCTGATGCAATGCCATCATGCAATTAGAACAAGAAACTGATGGTTCAGAGTCTTTGTAATGACTTACCGTCTTTTTAGGGAAGTCATACTGGTCAAGAGGTATACTGTTTGCAGTTTGCTCCAGACCCAAGATAGAAAAACCCTCTCTCTTCTTTTTGTGTAGGAAACCTTTCAGATTACTCACCGGAACTTCTATGATTGGGACCCACTTCTCAGCTGTCACACTTGAAGGACAAACAAAGCTTGTTAATAATTAATAACAACTAAATACTACGGCTACAGATGGTTTACTCCCAACTTTCAGTTATGCAAACAGAAGCCCTCTTTGATTGGTCGGTTAACAAATAAGTAATCCTATTGGACTAATATTGAGAGGATTCAATACCCCACAACCCCATGTTTTGTGGGATAGGTTGCCCAACAGGTGTATAATCCTCGACTAATAGGCGAACGCATTGGATTCGCAATGCAATCCAATGTCTGATCCAGCAAATCAAACAGGTCCACAAATATGTCAACCGAACTTGAACTTTCCAACCTAAGATTTTTACATAGAATATTAAAAGATCCTGTAGGTTAATGTTTTTACTTTCTAAAGAAAGTTTGGGCAATCAGTTCAGGAATATAACACTCTTCCCCATCGTTATATTGCTTGAATGCTCGTGGTTTTCCATCTTAATCCCCTATTAAGCTTCAAGTGAACGCTTTTAAAGCCCCCCATATTACAATTCGAAGACACTGATTACAATTCAAAGACACTGATAGAGACATGAAAACCTTAGCAACTGCAGCCTAGAGGTTCTGCTGAATGAGAAGGCATCTGCATTACAGCCTCAGCTGATCTCGACTGAGTCAGAACAGCAATTCAGCACAATTTCACGGAGTGGACCAATAATTTTGTAGAACTGAATCTCCTATTTCACATGTACACGGACTTGTAACAAGTATCGAGATCGACCAAGGATTTATCTAAAATGCCCAATCCTGTTGTTCTTCACACAATTACTAGAGAAAATCAACACTGGAGAAGCACGGTTAACGAAGTATGTATTATCTCCTTTGAAAAGAAAAGGAGAAACCGTTCCTGGACCTTAATATAACGGGGTCCATACCTAAAAATCCTAATCTCACCAATCCGGACCTAGTCAAATTTTTGTATGTTGAGATTTCATGCAAGCTAACATGAGTCAACTACCTGCCAAGTGCCAACTGTAACACTTCCGACGCAACTTAACAGAAGTATTGTGTAATTTTGTAAACAATCAGCGAATATCATAACCTGATTAGTTGGAACTGTTTGTCATCTACAACATTTGCATCCGCAATTGCCAAACCTGCTGCTTTAAACACCTGTTGGAACCATTATTGATTCAAAAAAAATGTGGCGTGAGATGAATTTTAAAAACACTTTAGATAATAATCACACAAACATGTAGTTACACCTCGCATGTCCGTGCTAGTCCAGCAAGGTTGGGTATGCGATCAAGTAGTGACGCCACAAGGATAAAGTGCTGTCGATTTCCCCTTATCTTTTCCACAGCTAAACTTCTTGAATGTAACAAATCATCAAGAAGCTGATCTTCCTTTTCCATTTCTGTCTCCACGGAGGTACCGGGTTTAGTGGTTAGTAACTCCAAGAATAGTAATAAGAAGAAAAATTAATCTACTAATAAGAGTAATAAAGAACAATAGTCAGATTTAACCAGTCCTCAACAAACAGAAGTGGCCAATTTTCAAAGAAATATTTACTTCATCTTTCTCGTGAAATACCCAGAAAGAAAGAACCTCGATCACTTCAATGCAGTGCTAAGAAAATTAACTTTTAAGCGAAAATACAAAGATCAAAGAAAAAAAGCAAAACAACACATCGAGTTTCATTTTATTTCTAAGATAGCGAAAAGTACAATACCTAAGTACTGACAGGGTATATAGAAGGAGTTTTCCAGGGTATATATAGAGTTCTCAAAATATCTCCAGGATAACCAGAATACTTTAATTATAACCAAGTAGCATCAATTTCCTTTGAGTTCTCAAAATATCTCCGGAATAACAGATTGACACGGCCTCCTGTCAAAATTTATGACTTTTATGCTGCAAGTAGCATCAATTTTCCTTTGAGTTGATTTCTATTTCAACCTCACACATGCTGAGAACTCTATATTTTGATTAACAGAGATCATAAAATTTTGATCTATAGCAGATTGGAGCATTGATTTAAATGCACCGGAAAAAAAAGGATTTCAAACACTATTCTCAACCCGATGTACTCGAGTACTGACTTTTAATGGGGATCTGGGCCTCAACTTTTTATTTATTAAATTTTCTTATTTTGACTAGAGTTTTACAGGAAAAATTTTTATTCGAAAACTCGAGTTTTATGATTTTATTAGAACGTATTGGAATTGGATTTCTTAGTTTTCGGTCCCAAAGCACACGGCAAGGGAGAAGTTTACTTATTTTTTTTACAAACTCATAATCATTCTATGTACCTACGGAAAAAGGTACATTGTTATTCAATACAGCACTACATACATGAATTAGGGTTTCTCTGTTAGTACGAGGTTCTAAATTAGGCATTGGAGGGCCTTTGCCGACAAGAGGCAAATGTGCGCTCACAGTGTCTTGTTTTGCAGAAACTAGGTTTACGGCGACGCGCACATGCTGTTTGATCTCAAAGGACGTTCATCAACATTATGCGGATTTATTCCCCGTCCAATTGGCGCCGTCTGTGGGAAACGAGAAGTTCTTTGAGATCAACCAATGACATCCGCAGACCCAAAAATGAATGGAGGACGATCCAAGCAAGTCGCTGCAAGAAATTCATGGCTCCAAAGATAGAAAAGGCGGTTCAAAGTCTGCACACAGAGACAGAAGGCAGGAATCCAAGTCTCGCCGTGGTAACGGACCGGAGGACAGGCAATCCAAGAGTGTTCGGGGCTTCAAAGAGAGTCTCGAGAGCAAAAAACAAGATCTAGAACAGCTTGTTGTGCTTATGAAAAAGCGCGAGCATGAGATCAGAGGGCTCAAAGAGCGCATGGCCTGGGTGGAAAGGTCCAGAAGCAGTCGTGGAGATGGCAGGAGGAAGGACCGAACACTAGAGAGGAAGGTGGAACGCAAGACTCGCGCAGGCGAAGGGGTGAGTGTCCACGAAAAAGGAGAGATAGGAGCCCTACTCTGGAGAAAGAGAGGTCCAGAAAGCATCATAGAGACAGATACGAGAGATCTGAGTCTGACAGGGAAAGAGCGGATGAGAGGAGGCCTGGTCGTCAGGAAGAGGGCACAACGACTGCACGAGAATCAGCACGTATAGCCCTTAGCCGAATAGCAGCCTCACCACTCTCAAGGAGCATACATGAAGCGCTGCCTCCGAGTTGAAACACAGTGCGTTTGTACTCTACGAAACGAGCACAGACCCAGTGGCACATATCCAGCATTACCAGCACGCTGTGTTCATGCACATGGGAGATGACGCTCTCTTGTGCAGAATGTTCCCTTCGAGTTTAGGTAAAGTTGCTCTCGCCTGGTTTCATAAGTTGGCCCCATACTCGATCAAGAGTTGGAAGCACGGTCAGGCCGTTAACACGGTCGTCGGCCCCATAACTTATTGGGCCGTCCGCCCCTGATCCCAAAAATAAGAAAGTGAAGTATTAACTTACATTCAGCTTGGGCTAGGCCAAATAACATTTAATGAGTACCACCATTGGACCAATGATCGAATACATAAGCTTCTAAACCATAATTGGACGTGATTCTAAAGAATTCTGTGCAATCATATCTGTGCAATCATAAGAAGTTAATGCTAGAGTTGACATACCTCTAAGAGGCTTGGAAGTGTCATTTTTCCCCAATAAAATCTCAGAGTCTGTGTCCTGCCTACCATGTTTGGAGATAGTAACCTTTTTTTGGAAATCTAATGGTAAATCCTTAGGCAGCATGGCTGGCAATTTCTCTTTGTCCGCATTCACTGATGTTTTCACAGATAATGGATCTTCATTAATCCTTAAGCACTCATTGTTTATTGTCTCAGCATCCTTAGCCATGGAATATCTGAGGTCTTCCCTAACATCCTGCACAACCTTTATCATGAGACACCAACAAATAAAAGAGAAAGCAGAAGTTGAGCAAGTTCTTACATTGAGAAATGCAGCTACTTGCTCCATGAGAGATGTTGGAACACATTCAAACTGAAGTTCCTTCAATAGTATGTAACCCAAAAAGAGGGACAAGTCAGAAGCTACTTAGTAAAAATGAAACAAATATTTGGTAGTTATAAGTGAGGAAACGTCCCAGTTTGTAACAACAGAAACAAAGCACAACATGATTACAAAAGTGACTGTACAGGCCATGCCACCAGAATGGGAGTTCACCAAAGTAGATCTTCACTTGAAGATAATATTTAGAGACCAAATTATGATGTCATTGACAGGATTGATTAGTAGACTATCGAAACCTTTTTAACAAATATTCATTGACCTTCATTGAACATTAATTTATTTTCTTGGCATATCAAATTTCATTATGCAAACAAACCAGAATCAATAGGTGTAGCCATACAAACATCCAATCCAGGGCTTGACCTGAAGTAACTAATCAAAACAAAATGCAACAGGAAACTTGTTGCAAAGCACTGCAAGAACGTAGAGAGGCCAACAGCCTATTGTCGTCAGACTTCTTCAAATTCCTCGAAGAGCAAATGCATGCTCTAATCTCTTTCTCTATCAGTATCAGCAGTAATGCCCTTACTCTGAAACTGTCTGCTATTCCTCTCCCTTCAAAGCCACAGTAAATTGCTGCAGCCAAGGGTTGCTTGTAGACCCTTTCAGCTGGAATTCCGAATAATATGTCCACCACCCAATCCATCTCCCTTGAAAACCCACAAGTAGGCCTATCAATGTTCTTTCTGTTATACAGTCTTTGGGTAGAACTCAACGCCAAAAGCTAGCTTTTAAAGTGAGAGTGCCCTCACACTTTATTTTGTTTTGGTACCCATTCTGTGTAGGAATTCGCGTCACACCCTTCCTCACAGCGTGCTCATTCGGCAGTACATGCTGAGTGCAAGCCAGAGACATGCACCTTACCAACACTTGGTATCTAGCTTTGATACCTTGTTACATGGTATTGGTTAAAACTTAATCCCAAAAGCTAGCTTTTTAAGTGAGGGTGCCCTCACATACTTCATAATATTTTGGTACCCATGTGAATTTGGTTGGGACTTGGATTCACACTTCCCCAGCATGTAGCCCCTAACAAGTCTAGAGTACCCACACTCAAAAAAACAGATGCTCATAGCATTCATCCCCAGCTTGATATAGCACACATCTAGCATCTATTGACATGCCCCAACTAATCAACTTATCAACCTATCCTTAGTTGAGCATTATTTTTAATCTTGTTAACCTTTTTACCAAACAATAACCCAACTTTCCCGAATGATTTCCAACACCTTGGAACCCTTTGGCCTTTGGTAATTACAGGTACGTGAACTCACTGAAATTTAAGTTTTGATACTTGGTTAAAACATTAGCTTCGAATCTGTAGAGGGCACGGTTCAAATGAGGAAAGGCTTACGGTCAACGTTGATAAGATCCTTACATTTAGAGGATGGAATAGCCTTAAAGTTAACAAGATAGAAAGTGATTGACTTGCTATCAATTTCCTTAGTTGAGCAAGCAATTTCTCGTAAAGATCTTGGCAAATCAAGGGATTTATTGGGTTATAAGTAGGAACGTCGAAGGAGGGGATTCATCTATCACAGAGGAAGTACAACACTGATCTCTTATGCAAAACTGGTCTAAGAGGTGCTAAACGTGCTGATACTCCAATGGATCCTAATTTCATAAAGAAGTGTTAATGTATTCAAAATGAAAGCTTCCACATACAAAAAACAAATGATGCAAGCGTGAGGTGATCAAATTTGATTGCATCTCTAACCTCAACCCGACTAGAGAATATTCCAGCAGGGGTCACTGACTCCTTGGGATTAAATGCGTCAAGATAACCTTCCATTGATGCTCGTAAGCTGTACTGGAAATTAATTCTTTTAGCACATGGACAACATTCTGAAAACTATGCACAAAAGGAAAAGAAGGCAAAAATTAAGCATGTAGTTGGGAAAATGTACATTGTAAGAGCTATAGTTGACCCTTAGTTGCAGACAGCTTCTAAAGCGGTGACGCTCCCACCTTAGGAGCGCGCTCATGCGCTCCCAACTAAGGAGCTTGACGGGAGCCCGCTCCCATTAAGATGGAAGCACGCTCCGTACGAAGATGGGAGCTTTTGTACAATCCTTGTACAGAAAAGCATGGATTTATCACTTGACTTTATTAATTGGTCTTTGATGAACTCATATATGTAGGCCCAAGTCATGATATCTTGAAAAGAAAACCATATATTGTAACACTAGCTATTTCTTACACTAATGGTGGACTTGGCACGTATTTTTACTCCCTAAAATGATTGTACTTTTAAAGTCTACATTCTATGCTACATTATTTTCTCCATTATATGTACACATTCCTTCCACGCTCCCAACCTTGGGAGCTTGTATATTCCCACGCTCCACCGCTACCACTTCGTGCAACTAAGTGGTCAACCACTTAGTTGCACGAAGTGGGAACAGGAGCAAGACAGAAGGTATGTAGAAGATCCTGAATTGGGAGCGCCGAAAGGAGCATGTATATAAGTATTTGTTATATATAAACGTGAGTGAGATAAGACCACTCAATATAGTTTTTATATCTAATCTATGGACTAAACACATAGATAAGTAAAATAAGAGACGAGAGTCCTAAATCTCTATTACTTCTTTCTTTTTCTTCTTCCTTGCATATGTTTGCAAAGAGAAGTCCAAATTTATTTCTTGAGACTAGTGTGGAAGCTTCCATCCTATTTAGGAGCGTACCTCTGACTCGATGAGAGCAAGACAGGAACGCACTCCTTACTTGGGATAGCCGATTCGAGCTCCCGTCTCAAGAGCGCGGCCACTTTGGAAGCTCCCTGCAACTAAGGTTGACCATCACCAGCAATAGATGCATATACTTTTCTCTCTCTCTCTCTCTCTCTCTCTCTCTCTCTCTGTACCTTTATATGCGGACATAGTTCATATTTCACCTTTATTGCCCTTGGTAGCTATGGATGGTCAAGGTATAAGATTTCAGAGACATCCCCGACGTATGTTAGAACTCATAATCATCAGAAACTAGCAGAACAGTCTATGCTTTCCCACTTAGATTTGGTAATAGACGACCAATGTGGAATTTTTCGTCAGCTAATATGCAACTCCACAACTCATAAGGAAGCTCAAACATTCAGGGTTGAATCCTAATAAATAGTTCAGATCTGTCGCACATCTTCTAGTTATCTTTTGGTAGCATGTACAACGCATAAAAGATTTATAGTTTTCGAAAAGAATGCATGCAGATAACACCTCTAATCAAATACCAATATCTCATCAGGTATTTATTGGCTCTCCACATCCAAAAAAGAATATCCAGAAATGTTTGTTACAGGGAGACCACATCCACTTTTGATTGGCAAGTTGCTTGTAAAAGTTTGGATACCATGCCAAAGACTATGTGACGAAAAGAAGTACTAACAACCTCAAAAGACATTTACAGTAAATGCATAAGCACTAAACTTCCTATAAGATACTAAGTACTAGATCCTAATCAGAGCACACATCACAAACAGTATATCCTTGAGCTTTACTGGCTTACAAATTAGTTTGTCATGTATGCTTCAACATAGAAAAGTGATAGGCATACAGTTGGAAAAAGCAACAGAAACTCCATGGCTTACGAGTCCATTAGTAGCTCAGAAATTGAGAACCACCAGAATTAAGGTACGTACATCAAGAACTAAGTTAGGCACATTGTAAAAGCAACAGAATTCACTGGCTTATGAGTTCACTAGTAAATCAAACTGGCAAAAACCACAATTCTAGAAGAAAACTAACTTCCTGAATAAGGTCTCAGCAAATGCATATAAACATCATACCGTGCACAATCAGAATTCTTTGCCAAGTATCTTTTTAAATCCTCAAAGCACCTTCTTTCCAAAGTCACGATTTCATGAGAATTTGAAACCAAAGGAGGCAATAATTTGTTAAGAACTTGGTACACCAATAACTGCAAAAGAAAACTAGAAAGATGTTATATAAGGCTCCACACTGTCATGTTGAAATGCCTTTGCATGGTAACGAAGAAACAACTGTCAACAGTTGAAAAGGGAGGCACCTGGGAAAAACCCCGTAGACTGTGGTGATGTGAGGTTAATAGTGGAATTATAGGAGGAAGTAATTCCACCAAATGACTAGATTGGACAGTTGCTGATGCATGGAGGATGACATTAGCAGCTATAAATACATATGAAGACAGAGCCTGCAATCAATGCCCAAAAATTACTAAAACTGCTCAAACAATGGCCAACTATTAAATGCTGAGGACAAGATTATCAGTCAATAAGTATAAAAGGCAATGTCCAATAAATTTACCCACTATGGTTACTAGGCTTAATTTGGATAGCCATTACTTTGTTGAAAACTAAATACCAACTCCATGAAACATCATTTTAAGGTGAAGGAAATAGATATAACGAAAGATAAATTTCTGGATTGGAAAGCTTAGTAGAACCAGTGAAAATTTCAGCATTGGAAAGCATAATTGTAATAGTGAAAATTTCTGCATTGGAAAGCTCGGTAGTAATAGTGAATGAACAGAGTTCAATAATCACACATTGACACTCAATGACCATATCAGTATGTCTCAATTTCCCACGATACTTAAGTTATGTAGCTTTAAGTTGAGGTACAGCTATGAAGCATGTGTACGCGTACGAGTATGGATAGGGGCACTGGTACATCAATTCTAAAAAAAAGGGTACATGTGCGGCTGTAACAAATGTACTTTTAAAAATGAGAGGAATGTTTTGCATGTAATAATTGCACTTAAAATGAAGGAAATAGTAAAAAAAAAAAACCTGAGGCGAATAGGAATCACACAGAAACTACAGTTTACGGCCAACCATAGAACTAGAAGTACAAACCAGAGGGCAATGTCATTACACTAGAAAACTATAGACCAAAATCCTAATTCAGTTAGCAAGCTAAGCATAACAAAATACTTGTTCAGTAACTTAAGTTAGTTCCATCTCTGCATAAGATACAAAATAGATAAGGTGTGGCTTGATTGGGTACTTCTAGGTTACAGAAAAATCTAGTGAGAAAAGTTATGGTACATGTTTTAGGAAGCCGGTAGACATATATAAGTACCGACAAAGTTACCGGTACCCAGTACATTACGGATACAGGTATGATACAGTTTTAAAGTACCCATGCTTCATAGAACAGTATTCAAAATTTCAACACAAAACCATATCACTCCCACAAAGTTTTCCACCCTCCAGAAAAATAAGTACCACTTGGCTGCTTAAAGTTCTGTAGCAAATCTTCCATTGTCAGTGCCCAACAATTCAGAGGGAATTTCCAAAAACACAAAAATGTTACTAGTAAGGGGGAAACTAAATTCAAGAAAAACAACCAAATCACTTTAAATACAATACTTGCCTGTGGCCTCATATCATAATCTTGGAAGATAGGAACTAATTGCTCCCTAGCCTGTAACAGAAACATGATAACATACACAAATCTCAAACTAACATTACCGGAGGGAGGCAAAAAAAGATAAAGATCAAAAAATCTTGTACAGCAACATATAAAACTAGAAAAGAAAATTTATTCAAATGCGAAGCGTTGAAGTTGAAGGGGTAGTCTTCAAAAAAGTGCAAGAATTCCTCACCAGTGATGGAAATTTCATGTATATGTTGATTGCAACTGTTTCCAAGTATTGGCGAACAGCTGGCAAGTTGTTTCGCTGCTAAGAAATAGGAGTAGACATTACTAGCATCTGCAATGCAGAAATTAAAAAGACCAAAGGTAGCAGTGAACACTGTACGGTCAACGATTATTCAGGGATTGGCATCGTGTATCCTATCCATGGTAGTAACAAACCATAATAGCTAAATTAAATCTTCAGTATATGAACAAAGCCTTGTATTCTGATGCACTGCCATTCTATGGAACTATTGATTTTAAGGAAATTGAACCAACTGTAGCTTAAATCAGATCGCAGACCCAACAATAAGAACTTTGAAAAACCATATTTTATTTTAGTTGTCTGCGTGAAGACCATGTATCACGGAAACATTAAAATAATCAATCATAAAGCAATGCATAGATTTTATATCCACAGATGGAGGCCATGAAGTACATCTGAACAAATCCAAACCATGAGGACATCAAGAAGTGCAACTCATGTACAATCTAAGTATACCTACAGAAAATGATGGGAAGGAATAATCTCAATGAATTGACAGAGAAATTTAGGATAATAAATTACATCTAGGTCATCCTTAAAGTAATGCTTCAGTGATGGCAAAATATAGCAAAGAAAGCCGAAAACTAAAGCAAAAACATAATTCAACTCACACGCAATTTACCAAATTTTCTGGGGCATAGTCTACTTACATATAGGGCTACATGCAAGCTACATGTAACGTCCAGCATTATATTCTTATCAACAAATGGTGACAAAATGCATATCATTTGCCATGCACGAACTTTGCGCCTATGGACCTGTAAACACCAAGAAATAGAAAAAGAAGGAAATATAAATCAGGATAACTAGAATTGAACATTTTCATCAATCTGGTAAAATTCGTCAAGGGGGAATATATTTGAGTTCTTTGTATATAGCAACCCAATGCAACAAGATTTATTCCCATAGTCAGGGTTGGCTACATGCATTCTAATTTTCCTCTGGTCGATCATATTTCTACAATATCCTTAAGTGTGATACAATTATGTCCATTCTTATTGCCCCACCCTATTCTGCTTGGCAACCTTCTCACTTTCGTACCACCTTACACATGGATCAAATTTCTCCACCTTATAAGTCCAGGTGAATCAAATAAGTCCATCTTATAGGCCCACATTGCACATGGATCATGTTGTTGCTTATCATAGATTGATTGGTCTTCACACAATCTTAATTAGTTTTCCTCTTTTTATTGCCAATTGATGTCAATTTCTAACTTCACCCTAGGGGATTCATTTCCTTTTTGTAAAACTAGCTCATCCATCTCCATATTCTCATATCAGCTATGCAGTTAGCGGCCTACTTTCGTCAATATGGGCCATATTAGGCCTCAACAAGATATAGGGCCAGTAGTCTACTTCGGTCAATTTGGGCCATATTGTTGGGCTTCAACAAGTTACGGGGCTAGTGGTCTACATGGGGCAGTATAAATGGCATTAGAGCAACCTATGTACAAGACCATAAGGGCTCAAGGAAGTTTAATGGTTCAACTGCTGTGGTAAGTCCAAGGTGAAGCCCAAGGAAAAGACCCAGGTTAGGTTGCGGTTACTCTAGCTATTAGTGAAAAGACCCACGTAAGGTTGCGGTGACTCTAGTTCTCAATCCCGCTGGAAGGTGTGAAATATTAAGGTGGGGACAGTTTGTAATACCCTGTCCCACAACAGAAGTTCATTGCAACACCTTGCCCCATGTCCAATCTGGATGATCTTAGGTATACGACAACCATGTGGGCTACTACTAGTAACTTGGGCTTAAGCATTTTGGGTTGTGTTGTTAGGCTCCAGTGAATTACAAGGCCAACGGTCTACATAGGGCATAACAGATGGTATCAGAGCAAATGTGTACACGACTGCATTGACTCGAGGAAATTTAGTAGCCTGCAGCGAGTCCGATGTTAAGTCCAAAGAAAAGACCCAAGGAAAAGACCCGGGTAAGGCTGTAATTACTCTAGTGCTCAACCTCGCGGGGATTGGAGAGTATATAGGTGGGGAGTTTTTAACACCCCATCCCACAGCAACAATCTACATAGGTGACCATGAAAAGTGAAAATATAACCAACCATGTAAACTATTACTTGCTACTTGTGCCTAAGCATTCTGGGTCAAGTTGTTAGGCTCTAGCTATAGTTGCATCATAGTACTCAACACAAAGTAACATCAAACTTTGAATTATTCCAATAATGGATAATCTTCACCTCAGGTTCTATAATTGGAGGAAATTTCACTCACCCCACTGTACTTTTTGTATAGCTCCTTCGCAAGATCCTTGTCATTTACCTGAATTCGCAAATATAGTAATCAATAATATTAAGCATGACATGACAAATAGCTCGCATGTCGCTTATGTAATACGCATGTTGACCAAATTAAAACATATGAAATATCTTTTGAACACCGTTTTTCCAGAAGCACTATGGCTTTTGAAAGTACAAAACTAACTCGATACAAGAGACCAAACATTTAATTATACCATGTTAAAGCATGCAACTCAAAACCAAATGGCAATAAGTGGAGAGGTTGTCCTGGCTCATACACTAGTTTTTGAGGTTATAATTACATCAAGGTGCGCCAAGTTCTAACACTAATATGTACGTTTTACCATGGACCTGAACGTGAAGAGGTAAACAACAAATTTATAACATAGGGATCACTACAAAACAAAGTGCCCTTGTGGCACATACAACGGGAAAATCAATCAAGAGAGTGTTGCCCCAAAGACTATGAAAGCCTAGCTCTCAATCTACATAGAAACTTTGGGTCCAACCCAAAAGCTTAAAGCTATTAGGTGGAGATGTCCCTCACATCTTGTCACGTTCGTCATAATATTGTACCAGCAAGGTCAAGACTAGAATAAATCCCATAAAAGAGAAACAAATATGAAATGCCTAAACGATAACACATGAATCTGCAGACTAGAATAAGTCCCATAAAAGAGAAACAAATATGAAATGCCTAAAAGATAACACATGAATCTGCTTGGGGGGGGGGGGGGGGGGGGGGGGGGTTTACTTGTCGTAATTTTTGTTTAGCTTTTCATCGTAAGTTTTAGGATTAAAATCATTCCTCCCAATGAGAGGAATTGGAGAAGTATAAAAATGAGGACTGAAGTTCAAAAAACGTGAATTCATCAAAAATTCAGAAAAGACAACAAAAATTACCGACCCGAAAAATACCAAAAGCATTAGGGTGAACTCACCCAATGCTTCACATAATTTGTTGGTTCATGCAATAGCACCAAGTACCATATTGTGGGCTACATACATGTAATTACTTTTTAGATGGAAACGAACATATAGGACCTTTTGGATTCTTTAGTTAGGAGGACAAACGAATTGTCCACCAATCCTACATAATGAAATGTAGACGAGTATCCCAGGCAACATGTATAGTTACAAAGATTATTTGGTTAGGAAATTCAATTTATACGGCAGCAGCCAGAGAAACAATCTCAAACCCACACTGACTCCAACTTCACAAATACTAAATCCACCTTATTCAATGGAATGTCTTAGTCCACGATAGTGCTTCAAGTAGTGCATCCACCTAAATGGGCATACATGTCCTTGATGCTCCACTTATCTTTATTCAGTAAACACAATGATTCCGAACGCTTAATCTTCTACGGTTCTACCTACTCAACTTTTAGACACACATGAATCGGCAACAAGACCGTTACACTCTTTAATAGCAAAATAAAACCTCAAAAAAGACCATCTTTCAAGCCATTACTGCTTCATTCATACATAGAGTTCTAAAACCTGACTGTAACAACTAACATTAGGGTGATATATGTTCATTAGATGTGAGAAGAATCAGAAGACTTTGCATCAGCAAAGCAAAGCCATTAACACCTATTTGCAAATGAGCTGAAGATATGCACAAGTACATGGTTATGAAAGGTAGAATGGAATAAAAACAATACCAGCTATCTGAACGTACAAATTTGCTAATCAATTAAATTTATCAGAGCTCAGCTAAGAATTTTGATGCCAATGAGAAGATTCAGTACCGCAAAATCTAGAAGGTCAAGTAAAAACATTTTTCCAGATTCCAAAGAAGCCTGACAATTACTATCTTCAAGTTTCGATCCAACCATAACCGCCAAATCGGCAAGCTTGTAAAACAGAACAGCAACAGATACACGTGCATACAACTCTGTGTTGATGAATGCCTGTAATAAATGCAGAAATCAATACAATGGAGTCTGAAATATATTACAATGTCCATAGCCTAATACCATAATTGCAGTAAATTAATAAAAAAAATTCTCAAAACGTTTCCAAATGGCTGTTTCCTTGAAAATGAACAAAAGCTCAGCACGCCCAAAGACAACCCCGCCGTCAAAGAGGAAAATGCAGGCAAAGCATACATAAATTAAAACTACTATAGCTTGAGATGCTAGGCTGAAATAAAACACGATGAAGTTGGCCAAAACAAAAACCTCTGGCAATGCCAAGAGACTGGCACACATGCTGGAACACTCAGAACACAGACAAAGTGTGACACAGCATGCTGTACACAAGGCTCACGGAAATACAACCAGCTTACGTGGCAAATGGGTAATCTCAAACAAGTGGCATGCCCAAAAAGATACAAGACAAGCACACAGATGCAATCTTGCATCATTTGCTCATCCATATAACAAGTCAAAGTCAGATACATCCGACCAATAATGCACGGACACGGGGACATGGGAATTCTAAAAAATTGGGGACACGGACACGGTAGGGGACACGCTACGTGTATATTTATTTATTTTATTTTTTTTCAATTTTTTCCAAGTTTAAATGGCAAAATGTGGACAAAACGAAAAAATCCATAGTTCCAATATCATTAAAACAAAACAAGACATCCATAAGTTCAATACAATCCTATTGAAAAATTACAATTTGACCCCTGGGAATTTTTTAAAAATTACAATTTGACCCCAATTTTTTTTATAAATTACAGTTTGACCCCTATTTTTAAAAAAAATTGCACTTTGACCCCCCCGCCGTGTCCTCATCGGTGTCTCCCTCAAAAATTTAAATTAAATTATGGGACACGCCATACGTGTCCCCACCGTGTTCCCGCGTCCGACACTGCAATACGTCGACCTCTAGAGGTGTTGGTGCTTCATAGCATCCGACTCATTAAAAATAGATGGACAGAGAAGAGACCTCAACATGTATTCTATTTGACCGCATGTACACCTAGGTTGAACACCCAAAAGCCATGCGTGAAAATACATCCCAAAAACAAAAGCTCATCTTACACACAATAGGAACTAATTGTACGGCACAGCCGGAACAAAAGAAAACTGCACAATTAGTTATACGCTATACGGGGTGGTTCCGGGGACATCTAAAAAAACACCCTAAAGTTCCCAATCGAATTTCGATGATCTGAGCCGCTCAATGTAATCAGAATATGATTTTAAGGGTACCAGCGAGAAATCAGCCCAAAAAAATGACCGGGAAGAGCTTCATCCGAACAATTAAAACTGCTCAAATCAAGCCCTTCCCGCTATTTATTTTTTTGCCGATTTCTCGCAGGTACCCTTAAAATCACATTCTGAACACATTGAGCGGCTCAGATCATCAAATTTGATCGGGAACCATGAGATTGAGATTCGGAGTATTTTTTTAAATATTTTTTTAGGTGTCCCCGAAACCGCCCCGTTTATGCGGGGGGTTCCGGGGACACCTACAAAAACACCCCAAAGTTCCTAATCGAATTTCGATGATCCGAGCTGCTCAATGCAGTGATTGATAAAGTGCGCCTAGGCCTGTGACGCCTCACAAGTGTGAGGCGAGGCGAGGTTGGGTGAGGCGGGCGACTAGTCTCGCTTCAAGTCGCCTAGGCGTGAGGCGTGAAAAAGTGGCGCCTAGGCGTCGTTAGGGCAAAACAGCTCAATTAAAACACAAATCTGCCTCTCAATAAGAAATCTATGGTCTCTCCTCTGGGCGTAATAGGTATGTCGATCTCTCTCTCTCTCTCTCTTTGATCGACACACAACACACACACATGCACCCTTCTTCTCTCTGATCGACACACACGCACCCTTCTTCTCTCTCTCTCTCGCACCCTCTCTCGACCCTTCTGGGTCAATCGGCTGCACTCTGCAGCTGCTGCTAGTGCTGGCCCTGCTGGGTTTTTTTTTTTCCACACATACACTGATACACACAGTATATATTGATTATAATTTAGACATTTAGTGTTAATGATTAATAATTTAATATTATACAGTATTACAGTATATATATTATACAGTAGTAACTAGTAACAGTAATGAATAAAAAATCTAATGATTAATCAGTTTGTTGTTTGTATATATTAATAAATACTAGTGTTGTTGATCATATTTTATATATATTTTGTATGTTGGATTGTTGGTTATTATGCAATATGGTGATGTTTATTCTTGTTTTGATGGTAAGAGTGAATATTGGTCATTTATGTTGTTTGAAGATTGGTCATTTCTTTTTTTTTAAATGCTCGCCTCACTTCAATGAGGCGCTCGCATCGCTCGCTTCAATGAGGGTTTTGTCGCCTCGCGTATTTAAATCATTGGCTCAATGTAATTAGAACGTGATTTTAAGGGTACCCGCGAGAAATCGGCAAAAAAAATGACCGGGAAGGGCTTCATCCGAATAGTTTATTATTGAATGGTTCAATAAAAAATTGCTCAAATCAAGCCCTTCCCGGTATTTTTTTTTTGCCGATTTCTTGTGGGTACGCTTAAAATCACATTCTGAACACATTGAGCGGCTCAGATCATCAAATTTGATTGGGAACTATGAGATTGAGATTTGGGGCCTTTTTTTAGATATTTTTTTAGGTGTCCCCGGAACCGCCCCGTTCATGCATTCGTGCGACGTAATCACTGATGAGCCTAAGATCCACCACTGGCACATCTACACCCCCACCAATAGCCACACAGGACCGCATCCTAGACATTGATGGTCAAAAGAATGTATCAAGCTGGATCAGATATGTAGTGACAAAGCAGAAGTCTCTCGCTTCAAAGTAAGCTCAGTCTTTAGCAGAGCATAAACGATGATCACAACCCTCTCCAATGGAGGCCACAGCACTTCCATTCAGCTAAATACAAGCACCCATCCATACTTCCAGCACCCAAACATGATGAGGCCAAACTATAAATAACCAGTTAGTTGCAGAACTTCAAAAAGCTTCCAAGCACCAAAATCTATGCTTTGCCCTCCCACAGGGGCAGCATAAAACGTCACAGCATTAAGAACATAGCACCAATCAATCAGTGAAACATTCACTCTCCCTCCTTCCTAATGAGAAACGTATTTCAGCCAAGGTGATGTCTTGCCTGGCACACTGTTCAACCAAGCACCCAGACCAACATAATCTGCGTAGTTAGACTTCACATCACAATCCCACAAAGTGTCAACAAATTGATATAGCCATCTTCCTGTGCACAACATCTACAAACCCTATTCAACATCAGACCTATTCCTCTTAAACCCCTTGGAAAGGTATGGAAGGACACCAACCAAAAAGTAGGGTTTTGGAACGTGGAGTATCCATGGACCTAAGAGAGATTGTAGATCAGATAATTATCTCACATAAGATACTTTAATCATCAAAGAAACTTACTTAAAATGGCTTCTCTCGCTCTCATTCATGTTACTAGAAATTTTCCTTACTTATCAAATGCAAGCTGCTTCAAAAAAAAAAACTAAAAAATTGTAAAATTCGAGTGTATAAAATGGGTTAGCAAGTAGGACATGTGTAGTGGCCTGCAAATGGAATCTATATATTTACCATACGTATTATATCTACCTATTAATTTGAATTAGTACATGCTAGACTTTAAACCAGCGACACTTGTTTGTAATATTGCATGTTATTATAAGTATATGATTAGTCATTAGTTATGATTTACTTTAATTTATCATTAACATAAATTAACATATAGTTATTTCGTTGATATTTTTGTAAACCGTGTCTGTATATTTATGCCTTCCTGCTAATACATAACCAGAATTCCATCAACCAAATCCATCAATTGAAGATCCAAACACCTCTGATCTTTCATATAATCCCTTATATCACTCAACAAACCACATATTCCACTTCCGCCATACACACACACACTCAAACACTACCCCAACACTCAAACTCATGTCCACAGCCCACCTCACTGTCTATATATGGGCCTCAACCTGACATAATTAACTGAATCACTTCCTACAAACAAACAAAAAAATCCTTCATTTCCTATATCTATCCTCTTTAGGAGAGAGGGAGAGCATCACCTCCTCATTGCCATACTCTATCCACCATGATCATCTTCAACAATATTAGTCAGTCACCACCTACGGTCATCAGTAACTATTTTCTTTCTTCACTATTCATCAGCCTCAATCATCTTTTTTGTCCTTAGCCTTACTCAAATTCTAACACCTCCATCCTTCCATCCACCTCACCAGCCCCCCTCCCATGCATCACCCACTCCACCGCACCCAACCGGAAAACCAACCAAGCAGCCACACCCCTCCCCGGCTGCACCACCTCTCATCCTCTACAATGCTTTGCCCCACTCCACAGCCCTCAACCCAACAGAAATTCCATCCCAAAACAGCCCCATAAGCAGCAACCACCTCTCACCATCCCCATTTCATCACCGAGCAGCACCACCAAGACCCACCGATGGCAAATCGTTTCCACCACACAACCACCATCCCTCAGCCCCTAACCCACCTAAAATGTCACTAAATGGCAACCGAAAAAGGAGGAAGAAGAAAAAAGGAAAGGAAAGAAATGAAGAAGAATGGGAGCCGCATGGCCCGCGTCCCCTATGAATGCCGCCGAAACCACCACCCAGTGAAAGACCCACTGACCAGCCGCAATCCAACTCAAACAGTCCCAAAAGATGCTCTGACAGCCAAACATTTGCCAAAAAGGAAGAGGAAAAAGAAAAATTCAGCATCCTTGGGGTGATATCGTAGTTTCTACGGGTTGGAGATGATGGGGCTGGTCCATGGATTTTACTTATTTTGCAGCATTTCGCTCTAAGGGTTGACGGGAGATAATGCATCAAGCTGTTTGCGAGGGCAAACTTGATCCTCTTCCCCAAGGATCCCAGACAGGGAACCCTAGGGGAGCCGCTACCTACATCTACCATCCGTGTACGAGCTATTCTAGATCTGACCAACTGCCCATCCTACCTCCAGGAAAAAAGAAAAAAAAAAGAGAGGAAACCGCCACTATCGGGCTCCCTAGTCGCCGCTGGACACCGTTGAAACGATCATCCGACATCGGCAAACCTTCCAATGAAAAATAACAGGTTTGGAATTTAAGAGACAGATGGAATTTGAAGCACGATGGGTCAGATCATAACGGGTTTGGCCTCAACCCTTCACCCGATCCGAACTGGTCGAGTGATCTCGAATGGAAACCGATTACGACCATTAGGTTGAAAACGTCTGCCATTGCTTCTCTGATTATGATCAGGTTAGGGGCAGGTTCAACGGATCTGTGACAAAATGAAATAAAAAGCCCTGAAAGATAATCCATAGTATCATACATCCTTGTTTTGCCCCAGATTGTGTGCGACCTAAAGATCTAGAGGGTTTATAAATCAGTATATGAATGGAAATGCTAGGGTTTTACGAATTTCAGATGGTGGGGCCCGTGGGGGACTGAAAACAGACAGATCGTGGGAATTCTGGAAACTCAAAGTGAGGAGAGCGTTGGAATCTATGAGAGAGGGGGAGAGCAGATCCTTAGTATCCAAGAGTGAGGTCAGAGGGGGTCACGGAGAGAGGGAGATAGGGAGGAGAATGAGAGAGGGAAAGGGGTAGAGAAGTCTAAAGTTTTAAGACTCAAAATGTGAAGCAGCGCTAGGTTAAAAAGAGACAAGGTCATTGAGTGTGGACACGTGTAGGATTGTCGGCCGGATCTCATAGTTTGCAGCCTCCAAACCCGCTATCCACCAAAAAGTCACCTTTTCCCAAACATTTGAAGCCGTAGCCGACAGTTGCCTATTTCAAAACGGCCCGCATATCATCGGATTGGACCAGTTCGGTCAGTTTATTTTTGGCTCTCACAGGTTTTTCCTTACCCCTACCCCGCCACTTTTCTCATCACCCTGGCCGAAGACACTCGCCCTCTCCCTCTCCCTCTCTCAGCACAACTCTTTCACACTCTTGGACTCCCTTTCCCTTACTAATCTCTTTCCTCAATTGCTCCATTACTGCCCCAATTAGAAAGCTCAGAGGAAATCCCATCAGCTAGACCACCGTGCAATTGCCAGAATATCCTTCAAAGTTTAAGAAAATCTATATTTACACTAGAACCCCCACTTCTTGTGAAGATGATGAAATTAGGCCCCAACTGGAATTTGTATCTCTCACTTTTAGTTACTACAGATTGATCACTTATCATAAAGTACCCAACAAGTACAAGTATGGCAAAAAGAGTCTCTAATTGCATTTCAGAAAATAATATTTGGATCCCACGAGTTAGTAATACGATTAACTTAACTAATAACTAATACTATCCGCATTAGCGATCATTAGTACGTCCATGTGTAGGTATTTTGAGTAGTCTAGTCACAGAGTGGCGTAGCCAGAAATTTAGGTTGGTGGGGGCACCATTAAACATGGTCTTAGAATTTTCTATCTTTTACTTATAGTAAACAACCATAAAATAAAATAAATGAACTTAAAACATAAAATTTGCTACAATATACATATAGATAATGAGTCTTTATGGAAAACAAATACGTAAAAGATGGGAGTAACTTTTCTGGAAACTTGACAAAGATACTACAGATGTAAGTGTTATAAGAGGAAAAATGTGTATAATTTTTTATACAAATTGTCATGACCTTTATAATTTGGGATAAAATTGAAATTATTGAAAATGGCGTGGGGACCCGTGCCTCCACTGGTCCTACTGTGGCTCCGCCACTCGGGTCGCACAAGTAGTTAAGCACTACTTTTCGATGTGTAGCGCAATACTTGGTTTACATGCATTTTATAATGTTTGAGATGAAATGCGATTTGCTTAAAAGTAGGGAAAGGATTTTTACACTCCCCTTTTTACCAATAGCACACCCCTTTTTGTCTTGTAGTGTGTGAATTTACAAAACAGTCCATGCATTTTTGTGAAAAATTATTGCATTGAGGGTAGTTTAGTAAATTCACCCAACTAAAACACAAAAGGGGGAGTGCCATTGGTAAAAGCTGGAATGTTAAAATCATTTTCCTAAAATTACTGGGAGATGTAAATCATTTGTTGTACTACATAATCAACTTAAATGATATAAACTGTGAATTATCGGGAAAAGAAAGCCACTTCTAGAGTGTAAAGTGCGCAGTTACGGCGAAGTGCTACACAAAAGAGTGAGAGCCACCTCTAGGGCTAAGTGCTACAAACCGTAATTGGTATTTCACATTAATTCCAAGTTGTCCTTAGACCATGAGAATATGTTTTGGAATATATGGATTTCATGTTTTGTTGTATTATGATTCATTTGAATGGTGTACCATGTGCTATGGGATGTTACAACAGTCAAGTGGCATCTATTCTTGTATTCTAATATATAAATGTAGAACACCAGTTTGGTGTCTCCCATTTCTAAAGCCCCGTCACTAAAGCAAAATCCATAATTGCCCATCTAAAAATTAAGTACTTGCGACTATTTTTAACTTGCCATTAAATAATTGTTATGGACAAAATAGCAATAAAAAACCACCTATCAGGCAACGTTTGGATCCTAATATCATACCATCTCTCCGTGAGGGGTATCTCCCCAAACTGTTCTGGCAGAAAACCATTAGATTATGGTATTTTCTTGAATCATTGTATGAATTGACGATTGGACCTATCTCTCTTGGACTAAAATGAAAAGTCGAAAATTACATGTTGAAGTATTGATGTTCGGCGAATATGGGCATTAACTCTTTGATGCTCGCTTTGTGCTTCGTGGACTCGCATAATGTATCTTATGATTTGTAATTGTCCAAACTCTATACTTAGAACTTAGAAGCTTTGGGATTATGTTAATTATCTTACACTTCAGTTTACTTTGATTTATTTAGTATAAAATTTAACTAACGTCAGAAGTACCTAAACTATATCTCGTGTAGGCCTTGGGCAGGTTTAACACTTGCCAGGCTGGTCACGACCTCCAAGGTCGGTTTTGGGTGGCGACATACTATACATTAGAGTAGCAACAATTTAGTTTCCTTCCAATTAAATAACTGTATAGGAGCTTTCTACGAGCTATAATGATTTCAAGCCTTTAGATTGACAAGCCAAGGCAAACTACCAGACTGAAATCCCAATTTCTCGTAGAGAATCTCATAAAACTAGGTTTTATTGAGTTCAAAGAGAATGTCATCAACGAACTATAGAATAACAGAACATCCCAAAGAAAAAATAGATATCAAAATTCTGAGATCAAAATTATCTTACTTCAGTCAGCTCAAGGTCTGGGCTTTTCGCCAATAATGATACTTCACTCCTCACATCATGATTTTCAGCCAGTTCAGCTTCGAAATCCTCATCAAATGCAACTGGAGAAGAATATCAAAGTGAAGGATTAAATTAAAGACTCCTCCTCGTCAACCATAAATACTGAAAATTTTCCATCCTCGGTTTGTTAAAGACTTGGATGAAAGCTAATTAAAAATCAAGGAGTGAGTGATGCACCAGAACCATAGAATGTTAACAATTTCAACTCCTTCATATAGTACTTGATAGTCTTGGGATTTAAGAGCCATAGCCCTGTTAAATGCAACGCAGCGAGACGGATGGTACGTGGACTTTTAGTGCCTTCCTTGAGAATGTTTTCAATAAACTGCAGAAAGGGTGTACAAAATAAGTACAAAGTTATCAAAACGGAATCAGCGGGGTGAGGGAGAGATACAAAGAAGAACCACACACCCATTTGAGAGGCCCAGGTGAATTGTTAGTTTCATGCATGCACTCCTTGTCAAACACAGAATAATGCAAGACACAAGATAAAAGTGCAGCAATAGGTGCAACTCTCCGCTTATTGCAGCTGACATGCATTATCCAAGAAGAACGGACCAAATGCCACATCATCTGCAAAGAGGTTAAAGCCAGGAAAAAAAACTGTCAAACAAATGCAGCTATTCCTTCAACTTGAATAACGTGTAATTGTACACAAACAGAGAAAAAGAAAACAGAAAACTCGAAACTTTTTGTTGGTCCATTTTTCGGTATCAAACTTTTTGAGGGATAATAATAGTTGCACTTTTAAATAGCCCTTCAGCATTTGTATAATTTTGTGGAGTAATTTACTTCAATTCAAAAGAGAAGGGTAAAGGGACAACTCTACAAAATTTATTTGACTTTGCAAAATTGATGTACATTGTGGGATGGCCAAAAATGGAACAATGGACCAACAAAAGCGGAGAAAGAGAGTTCCTAATTTATCATGTGCACCCCTGTTTGATTTTGAATGACGTCGTCTTTTGTTTCTCAACATCATTGCTCAATCAACATATAACTAGTCAGTTGTAGGATGTCAAATATAGGATAACTGTGTGATCCCTAAATGTATATCTAGAACAAATCAAAATTTTACTATTAGTGAATCTCCTCACTCATCTCAAGCAACTAGGCTGATTCCTTACCTCTTCCTTACCTCCAAGCTGGTAAAATCCTAACCATTTTTTTGCCTCTACAACATTAACATCATCCTCTCAAATTTTGCTCACCCCAGCTTGAAGGAAATCTCAGCAAAGAGTCAAGACGGCCAAAGTCTCCTGTGATCTCTGTGTCCAGACTGCATATTCTTGACCTTCACATAGTTAGGATCAGTGTGTTGACAGTTATCAATGAATGTGTCTCACGCTGTCAGCTATCTCTTCAGCCTTTAAACTAATTGTCTTCACATTTTGGATGGAAGTCAAGTCCTCAACACTTTTGGATTCGATCATTAGATTCATAACTGTTTCGGAGGAACAATACTGTCTTGTGTTATTCTTGGAGCTATTATCGGACCTTGACAGGAATTGGTCATGCAGCATAGTACTTGTCTGCCACTTCATTGTTTTCTCATGTAATGCATAAACCTATCACTATCTATGAAGAATATGACAGAATACAGGGGATATTAACAGAAAGGAACACCATCAAAACTAAATGCTGTTACACATGTGTCCACCTTTGGTCAAACTCATCAAGGTGTAACATGTAGATCCACACACATGCATACAACAATCGATAAGCCAAATATGACACCAACCTGCACATCAATGCCATCGCTTGAGGAGACAGCTGAACGCATCCTTCCAGGATTAAACAGCTCCAATACCAATCTGATAGACCTCAGCATGGGCAAAGTAGAAGCCTCCCCAGCATTCTCAAGGCTAAAAGTTCATTATGGGGAGAAATAATTAGAATAAAGAATCTCAAGGACCAGAAAATGCATTACTATAGACGCTGAAATGCTAAGAACCAGATTTTGCATACTAGGTAACTACAAAATAGTTAACGGTTGATCCTTTCCTTCCAAAGGATAATATGTAGTAACTTAATTCATATGAAACAGTATCTAGTTCAAGTTAATCATGTTATTTCTCGTGGCCTTGGGCCACTTTTTTTGATAGTCAAATGACTCAAATCACTAAAAAGCACCAAAAGGTGGCATCATATGTTGATAGGCACCTCGT
This sequence comes from Rhododendron ferrugineum, assembly GCA_025642025.1. Lineage (NCBI taxonomy): Eukaryota > Viridiplantae > Streptophyta > Magnoliopsida > Ericales > Ericaceae > Rhododendron > Rhododendron ferrugineum. Next base: position 1,582,578 of record JAOTQK010000003.1, read on the forward strand.
GCTTCTATATGTTAAAGAAAAAGAAGAATATCACCAGACTAGATTAAAAAAACTAACATTTTGGCATTCCGATTGAATATTGCAAAAAATTACTTGTTAAACAGAATAAGCACAAACTGCTTGCCGAAGAGTCTTTCCAAATCATGCCTACAAATACTCAAAGCAAACATACTGCAGCAACAAGTATTCAACACCATAATGCATGTAAACTCTGTAGAAGTAATCTGGTCTGCCCCCTTACCTATCGACAAGATCATGAAATACCGAACGGAGTGTGGAATCTGAGAAGAACCAACTACTAGTTTGTATATGAACTCCATTCTCAAAAGCATGTCTAGGGATTGACAACAGATACTCTAGGCAAATCCACTGAAAACGGTCACATAAGTTCTTGGAATCAGTTACTCTATAATCAAAATATTTGGAAGAAATTATAGGATCCCTATACTAGGACAAAAACAACATAAATGATAAAATGGCACAACAATAGTAGAAACCATAGCATCTGCAATTAATCCAGGCAGGAGTACATTCATTGGTGACAACAATAGGAGACTAATTTATTCGAATAAATAATAAGAAGGTGAAAAGGTTAGACTAAGACTATTGTCAGCCCAGAGAGCAGACAGAGAAAAAGAGAAAGCAAAAGAAGGAATTTGAAGAAAAGGCAGAGCCCCGTAGGACTCCAAATTGCTATACGGTAAAGCACACAGTCCCCGCACAAATATTTGCATGCCTACAAACACAATATTCACACAGAAAAAAATGGAAAACAGAACAGTAGGGAGAGGAAAAAGCACCTTCCAATTCATCAAAGTTGCCCGTCTAGTTCGTACCAATTTTTCAACTGCAATTAGAGTGTTTATATTCTGAAGAAAAGAAAGAACCAAGGAATCTAGTACAGATTTGCCTCCTGCATTCAGGGATGAGGAAATATGATTCTCCATTATGAGATTCAAAGCTAATGAAGAGAACCCACAAACTACTGCTTTCAGAACATGAGCCAGTGCTTCATACGCTGCCAGCTGAATTTCTGCCTCAGCCTATTTGGAGCATTTTGAGTCAATTAGTTAGTGGTAGTATCCTACTCAAACTAACAAATTCCAACAGTAACTGACATGTCCAGAATGACATACAAGTCCTCAGACTACATGCCAAACATACCTCTGAATCAGAAGTTGGCGATGAAACAATCTTCCAAAAGAAGTTCCACAAAAAATTGAAAGCAAAATTCAGCAAACCATCACTTTCCGATTGTACACACCATAGTGAGACAACGGCAACTGCCTTCACCGACATTATCTGGTCATCCAAATGAACGGAACACAAGAAAGATTAACAACCAAGTGCCAGTACCATTTATTAACAAGTAGAACAGGAATAAAAGCTGAATAGACTGCTGAAGAAAACCAAGACGAGGAGGCAAAAGTCTCCAAAACTAAAAGAAAACAAACTCATTGCCACAGAAGTGAATGTTTCAAAAGAGTATGCAATATTCGGAGGTAGGCAACATGAATATGAAACCTCAAGCAAAGAAAGAAACCACCCATCTTTTATCAACAAGACTTCATCCATTGATAGCTATCAAGTTTTCATCTTTACAAGACTACAAGTACATCCCTACTATGATCACAGCAACCTAAAATCTGCAAAAGCATCTACAAAATTTTATTTTATTTCCTACACAGTAGAGAATTTACAGGAGATGGTCAAGAGAAATTGTGTTTCACTAGTGGATAGTGGATCATGTAACAAAATATAACCTTTCTGGTCACCTCATATCACAGCCGCTGTTCACCAGCAAACCATTTTTTGGGCTCCAGCGGGCAAGCAACCCCGCTATAGATGAACTAACTTTAAGAAAGTCACAAATAGATGAGTTTCACTTGCCCAAAAAGAACGCACAATGTTCCAAGTAGCTTATGACTAAGAGTGTTTAAGGAAGATAAATATATTCTGTGCATCCATGCTTCAAGCTCCAAACAATTAGATTAAGGAATTTATGATTGTCAAACAAAACAAGGAATCATACAGCTTGCAGGACAGCAGTAGTGGCAGAGAACGGCAATCGACGTTGACTTGGTCCTCCAAGCTTTCCTTTTATGGAACAAGGAAGATTGGTGGCCTCCAATACACCAGACCAAAATATAGAACTAGATGAAGTGGCAAAGGAAACCAGTCCCTCCTACACAGGCAGAATAATATTCATTTACAGCAAACTATAACTGTACAGAGCAGGGAAAACTAAACAGTTGTGTGACCGCTGTCTCTACCAGTATAGAAAGGCATAACTGCACAAACTTCTCAACAATGACACGAATTTCTGCTGAACTGAAGAGTTCCCCTTTGTATAGCAAGTCAAGTTCCGATTTGGTTCTACCTTTCTTGCGAGTTTCAGCCACTCTCTGTTGCATTATCTGAAGTTCCTGAATTAAGCTCAAGAGAAGGATGAGATACTTCACAGGCACGCACTCAAGTTGAATTTCTTGTTTGCAGACATCATTGCCATATGTTCGAATGACCTGCAGAAAGAGATTTCAACAAATTGCCAAAGTCTACTGATGACACATGCCGTAAACTCGCAACTCCACCTAGCTCATATGAGCAAAGCTAAGTTGATCGACTTCACTAGCCAATAATTATCTATTAGTCTATAAAAAAACACCTTTTCCTTAAGTAGTTACATCTTAAAGTTGCTTGAGCTATCAGCAATCATGCAGCTCATGATAATCACAGCAACCACGCAGTGTAGAAGCCATAAATGAAATGCATACATAAATAAAATGGTAACCGCCAAGAGAGGGGAAGAAAGATGATTCAAAACAAAAACTGTAATGATCTGTTTTCAGTACATGTGCACAAATCATATGTACGGTAAGTACATGATATCGACAAAGACCTCACGACCATGTTCATTTTGGGTCTCAAGTCTCAACCTTTTCTCTCTGCGCACAGTTCCCAACAAAATTTTTCTCCAATTATTACTCTCATTTCTCTATCTATCTATCTCCACTTATTACCCCAAAAAACTCCCTCGAGTCCCGAAACGAACATGGCCCACATGATCTCAGGAATGACAATCACAAAAAAAAAGAAGAAGATTAAAATCAACAAGCAAAGTATTATTAATGATGTCACAATATTGAGTTGCATCAATGTCGTAAATGGAAGCAGAAAGGATGCTACAAGGACGTAATTAAGGCATAAGTGTGTGACTAAAAATATGGATTAATGTGAAAGGCGCCCAAACAGGTAATACAACCGACCAGATATCGTAACCTAGGCCATTGTCTTCGATAACTAAAGGAATAAAACTTTGCCGCAGTGAAGTGAAGTAAAAATTATTCCGACTCCCCTGGTCTTGGTTCATTAAACAGAAAATGTCAACTATTGGAATACAACACAGTCTTTATTCGATTACATGGAAACATAAACAAGCTCAACAATAACGAAAATAAGTTAAGAACCGGTGATAACAAGAGCTATGTCACAGAAATTTTACGGATGAAAAGTCAAGCATTCATACTTAGCAGGAAGGGAAAGAAGATTAACCGTTAGTATGGGATCTAAATGATGATCCTCCTTGATAACCAGAAATACAACTCTAGCCCATCTTATGGCTTCCAATTCCCAAGCATCCAATTCTTCATCATCATAATTAACAGAGACACTAACTGAACCATGAAGACCTATAAAATTTCTAGGGAAATCACAGAGACTCTTCAAAAGCTTCACCAAAGTACAGCAGCAATTGGAGGTACAATGTTTATCATCACAAGCACAAAGCCAGTTTCGAACTTTTGCTCTTAAAGAACCTAGAATTTCAAGAGAGAAAGAACAGAATTTCACCTAACAGAACAAAGAATTACAGTAAGAAAAGTGCACTTCGTAGATTATGCCAGATGTAATGAGCGTACCACCAAAGTCAGTAAATTCTCTTGGAACAGCTGAAATGAAATGTAGAAGAATCTCAAGAGACACATCAAATGTGTGCACTACTGAAGCAGCCGCATCCAGAACTTTTTCACATACTGGCAAAGAAGAATGAAGGTTTCAGCTTAATGACCCAGCATAATTCATGATTTAGTTGAGTTCAGAATACGATGATACCAAACAAACCAGAATATTAAGTGCAAACCTCGAAGACGATAGTTATGATTAAAATGTTGCTTGCTGCTCTCTATGATAAACCTCAAAACATCCAGTAAATCAGCTTTACTACAATGAAAAGAGTTTGGTGTGGCAGAGGGCACTTGCATCAGGTCAAAGGGGGCACATTTAGAGGATTCAACTTCATTCTCGCAATGTATTTTCACTCCACAGGCAGCTGAAGCAATGCATTCTGCAAGGCCCATTAATCCAACTCGCCCCAAAGACTGCTTTTTAACAGCAGATGCTAAATTGGTCAAAAATGCTACACCCTTCCTGTAATTATATAGCATGCCGATATGAACTTTAGTGCCCAAAACTAACTTTTTAAGTGCACAGATAGAAAAAAAAAAAACTCTGAGAAAGAGTGGGAGAAGAAACAGCCATAATCAAATTAGTAGACCTACAAGAATAGCACAATAGTACAATTCCGGGTATATGTTGAAGCATCATTGCAGAAAACACGGCTGACAATTACCAACAAAATTGTATAACAAGGACTTCTCGAAGAGATCTCAGAACCAAGAGCAAGAATCAACAAACTATAGGACTTCTTTCTCTTGCTATGAAACTAAACAAATAATACAGGAAGGTTACAGTTATACAGGCATTGCCTTATCTCTTAGTCAGTCCCTTTCATTGCATTTTGTGTTCATGGAAAGTGTCCAAGAAAGTTGGTAGGGTGAGAAGAGAACTGAATGAAACAAGAGTGCTTATCGAGAACCTAATAATATCAACAAAGGTTGACGCATGGATGGACATGAAACAGAAAGAGCAAGAGAGATTTGGCTCACAGAATAAGCCAACCAGTGCCAATCTGTATGCTAACTTTAGAAAAGTAACTGTCCCACAAATGGGGGGGGGGAGGGGGAAGCTAACAAAAGTAGTTTCCATTCAGACACAACTGGTAGCCAAATAAAGGATTCCATTATCTCGAGAACACGAGGGCCTGAATATACAGTTCAGGTGGACCCATACAGAATATATTGACAGAAGCTAAAAAAATAATCCACTGGCATAAGCAGCCAAATGAGAATGCAATGTGAGGGGCACGTGTCACTTTTAGGGGCGGGGCGACAGGGGAGAGAGAGGAGGGGGAGGATAACTTCTTATCTCACTTTTAGGTCGATAATAAGTCGGAACTAGCCAAATATGAGATTACCTCAAATATAGGTTACTAGCATATTGACACATAAATTTGGTTGCACCATCCATTGTCCTTGAAGAGTATATACCTTTTGATCCTAAAACATGAAGAAACAAAGAAGCATTACCAGTAGAAGAACTACGAAATACAAAACAATGAATCGTGTGGTGTCAAAAACTCCAATAGTCCTTCCAGTCAATTAGGTAGATGAGCATTTCAAAACAATCAAACAAACAAAAAAGTGTTATCAGGAGGTAAAACATATGTGCGCTCAGGTATAGTTATACCTTTATGCGAGCTAAATTTTTTCTGTAGGTTTTCTCTAAACATCTTATAAATACAGGTATAGCAAAAGTAGAGCTCAAAGCAAGTGGAGAAATGCATCCTTTGGAACTTGCTTGCTCAAAGATAGAATGAAATGGAAGCACTGATATAGTGAAACCTTATCCAAAAAAGAGAATCAGAACCCTTGAAACATCTTTCAAGCAAGTTTTAGCACCAATATACACACGAGAAAGAAATTTTGAGAACTCCACAGCAATCTCAGATGGTAAGAGTGAATAAGCACAAAGACCATACCAAGGAACAAAGTGAATCGACTAATAATTGTCCTGATTTTGAGCAGGAAGATTAATTCAATAAATTTACTACAAGAATTTGGGAAATAATAGAAATTTTAGGTAAAGTTCTACATATTTAATTGAGCACTCAAAAGAGTACATAGCGTAACATCACTGGATTTTTTAAGGCAGTAGCAAAAAAACACAGAATGACCCATTAATATGTGAAAATGACCGCTGAAGTTTCGTTGAAAAAACATTAGATGTCAAAATGCAGTATACAGACCCAAAATGTCTAACCACCTATGATGCACGGACATAGATACCGACACGGACACGGGAATTCTAAAAAAATGGGGACACACCACGTGTATATTTATTTATTAAATAAATAATTTTAGTTTGACACCTAGAAATTTTAAAAAAATTACAATTTGGCCCCAAAATTTTGAAAAAAAATTATAGTTTGACCCCCATATTTTTTTAAAAATACCGTTTGGTCCCCAAAATTTTTAAAAAAAATACAATTTGGCCCCTGCCATGTCCCCAGCCGTGTCCCCGTAAAAAATTTAAATTAAATTATGGGACACGGCGTGGCGTGTCCCATACGTGTCCCCGTGTCCCGACACGGCGATACTTCGACCTCTAGAGGTGTCGGTGCTTCATAGCTAACCACCAAAGGCTTAAAAGGTGTGGCATTTACAAATCTGCCCCTTCCTGAATTTTTCAAGGATGATGAGAAGTACAATGAAGTTGTGGGAACGGGGAACGAGTTATTGAGCATCACCTGAGAATTATGAACGGTATTGGATAATCAGTTTAGGTTTATGCCTGGTGGATCAAGTATGGAATCAATCTACTTGTTAAGAAGATTTGGACACTATATAGAGAAAAAGAAAGACCTTCACATGGTCTTCATAAACTTGAAACAAGCACATGATAATGTTCCTAGAACCATTATAAAAGCGAATTCCAAATCACAATAGGATTACACCAAGGGTCCGGCTTGAAACCCTTACCTCTTTGCCTTAGTTATGGATGAAATGACTTCAGGATACTATCCCTGGTGAATGTTGTACACAGATGATATTGTTTCAGTAGATGAAACTGCAAGAGGTGTCAATGCTGAATTAGAAACTTGGAGAAAAGCAGTGGAGTCAAAAGAATTTAGGATCAGTAGGAGTAAAAGGAGTACGTGGTAGTTAAAATGCTCGTGTAGGCAGAGTGACCCTAAAACTTCACGAATTACCAAAAAGCAAGCGTTTCAAGAATCTTTGCTCAATTTTTAGCAAGGATGGAAAGATTTCGGATGATGTGACACATAGAATACAAGTTTGATGGATCAGGTGGCAAAATGTTGTGCGACGGCAAGATCCCCGCAAAGTTGAAGGAAAAATTATATTGCACTGCTATAAGACCAGCCATGTTATATGGCACGAAGTGTTCGCTACTATGAAACAACAAAACAACAAAATGAGTGTATTTGAAATGAGAATGTTGATAAGACTTTGCGAGATAGACTTAGAAACGAAAACTTCAGCGGATTGGTGGGGGGTACCTATAGAAGCTAAGATTAGAGAAAATAGATTAAGGTGGTTTGGACATGTCCATCCTAGATCGGTAGATGCAAATGTTTAAGTAATAAGGTTACGGTGGACTCTAAACTCTAATTTCCGTGAAAACAATCAATACCATTAGAACACAAAAATACCCAGCCACCCAAGCCACCTCCACCTTATATACTTCAAGTGAGGGTGCTCCCTCATGCGCAGCGTGCTCAATTGGCAGCACCTGCTGCGTGTAGGCTAGAGACACGCACCCTACCCATCTCTGGTACCTAGCTCTGATATCATGTTACACGGTCTTGGGTAGAACTCAACCCCAAAAGCTAGCTATTGAAGTGAGGGTGCCCTCACGGTTATATACTTCAAGTTACTTTGGTACATAGGCGATGTGGGACTTCGCTTCATAGTAAGATCACTGGAAGAGGCCTAATTGCAATGACCAACGAGAATTCAGCTGCCAAAAGTGGAAGATGTATAGCCTTGCAGCCATTTTGCCCATTGCTAGGACCATCAAATATGCATGTGCTAAGTACCATTTGAACAGAAGATTAAACTCATGTATGACAAAGTACCCCATAAAACTGAAGAATGAGACTAGATAAAGTTCTGTAACACACAGCCTGCAAGAAGCTAAACAACTTAATAACTTACCAAAATCTTTATGGTGCACAGGATCATTCAGTCCTTGAATAAACGGACCAAGCACAAAGGCTTCAGGCACCAATTCGCTGCAATTTCCATAGATCTTCCAATCAATGCCCAAAAACGACTCCATGATCAAGCACCTTACTGTATTACAAACATACCATTAAGGACAGCAAATATTTGGAACGGAGTAAAATGAGCAATATGAATTATAGGAACCAATTTCCACCATCTAACTAACAAGCATTATGGCAAGTAACTGGTACCATGCGGGTTGTCATGCAAGAAACCCCTTTCCCACAAAATAGATAACCAACCAAATATATCAGTTGATGCCTCCATATGATTTTGATCAAGTACTCCACTCAGGGAATCGTCACATGGGAATGAAGAATGCAGCAACAAGGTTATCTGCAAAGACAAAAAGCATTTCATGAGCAGATAAATAGTAAAGCTAGCTGAGTACATGTAGATTAAGCATTTGATTGACATATTGAGACTGTCTTATACCCTTTATGTTTTCCTTCTGAGTACTGAGCCCTTTCGGAAGTCAATATGTCGCATGTAGAAAGCAAGATGAAGCAAAATAAGTTAACAATGACGAGCAATAAAGATTGCTCGAATGTAGTACATCACAGTACATTTTCAGAAACTTTGCTTCCTGTTTCTAGACACTGGAAATCAGTAATGGTCATAAGAAATAGCTTTAGATAACCAGCCGCTAAATGTGTCTACATTTAATGAAGTTTGATGATGTGCCCTTCTTTGCTTTCGCTTTAGATAACCAGCCCCTAAATGCATCTATATTTAATGAAGTTTGATGATGTGCCCTTCTTTGCTGTCGCTTCCTGAATATTGGGAGCATCAGCTCATGTGAAGAGGACAAAGAAGGTACGTTGGGTGGCTCCTTTGTGCCTATCGTAGTGGGTTTCAGAGAGGGAAATAGGACCTTGAAGACATACAGTTGGCTACACATAAGTTGACATATAAAGCTGCTACAATCTTTTCATTTACGGTTGGAGGAGTTTCGCGAGTCTTCCTTATTGGCAAAATAGGAACCTAAATTTTTGGGAGGGTTTAACGTTTCTTTTTCCAAGTGTATATTCTTCTTTTATCTCTTAAATGTACACGTGTAACACAGCGCCCACTTGGCATCCTTTAAAACCCAGTAATGCTTTTCCAAATAAATATACACATATTTAGGTGCAGGATCTTCATTAGCAACATAGTTAATATACATGGGAAAATCGCATTTGAAGAAGCTGATATGCTAGGAAGAGTGCTGGTGACAGAAGAAGACTCCACCAGTATCTGTCCCTCTATTATAATTACCTCTTTCCTCCTCTATTTTCAGGAAAGCTATTTTTGCACCTTAACATTCAAGCCAGATCAAAATGCTAGATCGCACCTAGACTTATCAACTTCAGTGCTTGGGCTGATTTGTCTGTGTTCGGTTAGTTCAATTTTGCTTTCTTCCCCATATGTAATGCCATTACCTCAGGAAAACTTCGCTATCAAAGTATAAAGGTAGTGTCCAACAGCCAATACATGACGAACGAATGTAGATTGTTTCCAAATAACAGTTCAGACAGATGATTTATGATAAGTGCAATGAAAAAATGGTTAACCCACCTGGTGGTTCCATGCTGCTTCAACCAAGTGAGTACCATACTCTTCAAGCATTTCATACAAAAGAAAGAACGCCCCCCATCTCTCCTGGCTGTTTAGAGAGGGATAGAGTGAATCGCATATCTTCCCTACACCTAATGATTTGGCTTCCTTGTCAGCCCACCGCCCCCTTTTTGTCAAACTATCAGGCATTGAACTTTTCCTACTTGATGCTGTCTCCGAAACACCAGAGTAGCCGAGGCTTCCCTCACTTATCTGCAGCATTTCCTTCAATATATGCAATGACTGTTTCCTCACTAAGCCCTCCTTATCAACCTAGCAAGCCAATATTTCAAAAAAATCAAAGACACAGAATACAACATTTATTTTCCCAAACCATCGTACCTGAAAGCAAATAAAAATGTCAGAGGATGTAAAATCAAACAGGGTTGAGTTGCTCAAGTACCAGGCCCTTTTTCATTTCCTCCCAGAATTCATTATCTTCTCTTATATCAAATCGTTCTTCTCTATCACCCACATCATCAGCTTCATGCCCATCAGTACAAGAGAAAGAAGTCAAATAAAGAGACAGCAGACTGTACGAATCTCTTCTCTCTACAGGTCCAAGAGTAAATAGTTTTCTGCAGCATGCCCACAATTTCTTAAAGAAGTACGTCCTGGAAAATCCATAAGTGTGGAGTTAGGAGTATTGAAAAATAAGATGGACTGAATTGGTGTCACACTGTTTAAGACATGCCGGTGGACAAATGGTAGCCATTTCACCTGCAAAGCACATACGTCTGCCCACGAACTGAAATTTTGAAAGCATGGTGAGCAACAAATGCTTTTAATATGTTTGGTAGCAAAATTTGAATTGCACAGGACCGGTGTTCAACACTTTGTAAAAGCATTCGTACTGCCATGTTGCAAATATCCCACAGCAAATTTTTTGCTAACATTTCTTCACATGTCTCCTTAGCCGAACTTGATTTCGATGGGTTTCCATGGGCACACTGACTTTCGGTAGCAGAATCCAACATTGACGATAAAATATGGCATGAAATATGTAAAGGCAAAGACCCAGACTGAGACATCATGGAGCCTTCACTAACGTATGTATCAGTTAGTGAGCAACTGTTCCATCCATATATAGCCATTTCTTCACTTTGAAGCATCCCCAGAGACAGACCAACTGATCTTAGCAAAAATGGCACCATGGTTGCTTCTAAATAATTCCAAGTGTTTGTTTCAGTTACAACATCAAAGAATGAATCTGCAGTCTGAACCCAAAATCATAAATATAAAAAGAACGAAATATGACATAAGCATACCAACAAGACACTGAAGAATGAACTATACAAGACACAAACAATAATAGTGTGACTTTTTTCCATTTTACCTCGTTAATTATTTCCCAACCATGAGCATGTACCAACTTCATCAACGGGACCAGTATCTTCCACACAAATGATTTCAAAGCACCAAGATTAGCCCCTGCACAGAAAAACCTCTGAACGACCAAGCAGATGAACACTATTTTTGCCATAAGCATCCTACTTCAAACATAACAATCAACAATAGAACGTCATTGCTGCTGATGAGAAACAAATAATATATAGGTTACCCACGTTCATAAACGCAACATTATTATATCTAGAATTAAAACAACAAGGCTATTGTGGGAATCATACTACAACAAAAAGGCACTTCTTGTGATTAGAGCTTTCCATCAGAAGGGGAACAAGTACATGTGGGATATACACAAGCAAGCAAAAGACAACTCTGAATCCAAGAGACAAAATCATATATCAACCAAAGGAGGCCAAATTCTCAAATCATCTAAACTCTGTGATGGAAGTGCTGTGTGAAGCATCCTTTCACACCAACCATCTATACCAAATAGCATGGTTAACCAAGTTATTGTCTCTAAAGTGAAACCTTCAACAACACCTCCATAAAACTGTGACGTAAATTCATGATGTCTTTTATCAAACAGACTCAACCTTCATACTTCACTGTCCAATAATCACACTTCACTGCACTACTTTTCAATCACTCCTTCCTCAAAATGAAGTAGTGGACAAACAATGTTGCATTTTAAACTTCAAGGACCAAAGTAATTTTGCCTTAAACGAAGGTCGTTTCAATTAATCATTATCAGCAGCCAAAAGGCCAACAAAGCCCAACACCTCAAAACTAGGTCTCCATCATCCAAATCAAAGTATAGCTCCTCTTTGTAAAATTTGTTGGTATAGTTCTAATCATAGTTATTAAAAGCGAGAGACGCATAGAAGCGCAAAAGTATGTTGGGGTCTAGGCACGGACTTATTGAAGCGAGGCGCACTTGTGCAAGCAAAAATACTGAAATTTCAAATAATATAAACATAGATGAGAAAGTTTAGAAAGTTTACCATGTAAAGAATCTATAAAGACATCTACGAAATGCCAAATAGTCAACAATCCATGCATAGAGAATAACTAAAATACCAAAATTTGAGGCAAAAAAGAAAAAGAAATCGAAAAAGTGGCTAAACTGGAAAAAGGTGAGGCAAAAAGAAAAAGAAATCATTGGGAACAAGGAGAGGAGAAAAGAAGAAGAAATTGATATACCTAGGAAGTTCAAAGAGATAAGAGTCGCTGGCTGGAAGAGATCGAGCTCGAGTCACTCCGACGCAAAGAGAGATAGACGATGAGAAAGACGAGATATCAACGTTAAAATAGAGGTTGAGATCGACGACGGAAAAGAGCTGGGAGAGATCGTCTAGTTCTAGTGGTTCGACTGAAAGATGAGAGATCAACACAGTGCACTGATGTGTGAGGATGTTTAGCCTTTAGGCTTAGTTACATTTTTGCCTTTCAGAATTCAATTCGGTGCGAATTAAAAGAGACTCACCAGGCGCACGCCTTGCGCCAATTACAAAGGCAAGCAACTTGGTTGCTTAAGCCTCGCCATTGTCAAGTCACGTCGCCTCTACTCCCTCCAGGCCCCAATAGTGAGCCTTGAAGTGCCTTGTGCTTTGGCGCGCCTTTTACAACTATGGTCTATGGTTCTAATATCCTCCTTAACACTGTTCTAAATGGCGGCCGCCGAGGCCGCCTAGGCGCTTGGAGGTACCCCGCCGCCACGCCAATACCCCTTGGCGTTT
>JAOTQK010000003.1:1642329-1657202 GCA_025642025.1 Rhododendron ferrugineum
CCAGATTATCTATTTAGAATTAAATAAAGCAAATACTAATCATGTGTCGAACGATTATGGGCCAGTTTCACGACTGGGCAAATAGGGGTGCCTAACACCTTCCCCTTATTGTACTTTTGGCTCCCGTACCTGGAATCTCTATCTCTTTTCCTAGTTTATATAAACTAGGTGGCGACTCTATTTTGATGATAACCGTTATCGTGTGTAGATGTTCCTAGCCATGGGAATATCCACGATTCTGGTTTATGAAGTGGAAAGCAACCGAGCAATGATCAATCTGCATGGCGATGCCCCCGTTTGGGAGGTGTCTACAGTTGGTTGTGGCGGAGTGGTGGTGGTTGTGGAGGAGGCCAGATTGGTAGTGGTGATGGTGGACAAGTGGAGATGGTTGTGGTGGTAGAGTGGCGATGGTGGTGGTGATGGCAATGATAATGGTGGTGGTGTGGAGAGTAGTGGTGGAGGCGAAAAAGGTTGAATAAAAGCACTTTTAAATTCAATCAGAATTAAGTAGCTCTGTAATGACCCGAATTTCGGGCCTTTTTTTTAATATAAACATGTAAAATATAACACAAAAATATATAAATGTTAATAATATATAAATCTAATTATTATATACACTTTTATATATACAAATATATATAGATATATAAACTTACACACACATACATATACGAACAAACACACCACCCAGCCACCTCACCTCCTCTCTCCCTCTCCTGCCATCTCTCTCTCTCTCTCTCTCTCTCTCTCTCTCTCTCTCTCTCTCTCTCTCTCTCTCTCTCTCTCTCTCCACACAAACTTGGACATCACCCTTTCCAAAAATGGAAACCAATAGACTAAACTCACCTTTGTTGACTTCCTCACCCCCTCCCATCTCAATCTCTCTCACTCTCTCTCTCTCTCTCTCACAGTCTATCTCTCTCCTGAATTCTCTCTCTCCTCTCTTTCTTGGCCACCACTCTTCCTCCTCCTCTATATATAACCCCCCACCCACCAAGCTCTAAAAACACACACCCAACATCAGCACCTCTAGAAAATCAATGGAGAAGAAAGAAAGAGAGAGAAAAGCTCGAGGTTTCGGCTATGGAGGTTTAGAGAGAAAGGAAGTGGGTTTGTGCCGTAACGACATGGTACACTCCAATTTGAGGTTCCAAACTTCAATACCATCCTCAAGCATCCCAAACCCATCAAGCAATCACCCGGAGGTAACCCAGAAGTTCCTCGTTCTCGTCGTCTTCCCCGTTTTACCAAAAATGCTCTGTTTGCATTTTGAGCTCGTACAGCAAAAACTAAGGTAGACAAACCCTTAAACTACCATCTCCTAAATATATTTAAGTGTTTTGGACCCTACCCTTAGTCCCTATAAGGCACCATGCATCAAAACAAAGCGATAGAAAATACTATAGAAAACCGAAACCAACGCCGCAATGTCAAACATTGCGTCCCGCAACGTTGGACTAGTCAGACCTAGCAGTAGGAGGTCCAAGTCAAACTTTGCGATTGGACCGGTCATACCTTGTGGTTTGACTAGTCAGACCTTGCGGCCACAATCTTGGTCCAAACTAACCTTGCGGCCAGCATACTGAACCTTCTTGTTCCAATTTTGGAACTTTTGGGGTGTTCCGATCCGGAGACCCTCGAGCATAGTTTTATGAACCGTTTTGACCCCCGAACACTATTTTATTGATATTTGACTATTTATCATGCAACCCTATCATTGTACGAGTTGATTTAGATGCCTGAACATGCATTCTTAACATGGTACGAGTTAATTTAAATGTCAAAACATGCTTTCGTACCACGTCATGAGTTGATTTAAAGCCTGAACACTATTATATGATTTATTTACTATTTTTCATACCATCGTATCAACTTTAAAGTTTCGGATATGCTATGTTAAGTTTGATAGATCGGACTTAGGATCACTGGGATGGTATACGTTAGAATTCATCTCGACGATGCTAGTTAATGGATGAACCGGATAGTTATTGAGTTATGGTCTTCAGATGGGTGCGAACAGGGGCCCAGTCTTGTGTTAGTAGGTGTTAACGGGGACCGAATTGTTGAAATGTGTGCGAACAGGGGCCCAATTTTGATGATAGCGACAATACTAACGGATGATATGTCATGGGAAATTCCAAAGGGTAATTCGTGCCCTTGTTATGGCCTTAAATGGACCTATGCTAGATACGTAATTTAGGTACATCCATTTAGGACCTCGAGTGTAGGACAAGCAAGGGGAAATTGTCTCATAACACAGTCATAGTTAGTGATTGGGAGGAGGATCGATCTTTTGGAGAAGATTGTAGATTTCACGTAAGAGAATGGATAATAAGAAAAGGATGACATGTTATATTTTTGTTCTTCATTTGTTATCAACTGTATGGACTGCTAGCTGTAAAGTAAAAGGTTAGTAGGGAAAGGGTGTTATCCACTGAGTGTCGACTCACGGCGTTTAAAACGCTAGGTACCGAGGAGGAGTAGTACCATCAACCGGAGGAGCAGGACACCACCGAAGGCCTCCCGGTCCAGGGAGGGGAGTTCGTGGAGCCATGGATGAACTATTATTAGGGATGCTCTAAATATTTTTAGTAATGTAATTCCATTTCCAAAAGTGCTTGCACAGCTGTCAAACTTTATCTATTCAATAATATGTAAGACCTATTATGGTCAACTTAAGTTTTCTAATTAAAGACTTCTACTGTTTAACTCTGTTATTTACTATATTTATTTTTAAGTATATTAAATCATTTGAAAAGATTTAATTAACATGTCCGAAAATAGGGGCATTACAAGCTCAAAGCTACTTAATTTTGTACTCCCTCCGTCCCATATTGGATGACAATTTTGGGGAAACTCAAAATTTATCCAGACACAATGATTACACCCTTTCTGATAAAACTTTCCAAAAATACCCTTTCATTTTGAAAACAACTCACAATTGGCAACCAAACTAAGTACTAAACTCACGGAATCCAAGGAGTAAGAAAATCTTGGCGGCAAAGTGTACTGAAGTATCTTTTTGGCCTTTTGTTAAAGTAATTTGAATAGTTTAAGACAAGGGCAAAATGGGAAGATCAAGTGTTTTCATGCTTTTACTTTTCAAAATGGACATCCATTTTGGGACGGCAAAAAGCGTCAAAAATGACATTCATTTTGGGACGGAGGGAGTATAAACTTTTTAGCCTACAATTTACGAAACACTTAATCTTTTAAACAATAGAAAATGTAGTTATCAAACCTACTAAATCACCCACTCCCTCCATTCTCTTTTTAAGTGTCCAGCTTCGTAACTCTAACTTATTAAAAAAACATATTATATCTTTCGCATCAACTTTTACCTCCACTTTCTCTATTTACCCTCTATGGAGACATCATCATTACACTCTCACTTTTCAAAATAAAATATACTTTTAGGGGCAAAATGGAAAATGTACCAACTTTTACCCACTAACTTTACAAAATGAACACTTATTAAGGAAAAACCCAAAATGGAATATTGGACTCTAAAAAAAGGGGACAAAATGAGTATTACTCCCTCCGTCCCTAAATAAGTGTCCGGCGCGCAAACCTAGGTCTTTAAAAAAATGCATTTGTTTCGTTAAAAAAATTAATTTTTTTTCACAAATCAATAGATGGCAATGGGTTCTATTAGATTGTGGAAAAAAATTAGAATTTTTAACGAAAAACATGCATCTTTTGTAAGACAGTTTTGCGCGCCGGACACTTATTTAGGGACGGAGGGAGTACTTAATTCATTCATTTTTAAGTGTTGAATTTGGTTGTCAAACCCCACTAACTGGAGTGAAAAGCAATTGATACCTCCTTTGTACTCTCATGCACATGAGCAAGTTTCGATTCCCGTAAGCGCTCATCCGCTCTCCAAATCCCCTAAGATAGAGTAAATTATGTTTAACAAATGAAAAAAAATAAAAAAAATAAAAACTAGGGCTGGGAAACGAATTGTATTTTTATCTACCATATTTCATGTATTTTTGCCATATTTCGCAGCATATCGCGTTGATGAGGCTATATTTGGTTATGGAATTGGCCTATGTTAGTCTGTCCTATTGGTAGGGCCATATTCAGTTACAACAAAGAGAGATTTTCACATGACAATTTCTTTCATTACCAGAATTGAAGGATCCTGCAATTACAATCTGAACCCGCATTACCTACATCAGCCCGTCATTGACAGTAAAAGCATTAAAATAACTATAAAGTAAATCGATTCTAACAGTTACATCTGCATTTTAAAATTAAACACTAAAAAAAGAACAAAGAATTGTTACAAAGTTACAGAAAAAATGCCCCCACCTATCCATGTAGAGACCGACTTGGTACCGAAAATTTATGGAGAGATTAAACCTTAATGGTACATTTCTGATTCTTCTCTCTTTTTTCGCTTTGTTATTTCTGTTGCTTTTCTTCTTTCCTTTTGCAGAACTGGACTACTTTCCGTATATGAGTGATATTGTATGGCCAGAACCCTCCTCGTTAACCTGTGGACTCTCAATATAACAGAACCCTGAGTAGCCCAGGCTGTGGTTCTGAGTAGTCAAGGCCCTCCTCCTCAAGCAAATAGCGCTGGACGGCAATTGGAAGTCTGGAGAGGGTGCGAGAACCCCTAGTGTGGTGGCCAGTTCCGACGCATATATAAACCTGTAGGCGCTGCTCCTTTGACCTGGCAGTGCTCCTCAACAGTGTCAGCTCACGCTTCAGAACGTGAATGGCTTCACTCACATGCAGCCCATGCAAGTCTATTATCCTCTCCTGCTGCTCACCTGCCCTTCCATTGCCTTGCATCTCTCCACTCACAGGGTTCCTGCAAAAACAAAAGGAAAACATTAGCATTTGGAAAAGGGGTTAAAGCTTCATAACACAGCATTTAACACAAACTGGCCTAACAGGAAGCAATAATATAGTCAGCAGAAAAAAGGGAGCAACAAAGCACCACCATCGTCATTCCTCTTATGTAACAGGATCTCTTTATCTTAAAGCTCGGTTGTTTTCATGACCAGTGTTACCAGACATTAAGGCAAGTGGTCGTTCTAACAGATGTGGCTTGCTTGATCTCGTCCTAGCTTACGGGCTCTTGAATCCACAAGAAAGATAAGTAGACCATGTTCACAACAAATATAGAGAACTATGAAAAGTTCTATTGATTGGATGAAAATTCCCAAGAGGGTTACACTTGCATCAGTTGCATGCTTATTTATAGGTAGGGAAACCCTATTTTAGGTAGGCATCAAACTCGGTAATCTCTTATTAACCAAGAAATCAACAGAATAACAAAATTAAAAGATAATTAGGTCCATCCAAATCATCACTAAAAGGTAATAAATCGTGCCAACAAAGGTGGCATTAAAGAAAAGAAAATTCTAGAATATTGGGAGTTCCTATTGCTATAATAAAAAATATCCTAACCATGGTATTGGGTAGCTATTGAAGTGAGGGTGCCCTCGCGCTTGTATAATCCATATTATTTTGGTAACCAGGCGATGTGGGACTTTGCTTTACACCCTCCCTCACGTGCAGCGCACTCACTCGGCAGCACCTGCGGCGTGCAGGCCAAAGACACGTACCCTAACTATCTCTGGTACCTAGCTCTAATACCATGTTTCACAGTTTTGAATACAACTCAACCCCAAAAGCTAGCTATTGAAGTGAGGGTTCCCTCACGCTTATATAATACAAATTATTTTGGTACCAATGCGATGTGGGACTTCGCTTCACAGCCACAATAAAAGCTCTCAATCCATAATTCTTCATCTACTTTTGCTTGTCGAATCTTTCCAGAAAATATTTCGCAATTTGCTACACCAATTGGACACTTAAATCATATTTTTACCATCTTTGAGGACAAAGAAGCTCATAGTCGGTAGGAGACCTAATTTTCTAGCCTCTCGCAGGGATGGAAGTTAAAAGTCTCATCTTTCCACTACATCCCACTTCATTTCGCATACATTCCCAAATCATGACATCTTATGTCCAAATATTGTACAATATCTAACAAGTTGAATACTCCAGTTACATGTATGATGTATCCAACTTCATGTATCTCCTTATCCTAAGTCTAAGGGCTAAGCGAGATCCGACTCATGGACAGACACTCATACCCGAATCCAGGAAACAGTTCACAATACGGTTACAATTCCTTGTCATGCCAATATCAAAATAGACCTATAACTGCGAACATTACATCAAATTATTTTTGGTGCTACGTTATTATTATTATGATTATGTACAATACCTGACAATATACAGGTTAGTTGGAGATTAGAATAAACAAATGCTAGAACAAAAAGGTAATGCTGAACAAACCACTTGTACTGCCATTTGAAGACAGACTAATGCTCTCATAGAAAGGCAAGGGACAACAAACCTCTGACGATAGATAGATTCTTGAGCTTTGCCGTGAGCTGCCTTCATGTGCATATTATGCAGCTGCCCTTTCACACTGAGTTCCTTTGCTAAAGCCTTGTTACCAATCAAATAAGCCTGCCGTGCCTGAATATAGTATACAGACACATAGAGAAAGAGAGAAAAGTTGTTACGATAACATCAAGTAAAATACCATAGCAGATTTAATTGCAAAAGATACATTACAATTACAGCTGATAACGGAAATGATTCAATGGCTTGATCAGTTGGGTAGTTCGCCCAAGCATTCAGCACTATACTTCATAACAGTTACAGAAAAATGGCTGAATAATATGAACAATAGCAAGATATCAGCGTATCCCCTAGTCAGACGGTCAGTAACATACCCATGTTTGTCATAAATCAGGGACTAGGGCATCTCAGTCAGAAGTTCTTGTTTCCTTCCTATCACACTTTGATATCATCTTTTTCGTTTTCCTTTCTTTGTTATTTTTCCATGAGGGGTAGGGGCCATTAACATAGCATCCCCATTGATTGTCATAAATCAGGCACATGGTCCTCTACTCAATTTAACAACTCTAAAATTTGAAGCTTTGACAAAAAGAGATATCTTCAGAAAGATATAGGAGATATTATTAAAGGATCATGATCATTCTTCAACCAAAGGAATGCTTCACAAGACTATCTTATACAATTCATGAAATCAAACATATGTTCCGGTGAAAATACAAATATTAGCATGCATATAAAATGATGAATCCATCTCACATGAATCCAACGTATGATCACAGCACCAATCTAAAGTATGCAACAGTCGGTAGCAATCACTAATACAAATGCTTCCTGGAACTTGTAACAACAGGTACACAGATTATACTTCCATAAAGCAAATTTCAAAAACTGCCTTTAGCAAAAAAAAAAAAAATTTAAAAATATTCATAAGATTGGCTATATATAATCACAATTCCTAACCTAGGGAGTAGGGCATCACATTGTTCTAAAAACTACAAATGAAATTTAAATGTGAAGCTAAAACATAAACTGCCAATCCCTGCGAAGTGTTTAGCCCAACTTTGCATCAGAAAATGTAATCTCCAATTCCAAGCAAAAGAACCTCCTCTTCGCCAAAAAATAACAATATGGGCTAGTTCCACACTTAACAGCTCAACTATTGCCGTTTTCTTTGCTTTGGCCTTTAACTTTTAAGTTCATCCATTCATCCTTGACCTCTTTGATTACTACTCACGTGGCCTAATTGAAAACATCTGTCCAGGTACAGCAAAAGCCTGGTTTCATGGACAGAAGGGACACTGCACAATTTGAACAACTTAAACCCTATAGCCAACACCTATGTAGGCTATATTCCTAATTACCCTATTGTGCACAGCAAATGCCCTGCAACCAAACACACCCATCCCCTCCCATAAGGCTAAGAACTAAGGCCAGTTTAATGCTAACCACAAACATATCGCAGAACTACCACTTTCTCCATCCCTCCCCGCCCCCAACACCGACAAACCCCCATCATCCTCGCACACCACCACCAGTTAAACCTTGCCTGCTACCCCACCCACTCTCTCATTTGATGTGTTTCCTTCCCCATTTGTACATTGATATGTTCCCTGACGTGCACATGCACACGCCCACACCCACACCCACACTCACACACACAACGTGATTGTGTGTGTAACAGGCCATAAACAGATATTAAAGATCCAACATCCAACCTCTATGTCGTCGGAAAACATGGTAATAGGGCAGTTCTGCTTCCTCTATGGTGGTAGTGGCCATCAGCCTGGCACATCCTCTCTCCCCCCAAAACACATGATCATATGCATGTGCACTACATTTGTCTCCGTTCAATTAGAAGGAAATATAGAACTTGGTCACCCCATCTTTCCCAATTATCCGACCTCTCTCCAGCGGGGTGAGCATATGCCCTTATATGTTACCTTCCTGACTGCATGAGAAGGTATTTTACCTTCTTTCAGCATGGGCTTATTCCACAAGGGACAAGACATATTGCTACAAGAGAGTATCACAAAGGCAACTTTTCACATGACCTCGAACGTGATGAGTTGATAATTTCCGTCTTATTGCATATCTGAATGCCACCTTTCTCCTTCATAGGCATCTCATTTGCTTGCAGTCAATATCGTCCGTCAGACCCTTGTAACATTTCCATGTTCAATGGCAACTCCTACTCACAGGTGAACATTCCTTGCATTTTCCACTTTTTTCTGTCTCTTCACTCAGTGAACTGATTGCCAAATTGGACTCTTGGATGGTTCACACATTTTCTGCGTCAAGTGCTATCTCACAAGAGGGAAGATGTGCTTAGAACATAGTGATCTCAGCAAGGAAGAGCTGATTAAGAAGAAGGTAATTAAGTGTACAAGTTTTGGGCAATAGGTTTTAGGTAGTCGAAACTGTGGATGTCCGATGGTCCCTTTTGCATAACAACGTAAGCTTTTGCGGTATTTTGATTTTGACAGATGTCTCGAATCGGATATTTTGATTTGGACAGATGTCTCGAATTGAACCAATTAAGTTGAAATCAGAAGCTTCACGGATGAAATAGATTAAATTGAAAGTTCACAAGTGCCACGACGACAATGGCCGTAGCTTAGAATATTAAATTTATAAATAGCCTAATAACAACAATGTTTAATCAGTAGTAAAATCCCAAGAAACAAAATAACTTAAGACTTTAAAACTTTCTCACATGTCACGATCAATAACAAAAATTCCACATCACGCTTCAGAACGAATTTAAAGTTGTTCAATCCCCTTTAAAGGGCTAACAGGAAAATGAGGAAGAAAAAAAAAAAAGAGAAGCAAAACCACGACCTTTCATGCCTTCTACGCCATATTAACAAATAATACCTTATGTTGCAAAATGGTTGTTCCAGCCCTAATGGAAACAAACAAACCAAAAAAGTAATCCCATCCCTGTATCAAATGCTTCTTCCTTACATAGCAGACAAAATAGTTGGATTTGTCAAAACAACAAAACTCATCAGCGATGAGGGCAATGTTGTGGACAATACTTTAAATGTCAAATATAATATAAGACATCCACATCATGTTGCACGTAAATCACATATCCTTCCATCACTCTATGTTCTAGGGCAGCACTGTTCAAGAATTTTTTATCCAAATCAGAAGAGATGCCAGAGTAGATAACATAATTTATTGGTTATTGCAAAAGGAAAAAACAGTGCATGTGCATGTGCATGTGCAGTCGCTTTTTGTCGTTGAGGGGTGGGGAATCTCAACTCCCAATATTGATGACTGGTCAATCTAGACTTTGTAGGACATACCTGTTCAAAGTATGCATTTCGTATGCGCGCATGGTCACGGGCTTCCTCTCGCATTTCCGAGTACATATTTGCTGCAATCTCAACAATTTTAAAAGTACAAATACATGCAGAAGGTTTTTGTTCCAAAATCTAAGTTTTACAGAGAAAGTAAATTTGTCGGCATAGAATCATTACCCACTGCTTCTCCAGTTTCGAGCCAGACAGGAGCTTCCCGGTATGAACTCCGACTTTGTACCTTATCGCCATAGATGCCCCTAACCTGCCCACCATTGAAAGAGCTAGCCAACACATGTGCACTTCTACTTGAGCCAACACTAGCATCAGCAGAACCATTTCGATCGTACTTCCACATATTTGATTCCTGAGATGACATTTTCCTGACAGCTGAGGCAAAATCTATAGCACCTCTGGTAGGTATAGAATAGTTAGATTTGGACAAAAGCATATTGTCCTTGTTGGCAGATCGGTAAGGACTACCACTTTGTTGGATATCATCTCCAGAATGTTTTATCACACCAATTTGACTCTCTTGCACAGAAAGTGCAGGGAAATCCAGTTCAGTAAGATTTGGAGCAGACAAGACCTTCGAGTTCAGATTTTGACTAAAACCACCATCAACTTGCAGCTACAATCACAAACAATATTCTATGTGAAAGACCTTAAGAAGGATACAAAAGTCCCAAATATTGATATTACTAATTTAGGTCTGGAAACAAACCTAAAACTAGTACACGAATATGACACAAGCCTAACTTTACAAGTCTAAGAGCTATAGATCACCAAGCCAAAGTGAATCATGCCTACTGATACAATATCAATTTCAAAATAAGAAAATATTAAGAAAAACTCATATGAGAAAGGAGATGTTTCATAGAGTCACAAAACTCCCTGGTGCCACACCACAACATCGCAATGAGCTCATATTTACAGATACAGATCTCATTATTATATGGGTTTGCCGACTACAATACTACTCGGCCGACCTCCCTAAGAAATTGGAAGCTAATACAAGATCTAAATTCTAAAGTTGCACTGAAGTGTAGTGGGCAGAACAATAAGGTCCTGGTCCGAATAAAAAGGCGCCAGCCCACTTGAGTAAGGCTTGTGGGCCGAGAGGCCGTCGTTGAGGTGGACTGACATAACATGCAGGGCACGGCTAAGACAGGCAAGTGCAGCCCGTGGAATTGCTTACATGCAGCTGTTGGTCTGCACAGGGATGGACCAGACCCGTCTCGTTGAGTGTCACGTGCATGGCCAGGTTGCACGGTTTAGTCACGTGGCATATGCCGAATTGCGCATTTGCCTATCATCGTGCATGTCTTTTGGAAAACGGTAAAGAACGATGTCATGGACACGTGCCCTGCAGACTTGCTTGGGGGCCAATTACACTCACTTTTTTTAAGTACTTCACAAAACCTTAGAAAGGTACGCTTTACTCTCTGAAGCTACTGCTAGTACTTCTCCGTTAGAGAGAGAGAGAGACTAAATTAGGCGTTTTGAGTACCCCCAGCGCAAACTCTGACCGGTAGGGACTAACAAGTTGTTTATTTTATTTTTACAGATAGGTGGGGAAGACAGAGCAACGGATCATTCAGCCTTCAGACAGAGATGGAAGAACAGATCAACCCACAAAAAGTTTTTGGTAAATTTATGCAGATTATAATATGTGAAAAATAGTATTTCTCCATCATGTGTGTTTATACAGATAAATGGAAACTTTCAACTATACACATGACTGCATACATCGAACATCTGGAAGAAAAAGAAGAATTCGTATTTCCGGACAATATGGAGCACATTAGACTTCTAATTAGTTGTAACACGCAGAAAAAATTATGTATCTCATCATTAACTTCAAAAATCTTATCCGAAGCATTGTTAGCAAAAATAATATAAGCTTTCCTGAAATATTTAATATTAGTGGAAAGACCATAATCCAAAGCATTTTGAGCAAAAAGATTATCTGTTTCCTATCATATTTAAAAGGAAATTGATTTTGGCACTCCAGTTTTATCCACTCACACTCCACTTTGTTTCTTGATCATGTGAGATTACAAAATAAAAAGTGGAGTGCCACCGGCTAAAAGTGGAGTGCCAAAATCACATCCCTATTTAATATTAAAAGACTCTCATCAAAAGCACTGTAAGCACAAAAGAATATCCTGCAATGTTTAATACTAGCAAAATACCGTTAATTCAAACCTTGCTACAAGAATCATATTCTCTTTACTCAGTATCACTTGCATAGAGTCATAATGCTCTTGAAAAGTGCCGAAATATTGGTATTTTGGCCCTCAAAACTACACTTGTTAGTCATTTATATTTGTTACTTGATATTTATTTTGTTTATAGGTTGCTCGAGCCCATTGCCCAAAATATTGGATAAAAAGAAGATTTAATGGAAGTTTGGGGTCAAAGTGTAAAGAGCTTAAAAGTTGAATTGCTAATCTATTAAAGCACGAAGTTCAAGGGCCTATATGTAATTAATACTTGAAACCCTATGTAATGGAAATTGGCTGACTTCGGCAGAGAGCTTCGGCACGGGGTTAAGAAATTGGACAGCCGACAGAGGCATCGGCTTCGAGTGGGAAAACATCAACTGAGATGCTCATCCTCATGGCCGGCTAAATCCTCTTCTAGGGTGTAGATGAAACTCGAACCCTAGTAACATTATTTATGTTTTGATTTAGTGTTCTAATTATTCGAATCATGGTTGTATGACTTGATGATTCATTTATGATATTAAATCTTTCTATCAAATCTTGTGTATGAATTCCTATGTTTTATGCACGTTCATACAGCATTTTTAATTGTTTTATGATAACCGGTTGGATGGATTATACTACGTAAGACGCGTCGTGCCGATGAGACGATCCGTGCTTGATTAGAGACAGTTCGTACTAGTAAGACGATTCGTGCTAGGCAGAGATAGTCCATGCTCCCGATTGGTGCTTCATAAATTATCTTTGGGAGGTATCGCTAGGGCTTGCTATCCTACGGTATCCAAGTTGATTCAAATAGTTTAACACTGGTCGAAACATAAGTAGGTTACGAGGGGAAGAGTGGATTCGAAACCCTAGAGCTTTTTCTCATTAACTCTTTTCTACGTTTTTAACCGTTTTAATTACTGTTTAATAATTTTAGGAAACCAACAATCAATCAATCTTTTTTCTCGAATTAACTTAGGAATTAATTGGAATTACTGTAACTCAGCCTTATAATCCCTGTGGAGCGATATTCGGAATACTTACCACTATTCGTTTGAGTAGTAATAATTGTTCCATTTTATTAATTATTTTTGATACGGAAACAACACGGTCAGCTCTCTTCACACAAAAACGCGAACACCTACAATAAGCTCTGCAGTTTTAAATAGAATATGCAGTTGACAAAAGTTATTTCCCGAACCTCATAAATTTGCAGTTAACTTCAGTACAACAAGACATGCTAAAAGATTCAAAGTGCTAAACAAAAAATGGAAATCAAACAAAATCTTGAAAAGCCACGAATTTCCATATGCTGTCAATTTTTTACTAAGAATCACTCATCTTGGGCCAAGTTAAAGAGTTGATCATACCTCAAGCTGAGTAAGCATTTCAATTGTCAGGTTCAAGTCACCTCCATTGGCAAGGTACACCTCAGCAAGGCTCTCAGCAGCAAAGCCAGGAAACTGTGCAGCCAAAAACGGAAGAGGATTTAACTCTGTATTACCTGCTAATGCTTGCTCATTCAGGAAACCCTGTCTAGGATTCCTATCATACGGAAGCCCCTCTCTAATAGTGGAAAGAAGCTGATCATTGTTCGTCATTGGCTTGTCCCAAGGTTTAGTTCCTGAATGAATGAAGTTGGATGAGGATACATCTTCACCATAGAATGGAACAGAATATCTTATCGTCTCAGCAAAACTTTTCCCATTTGTTCCGTGGTGTGACAACTCCTTCAACATAAAACTACTGCCTGTAGTAGAGAACCTCGAGGCATCACTGCCATCATGAAGGGAAAGCATTGAAAAGGGGATGCTATTAATTCCCTGAGACTCATCACCCCCCATAACCTTAAAGTCAGGAGTAATGTCATCAGGTAGCTGCCGGCGCCAGTACTGGTGAGCTTCTTCATCAGAATTACTTGAGATTGTCGATTCCGAACGATCTAACACTGCTTTCCCGAATTTCCCAGTCCCAGAGACAACAAAGCTCGTTGACCCATCTGCAGTACTTGTGCTTCCAGAGGACGACCTGAGAGCGAAAGGAACAAACTCTACAGCATTTGGATTCAAAGCCGCCACCTTTCCCGTGTTATTTAGCTTCTCATCATTGATAGGGGCCCCTATGTTGGGCAAGCTCATTCTCTTCTCTGATCTTTTTTATCTTGTTTTTGGATAGTGAAAGGAAAAATACAAGTTTACAGGCATATAAGTCTTATGACTGATGAAATATACGAAGTTGCAGTACCCATTACCCAAATCCTGCAATAGAAATTTATTAAGAGGAAACATCAGTAATCATAGGAAAACATCCTACTTGATGGTGCACAATTCGATTCTGGCCACAGCTAAACTAAAAGAACATGCCAAGTGCTTGCAACTACTTAACTATATCACAAAACCAAAAAAGAAAGTTGGTGATAGCCAACTAAAAATATGCACTAATTGCAGTTAATTAAAATGTGCTATGAACTAACTAGAGTAAGTATACACTGCAATTTAATTTCTTAATTTAAGAGGCAGGTCTATAGAGCTTGTCATAACTTACTTTTACTATTATATAAACACCAACGAGTAACAAATAGACAGAATACACAGACTCTGAATACACGACCAGTGTGAAGACTTATCAGGAGACATTTGAGGAACTAGAAAACAAAACTACTGGCCTACCTGAAACTTTTTTCATTAGTTGCTTCATTAGTGGTCTTAAAGATGAGATGAAATCAAGGGTGGGGTGCAAATGTTTCAACCCAGGACGATATCCCAAGCCATGAGCTTAGCCAGAATGCAAGAAGAAACCGTGGATGCCATGAATAAGAAACCCAAGTTTATACCCCGAAACAGCACAACTAGTACTGCACCTGTTATGACCCCTAGACCCCCAGAATCTGCTTTACCAATTCGAAGGTTCACTCAAAAAGAAATTGAGGAGAAAAAGCAAAAGGGGCTTTGTTTTGGCT
>JAOTQK010000003.1:1691770-1702049 GCA_025642025.1 Rhododendron ferrugineum
TTGAGTGTCGGACCTTCAAAACTCAAGTGGCGACTCTGTGTTTTACGAGCGCTTGCCAGTCACGCTGCACGCGCTCCATCGATTTTCAGGCCGCATTTAGAAAGGAACGGAATCCTTCTCTAAAAAGGGCATGCTGCCCACAGATTTTCGAATATTAAAACGAGATTTTTATTTACTAAAAATCGGAGTTGTTACAAACTATCCCCCTTAAACAATTTGGTCCTCGAAATTAGGTGTACGCTCGGATTTGAATAGGTGCGGATAATTTGCTTTCATGGTTTCTTCTCTCTCCTATGTGGTTTCTTTGGATCCGCGGTGTTTCCACAAAACTTGTACCAATTTGACTGTCATGTTCTGGATTATCTTCTCACTTCTGTCTTGAATCTCTATGGGTTCTTCTTCATATGTCGCGTCTTCTTTGATGGTGATGTCTTCCCAGTTGAGGACATGGGTGGGCAATGCAAGATACTTGCGGAGCATTAAAACGTGGAACACATTATGTACCCTATCTAGCTGTGGTGGTAGTGCTAGACGATATGCAACCTTTCCAATTTTCTCCACGATGTCGAATGGTCCGATGTAGCATGGGGACAGCTTCCTTTTTTCCCAAATCTGATCACTCCTTTCTTTGGTCTGATCTTCAGGAACACATGATCTCCTACTGCAAAGGTTAACGGTCGGCTCCTTTTATCTGCATAGCTCTTCTGTCGGCTTTAAGCGGTAGGGATCATTTGCCTGATGATCTTGATCTTCTCCTTGGTATCATGCACTATGTCAGGTCCAATCAATCCAGTTCTCCAGCATCGGTCCAGCAAACTGGAGATCGACAGGGTCGGCTGTATAGGGCTTCGTACGGTGCCATCTCAATGCTTGCTTGATAGTTGTTGTTGTAGGCAAATTCTACCAATTGTAAGTGCTGCTCCCAGTTTCCAGAGAAATCCAAGGCACAGGCTCTTAGCATGTCTTCCAATGTCTATATTGTCCTCTCCGTTTGTCCATCTGTCTGAGGGTGGAAGGCCGTACTGAGCCTTACGTCTGTTCCCAATGCCTTCTGCAATCCTTTCCAAAAGTGTGATACAAAACGTGGGTCCCAATCAGATATCATCGAGATAGGTACTCCATGTAGACGTACAATCTCTCGAATGTACAACAGGCTCAGCTGTTCCACAATCTCCGTCATCTTAACAGGCATAAAATGCGCATATTTGGTGAGTCGATCCACAATCACCCAAATAGCAGTGTTGGTCTTGGCGGATCTTGGTAGTCCAAACACCAAATCCATTGAGATATGCTCCCACTTCCAGGTCGGAATTGGTAAAGGTTGAAGGTCTCCTCCAGGTTTCTGGTGTTCAGCCTTGACTTGCTGACACACAAGACAGGTAGACACAAATTGAGCTACGTCCTTTTTCATTCCTTCCCACCAGTATGTTCTTCGCAGATCATGATACATCTTTGTACCACCAGGGTGGACTGCGAAGTTTGAGTGGTGAGCTTCTCGGAGTACGGCTTCTCGAAGGGTTCCAATATTAGGTACGAACACCTTTTCCTTGAATCTTAAGCTGTTGTCCTTCTCGACTATCCATCCAGGTAGCTCTTTTCCTTCTCGGATCCGAG
Organism: Rhododendron ferrugineum; assembly: GCA_025642025.1. Classification (NCBI taxonomy): domain Eukaryota; kingdom Viridiplantae; phylum Streptophyta; class Magnoliopsida; order Ericales; family Ericaceae; genus Rhododendron; species Rhododendron ferrugineum. Next base: position 1,693,385 of record JAOTQK010000003.1, read on the forward strand.
ATCGGATGAACTCGCAATCTTGTTCAAAGGTTTGAGCAAAAAGGATTTCTCGGTGAAGTGCTGGTTCTGCAACGAGAGCAAACAGACGTGTGTTCCCATTTTCTAATGATGGTCGCAGGTTGAATTCGTTGAGAGTGTCGACCATCTCCCATTCCTTAATGGCAGTCTTGACTTTCTGTGCCCTGTCCTTTCGGCTCAACGCGTCAGCTACCACATTGGCCTTGCCGGGGTGGTACTGAAGCGTAAACTTGTAGTCCTCCAAGTATTCCATTCATCATCACTACCTCAGGTTCAACTCCTTCTGAGTGAAAAGGTATTTGAGGCTCTTGTGATCGGTGAAAACCTCGAATTGTTCTCCCCATAAATAGTAACACCAGGACTTGAGGGTGAATACTACTGCAGCCAATTCTAAGTCGTGCGTGGGGTAATTCTTCCCGTGTGGTCAAAGTTATCGTGATCCGTAGGCTACCACTTTCCCATTCTACATCAGCACGCATCCCAACCCGTCTCTTGACGCGTCGCAGTAAACCGTATAATCTACACCCCGCTCGGGAATGATGAGTATCGGTGCACTGGTCAGCCTCTTTTCAGCTCCTTACAAGATTTCTCACAGGCTTCATTCCAATCCAGCTTCACTCCTTTCTGAGTCAGTCTTGTCATTGGCTTGGCGAGGATAGAGAAGTCTTGTATGAATCTTCGGTAATACCCAGCCAATCCTAGGAAACTCCTGATTTCAAATACGTACTGAGGTCGGCTGTTTCCAATTCAGCACTGCTTTGACCTTGCTTTCGTCCACTGCGATTCCTTCCTTGGATACCACATGTCCCAAAAACTTAACCACCTCCAGCCAAAACTCGCATTTACTTGCTTTGGCGTAAAGTTGGCTATCTCAGAGTACTTGTAGTACTATCCAAAGGTGTCCTTTGCGCTCCTCCTTATTGGCGGAGTATATCAAGATGTCATCAATGAACACCACTATGAATTTGTCTAAGTAGGGCTGAAAGACTTTGTTCATGAGACACACGAATACTGCCGGAGCGTTAGTTAGTCCGAACGGCATCACTACAAACTCGTAGTGTCTGTATCTGGTGCGGAAGGCTGTCTTGGCAATATCTTCATCCCGGATTCTAACCTGATGATACCCTGATCGAAGATCGATTTTAGAGAAACAGGTTGCTCCTCTCAATTGATCGAATAGGTCATCGATCATAGGCAAGGGGTACCAGTTCTTGACTGTGACTTGGTTTAGCTTCCTATAGTCGATTCATAGACGAAGTGTCCCTTCTTTCTTCTTTACAAATAGTGCAGGCGCTCCCCATGGTGATGTATTTGGCCTGATAAGCCCTTTGTCCAACAGTTTTTGCAATTGGGTCTTGAGCTCCTTTAGTTCTACGAGGGCCATATGGTACAGTGCCATTGAGATTGGGGCTGTTCCTGGTTGGAGTTCTATAGAGAAGTCTATCTCTCTTTGAGGTGGTAAGCCAGGAAGTTCTTCTAGAAAAACATCGGCGTATTTGCAAATGATGTGTGGTAATCCTAATTCCATCCTGTCGGTTTCTTCCATTTGGAGACTAGCTAGCCATCCAAACAGTTGATTCTGCCACCTTGATCTTTTCGTCGTTGAACTTGCCATCTGTCTATCCCCCCTAAATCGGAAACGAGTTCCTTTTGGGGTGTAAGCTATTACCATCTTCTGATGACAGTCTATGACTGCTCGATGTGCTAATAGCCAGTCCATCCCCAGGATTACGTCGAAATTTGCCATGTCGATCACTCTAAGGTCGCAGGTCAGGCGCAGGTTGGCTACCTCAAGTTCTCACCCTCTACACACTAGACTAACAGCTATACTCCCCCCAAGGGTGAAGTTACTTTTACACTCAAACTTAGGGGTTCCGTTTCTAGTGCTAGTGCAGTTACGCAGGCAGTAGATATAAATGAATGCGATGCTCTATAGTCAAACAAAGCTTGTACGCAAGTACTATACAGCAGTAGCGTACCTTGGATCACAGAGGGATCCTACTCCTGTTCTTCAGCCTGCAGCGCAAAGATACGCCCTTCAGTGCCTTGTGGGGTTCCCATGGGCTGCTTTCCCTTGTTCTGCCCATTCTGCTGCTGCGATGAGCTTCCAGGATTTTGCTTCACGAAGCTAGCCGGTCCAGGTTGTTGAGCTCTCTGGTTTCCAAAGCTCTCATTCCTCTCCCTCTGGGGTTGGGGGCATTCACGCTTGTAGTGGCCCATAGCCTGACAGTTGAAGCACTGAACTGCTGCTTTGTTTTAGCTGCCCCTCTACGGTTCGCCACGTCCTGATGTAGCAGTCCTCCATGGTTGGTTATTTTGAGGTGGGTTAGAGCGTTTGATGGGGTAGGGTCCACAGTTGTTGTTGGGTGGTTGGGTTTGGATAGATCCGCCGGTGCTACTAGTTGCCTTCCTCCAGTGGGTTTTGAAATCCAGCTCCTCGCCTTCCAGTCTGAGAGCGCATTTCACCACTTCAGCATAGGTGGTAAAAGCCTGGGCTACCACGGCCCTCCGAGCGGTCGTCAGTCCCCACTCGAATCTCCTAGCCTTCTTATCCTCAATCGGGATGGAGTCTAAGGCGTATCGGGACAGCTCCTCGTACTTGGCTACGTACTAGGTGACAGTCATCATCCCTTGTTTCAGGTTCAGGAACTCTTGTTCCTTGGCTAGGCGAAGGGGTGTGGGAAAATACTTGCCTAGAAATAGGGTTTCAAACTCGGCGAAGGTCATAGTGGCTATGGTATGGGTGGCTTCCATCAGATCCCACCAATAATAGGCTTCTCCCTTCAGCTGGTAAGTGGCTAAGGCCCCTCGATCTCTGTCCTGGGTAATCCCTAAGGTTCTGAGGATCATTTTGACTTCGTTCAGCCACGTTTCAGCCACAACGGGGTTGGTGTCTCCGTGGAAGGTCGGGGGCCGGCGCTTGCAGAACTCGTTCATTGCTCGGGTTCGGGTCATTGGTCCGTCGTCGTGGTTTTGGTTTTGGCGGTTGACGTTCAGAGCGGTTACGAACGCTTGCATGATCTGGGCAAGATCGGAGTTTGCGTTAGAAGACCCTCCGTTATCATGTCCTACTAAGTTGCGCCGGTTCACCATCTACGAGTAGAAATTTAAAGGGGGGTTTTAGTCTACCTTAATGATTTATTTATTATTATTATTTCCTTGCAAATGGTGTTTATTTCTATAGTTAAAAGCAATATGCCATGTAGTATGCAATAGTACTCTTTAAATAAAAGCAAGTCTTTCATATAAAAAAGGGAGATACAATCATAAGCATAGAATTCTACTATAATGGCAAGCAGGGACAAAAGATAGGGTTTTCCTAATACAAGTTGAAACGATCCTACATACTCCTACTGCGATTGTTAAGCCTTATTCTACGTTGTTGCTACTTCGCTCTAGGGTAGGTTGATTCCATAAATCTCCCTCAGCCACATCTTGTAGTTCTTTTCGGCCATGGTCTCGACCGTCTCGAGGAGTTCACGCTCTTGCGCAAACAGCTCCTCTATGGACAGGACGGGCAGCTCCTCCACTGGTTCTGGGTAATACTGGGAGAGGTTCAGTATGGCAGCTTCCAATTCCGGGTCAGTTCCCATGTCGAACATAGGGAAACTGAAGGGTGGCTCGAGGTCTTCAGTAGGTGGTGCTAAGTCTTCAGTAGGTGGAGAGTTCTCGGGGGCTACTGCTGGTAGGGGCACCTCATAGGTAATTGGGACTTCGTAAAGTTCCATATCATCCTCAAGTGGGGGTGTTGGTCCCGGGTACTCTGGTGCCAGCAACGACCGATAGTCGGCCAAGACCTGTGGGGTGAAGGGTGGGCATCCTCCTTGACGTCGGCCTGACATCTATAATAATAAAAGAGTTATATATTAGACTTAACGGTGTAAGGTGGAAATCTCGTACGATTAAGTATAAGGAATATGATACAAGTACACACATAAACAGTGATCATATGCTAAATAGAAAATACACGACTTTCATTACTCGAACAGAAACAAGTACAACAAAGATAGTTCCATTAGCCTAAGCTTCCTACTGCATACCAAGTACCTCAAAAGTCTAATAGTAGCTAAGCCTTCCTAACTGGTTTAGAAGATGTCTGGAAATTGGGCCGTGTACGCGCCTATGTCAGTCTCGAAGGGTGGCGGTGGTACATAACTTGAGTCAGAGCGGAAATCCATGAAGTCTGGCATAACCCATCCTGGATCCTCCTCCCAAATCTCTAGTTCCTCATCGTTAGACTGCCAGCCCTTATTCTCCATTAGTGGCTCTTCTTTAGGATCGAGGTCCTCCTCGGGATCCTCTTCAGGATCTTCCTCGGGATTTTCCTCGGGATTCTCCCCAGGTTCCATAATTATGACTTCGAAGTTATCGGGGGGTGGTAATTAGACTAGGACAGGTGGGGCTGCTTCGTCATCATCCTCCTCCTCACCCGCGGGGAGTGGAAAAGTACCATGCTCTTGGTAAAACTCATGAACGTAGGGAAAAGTGTGGGGGAAGTAAGGGTCTTCCACTAGTTGGTACGTCATTGCTATTATGGTGCTCCTAAGTTGGCGTGCTTTGGCGAGTAGGTTGGCGTCGTAAACATCTGGGTGGTCCATCTACAATGAGAAAGTTTAACCTCCATTAGTAACGTTTTAAGAAAAGGTTTTACTTTACTTCGTAAACCGTGTCGCCATATTCACCTTTCATTTGCCAAATCAACATTTCCAAAATCATTATTTATACACCCAACCTCGGTTCCGCCATTCCGGTCTCCCGAGTATCCTCACAATGGTTCCGCCACACCGGGTTTCCATTGGCACACAAAACTTTGCATTGGCTCCTCTCCGCGGATAACCAAGCCACACACCCAACCTCGGTTCTGTCGTTTCGATCTCCCGAGTATCCTCACAATGGTTCCGTCGCACCGGGTTCCCATTGGCGCACACACACACACCACACAATGGACTACCATGTCCGGCCACATTGCAGTTTCCAAAACATTTCCTGTTTCGAAACACATCTCCTCATTAACCACACTCTAGGTGTCATGTTTCTAACTTTCTCAATTTCGGTGTCACGTTCTCATGCATAGACTCCGCGGCAGGGCTTTTCCACGTAAGTTTCCATAAATCGTTCATTGTAATCTTGAAACTAAACTAACAAGATCATCCAACTCTATATTACTCATCATGCTCATTTATCCTTAAATTCGCATAATCATGCTCAAATATTTAGCATACAATCTAAAGCATAGTGCCACATGGACAGTCACCTTTGGAGTGGAAAACCACTTACGCTTTATCACACATCAAATAGTTAATCCAAGTAATCACATATACATGTTCATAACCATCCTTAAGATCAAAATACAAATTCTTCCTATCAAGTTTATATTTCGAAAAGAAATCCGTTCTTTCTTTCTTTTAGGGAAGTTCAAAACAACATATGTTTTTTTGGAAAATAAAGTTGGGATATTCAACATACTCCCCTTCCTTTTCAAATCTTTAGAAAAACATATTTCAAGTTATCATGCATTCCACATACAACATCATACAATATACTTAGAGTTAACGTATACGGAGGAAACTTTATGTATATTTAGAGTAAGTAAGTAGAGGAATTCTACGTATACTTAGGATTAGAGAGTAAGGACATTCTACAGTTCTTCTTGGCGGTAGGGCGGCTACGGAAAAGTAAGTTGACGGTCAGACGGAGTAACTGTCTACGGAAAGCTTGCAGTAGCTTCGAAAGAGAAAGGTTTCTCTCGAAACTAGATCGTGACTAAACTACTTAGACTTTTTGGATCGAGAAGGTGGTCGAGTGGTGGTTTAGTGGCGGCCTAGGATGAGTCTCTTGAAGAATTTTAAGAAGAACTCAAGAACAAGAAGAACAAAATAAGAACACAAGAGTTTCTAGAGGGAGAAGTTGAAGGATGGAGGTGTGAATTGAATGGCATGGGAGGGGTCCTATTCATAGCAAAACCTTAAGCTTTTTCCCTCTCTCATATGGCCGGCCCTCTCTCTCTCTCTCATTCTCCCATGGATTTTGCTCCATTGTGTTGTCCAATCAAGCCTTTAAACATGTCAAAGCCATGTCAATCCAATTTCAGGTGTAAGAATAGGTTATCATGAAGGGTTTTTGGTCTTGTCTTGTCTAGAAAGGGTTGCTTGCAAGAAAGAACAAAAAAGAAGGCTAGGTTTATGCTTAAAGTTGACTAGAAATGGGTCGGCAAATGGTAAATAGGCTTAAGGGCTATTAGGTAGCTTGTGCAAGGGTACAAACACAAGCACACACTCCACCTCTCTCTCCCTCTCCCGGCCTCTCTCCCTCTCTCTCCCTCTCTCTCTCTCTCTCTTTCTCTCTCTCTCTCTCTCTCTCTCTTTAGTTCTATGTATGTATGTATATATATATATATATACCTATGTATATGCAGACGTAGGAAATAGGAAAAGACTAAAGCTAAGGCTTTCAAGTGGTATCATATTAACCAATGGTTAATAATTTTCCTAGAAAGTGCATGTATGTATATATTGGCTTGACCATGGTAGGCTAAGATGTATATAGGTATATATATCTAGAGAAAATCTAGGAAAGTGTTCTTTGGAAGGTAATTAGGTTTAGGGCTATTAGTCTTTATGCTTGCATGCATGGCAAGACTAGGTTTACTTCTTTTGGAAGCATAATGATGAGATTTGGCTTTGACTTGTCTAGTCAAGTTTGGGTATTATGGAGATTCTTACTCTTATTACTCAAAGGATAGCCATTTCCCTAATAATTATTATACAATGGGTAAAGAGGGAGATGATGAGTATGGTCTTGAAAAGACTAGTCAAGTAAGTATAATGATTACTTCCTAAGGTCCAAAGGGTTCAATTAGGGTTTGGAGGGGTTCACAAGGCTCAAAGAGGGTTAAAAAGGCTCATCTAGGGTTAGGAGGATGTAACTAGGTTGAATTGGTACTTAGATTTCTTCAACTAGTTGGTTAGAAGCTAACTATACTTGCCAAGTAGGATTTCTAGCCAAGAAATATAATTTTAAGACTTTATTTCATTTATTAGGAAAATAAACAAGGCTTCTATAAGCATACTTGTCTTTAGAAAATGACTAGATCGTTCGGTGCGAAGAGATTTAATTTTATAAATCTTAAAACTAATTATGATGGATTATTAGAATTTAAAAAGAAAATTATAAAGCTATCCACGAAATAAATAAGGATTTTCGAATATTAAAATGAGATTTTTATTTACTAAAAATCAGAGTTGTTACAGTTTAAGTGGTTTGGATGTGTTAAGTTTATGTAGCAAAGTAGTGGGGTTAATCTTCGGCAAGAATAGAAAATGAACCTTTATGTGATCTTATCGTACCCATCTTGATAAATTACATTTCACAATTTTGATTTGATCTCATCATTTGTGGTTTGTTGGGACTCTAAAACTAAAAGTGTGGTAATAGAAACAATAGGGTTGGATCTGCTCAGACAAATGGATTTTTACTGGTTTCGAAGTTTTTAGATGTTCCGTATCTAATAGTGGCTTCAGTGATTTAGCTGCGCAAAATTATTTTGGTTTTGTAGTACTTATATGCATCTATGGCCTATTATTTGCATGGATGTTCGGGGAGGATCCCTGGAACTATCTCCATGTCAAAGCATTTATAAAATGCAATTAGTAACCGGTAAGGACACATTTGAAAAAAATTGCTCCCCTCCCATATCACCATGAACATTTTATAATCTGATATAGTGAAACCGAGATAGACGAGTCATTCTTTTTCCAATTACGATTGGCTATTATATAGGTTAGGGGTTGGACTATAATCCCCCATTCTTTAGAGGTACATTTTAACTTGATGGAATCCAATACTATTGGATTTATGCATTGTAACCTTTGTTGATTATGCTTTCATGTTTTTATTTCAAACTTGCTAATTTGAAGAGATCCCTTTATCATGAATGACATTATGAATTCTGTCCATGGATGAAAATGACATCTGTCTTTTATACGTTAAATCGGCTAACCAGTAACAGAAACCGAGTTGGTTGGAACTTGAAGCTTAGAAAGTCTACAACTTTGTTGTCAGTGATTGAATATAAGTGAAATTACATTTTTATGTAATGAAATTTTTTTGTTGTTCAAAAAAAAATTACATTTTTATATTCAATTGAAATTACATTGCATTATGTTTTGTCTTTTCGTCTTGATTTTACTAAACTTAATGAAGAAAAGCTAGATGTTGCTATATTATCATTAAGTTTCATTACTGGTTTTGTATTCTTACATTTTGAAGCTTGATTTATTAAGCCCATAAAGTGAATTTTGTGAAAACAGTTGGGTTTTGCCAGTTGTGATCAATAGTTGGTAGCGTGATTAACATACTGTGAATTTAAATGGTTGGTGATAAATGCCTTCAGGCACGGGCACTACAACTGTTAGTTTGTTTATGTGCTAATTCAAGTTAACTGGTGAATATACTTGAGCTTTTTTTTTTTTTTTTGCGTAATTGGAATTCTACAAATGGTCCTTTGGCCTTCAAGAGGTTAGAGAGACAAAACTGGATAATTTGTTGAATACCAATTTTGTAACGCCCCCATTTTCGGGTACGTTAAAAGGACAATTTTATTGAAACATAAATGGAGTCTGGCTCATTATTACATCATAACTCCCAC
>JAOTQK010000003.1:1737262-1747946 GCA_025642025.1 Rhododendron ferrugineum
GTGTCTACAGCCCCGTTTGGGAGGTGTCTACACTTCACTTTTTCAAATCAAATAGCGCGGCAGGTGCTTCGAATACTGTTCCTTGGGTGTCGGACCTTCAAACCTGAGTGGCGACTCTGTATTCCGAGCGCTTGCCTCCCTGCTCGCGCTCCCTCAATCCGGACCCTTGCTTTGGAAACCGAAATTTTCAAGGGCATATTGCCCACAGTGGCGACTCTGAATTGTAAGCGTTTCGCTGCGCTTTTCCAAAAAATGAGCACTCGATTTTTCAGGGGCGTGTGCCCACAATAAGCTTACGACTCAGAGAAATTGAAGTACTTCATTCGTCCATTTTTAAGTGTAGCTTTGTAAATCCAATTTATTAAAAGGACATTATTATTGCACATTTCACATCAATTTTTACCTACACTTTTCCTACCTACCCTCTATAGAGACATCAACAATTGAATGGTTGAAGAAGATTGATGGAACCAAGAAAGAAGATGAGCCACTACTTTGTCACTTTGAGTATGGTTCAACAGCTCAGAAATTAGGGTTTGCAGCTCATAACCAGAAAACAGTGATTGGGTAGGGTTTGGGAGTATATGTCTAATGTACCCTTCTGTTGGCGCCAAAATAAGAAGGGTAGGATTGAGTGTTAACTTTTGCGTCAATGATTTGAATGAGAGGTACGAATTGTCTTTAGTATGTAACAGTTTTGTAGTTGAAGGGGCAAGGGTGTTCAATAGTTAGTTGAAGGGGAAAGTAAATAAATTTTGGATAATTTAAAGGGTAAGTACATATTTTATCCATTTAATTACATCATTAGAACACTTATTCAATCACTATATTTATATGCATTTTTTTGTTATATACAACGCACTTATTCCCTAAAATAGAATGATCCTTTCAAAAAAAAAAAATTAGAATGATAAGCTTAAGACTCAGAGAAATTGACGTACTTCATTCGTCCATTTTTAAATGTCTACCTTCATAAATCTAATTTATTAAAAGGACATCATTATTTATACATTACATATCAACTTTTACCTTACTTTCGTTACCTACTCTCTATAGAGACATCATCATTACACTTTTACTCACTAACTTTTCAAAAATAGAATCTACTTTTACAAATAAACTAAAAAATATATATTAACATTTACTAACTAACTTTACAAAATACACTCATTAAAAAACAACCCAAAATAAAATACTTGACTCTAAAAAATGAACGGAAGAAGTATAATTTGAAGGGAGAGAATGAGAGAAGTAATGGAATTTCCATTTAACATAAACTTAAATATAAGTAATTTTATAACATAATAATCAAACTGGAAATACAGAATGCTTTTTTTTTTTTTTTATCCGGAAATACAGAATACTACTCCCATGGATTTCTCATAGACAAACCTTTCCTACACAAACCTTTCCCCCACCCCGATTACACCACATTAGCACCCTTTCCATTTCCGTCACTCCCACAAACACAAAACAGAGAGAGAGAGAGAGAGAGGGGTAATCCATTTTCTCTCTCCAGCCGGCAATTGGATGGGAGCAGGTTTGAGACTTATTACTAAATTCCACAATGACCGGTAATCCATTTTCTCTCTCTACCCGGGCAACCGGCTGGGAGCAGGTTTCAGACTTATTACTAAATTCCACAATGACCTCATCTCATCTCATCTGTGGTGCTTGGTGCTGTAACCACCACGATTGCGGTCCCTCGATCCCCTGGAATGCCTCGGCGTCTCCTCTGCCTCTGCCTCTTCCTCGTTATACCTCGAGGGCCTCCTCTTGAAATGCCGCTCATCCTCCTCACTAGACTCGTAATCCATTTCAGCAGCAGCAGCGCTCTTCCTCGATGACGACGTCGTCTTCTTGTAATCCTCATGGTATCCATTTGCTGTCGTCCTCCCGCTATGACTGTGGCTATGACTGTGGTGACCGGAAGAAGAAGAGGCGACCGGTGCGTCCGACAACGAAGAAGGGAGCTTTCGCTTCTTAGAAGAAGATTCTTCAGCCGGGAAGCTTATGCGAGAGAAGACGCTAGGCTTCTGCTTCCAATCTGCTGCAGCCGATGCGGACTTGGACAGTGTTGGTGCTGTTGTGGTTGTGGACTTGGGCTGTGGTGGTGGTGGTTCTAGTGATGATCTCCCAGCTGAGGACTCCAAACGGTGGTTACGGCTATGGCTATGGCGGTCATGGTCCGACTTCCGCTTAGAAGGGCAAGGAAGTTCGGAGTCGCGGGCTACGCGTTCCAGCGACGACCTCTCAGATCGGTGGCGGTGGAGATGGTGCTCGCCGCTCGATGCTTGTGCTGGAATGGACGCCGACTTCTGTAACCCAACAGTTATAACAATTACAATAGATTAATATTATATTAAAAACAAATTTGACTTCGTAGCCTCAATTTTTTTCCCACTTAAGGGGAAAAAAACCAGCGAAAATGGGACGAAATTATACAAAAACAATTAATTTTTCGCTCTTCAAGCTAATTTCGATTTACTACAAATCGAAACCTGCTGATTTAACATTCATCTCTGTTTTTAAGTAGTTCAAAATGTCCATTTTATGTTATCATATTATTGCAAAAAGACTATTAAGAACTACACGAATACCGGGAGTCTAATTTGAAAGGCAAGAGGAAGATCAAATCAGCAACAGATTTGGACTCCCATAACTTGGAAAAGAGCTGCTGCTTGTACCATTTTACTATGTCATTTAACATTCCACCTCGCACACTCTTAGGGTGTTTTTGGAATTTGAATTAGCAAAAGAACTTGTGAAGAAAAAAAGAGAGAGGAAAGACTAAGAAATTCTACATCATTAACTTTCCGTATGTGATCAAATTGAGATTGTCCTTTACTCCACAAGTTGCTGAAGAAATTCAAAATCCAAAATCCAAACACGCCATTATAAAGTCTGAAACCAAACATTATAAATGGCATCTCTCTCAGCCACAAAATTGAAGCTCATAAAAGGACATTTCAAATCAACCAAAACTACGGATCATAAAAAAATAAAAAATCAACAAAAACTGGTCAGAAGTAGAGGGAGAAAGATCCTGTTTGAGACACATAAGATATAGCGTCAAGGTGCAAAATCGAGAATGTTGAACATGAATTTTTAAACAGCATTTTCTACGTTTAATCTCAAATGCAGCAACAAAACATCTTTGCTTTTCATTATCCTGGATTGCAGATATTTTATAAGTGCTCTCTTGCTACGTGCCACATTATCGGTTTCCCGGAAACTTGGTGTTCTACCAAGTGTACCTGGTGCAGTACAGAAATAATATAGCAATACCAATAGATTTTCAGACAACAAAAAACGTACAGATTTGGATTTCAATGAAGAAAAGTCTGCGCTACTGCTGACTTCCCTACTGAACTCCCGATCTTTGGAGAATTCCCTGCTGCAAGAGGAAGTCGAATCTTTAGTCAAATGCACCAAACAGTACCATATTTTGCTATCAGTACTTTTCTTACCATTCTGAGGGAGGTGGGTTTTTTTTTTTGGTGTTGAGGGAGAAGGTCAAAGATCTCACTTCTTTTTTCTTTTTTCTTTTTTGGGCAGATAAATGAGAAACTTAGATATGGAACTTCTTAAGATATGCTGACAAACCAAGACCATCAAACCTGGGATGCCACCAAATACTCTAGATTTATGGACGGCATAAGCACAAGAGAGTTTACCTTTCACCTCGTCTTTCAATTTCACGCTTCATTTGAAGTTCAGCTTTTCGAGCTTCAAATTCTTCTCTGCTCATAACAGGGGGTCCAGCATTGACGCCCATCCCAAAATCGGCAAGATCCCTATATTTAACAAATAATTATGATCCCTTAGCAGACACTAGATGCATTCAGCAAACAAGGCATTCAAATCAGCAACTCCTTAATAGTCTACGACAATTGCAATGAACATCACAGAGCAGCACAAACCTAACATACACAGATTACAAACACACATCCCATCTTTCCTCTTTCTACATGTACACACAAGTTCTGTATGCATCACATGGCACCAACGTGACAACAGACTCGAGTAAGGGGACCAGGCAAGGGTATGGTGTCAGGCTATTCTAATTCCATGTCTGAAATTGCTAGGAGATTCGGGACACAACAAATATTCATATTGTGAATACTACTTTCTTTCATTTTGCAAGGTGCCAGCCATGTCATAGAACATGTCATCAATATATGACTTCTATGAATAGTATTGACTTCTATGAAATACGTTTGCCAGTTCGCCCAGTTCTATGTCCAAACACGTGCAGGGTGTATGTATCCCATACCATTATCCGAGTGTCCAATGTTTGGACAGGAACACTTGAGACAAGTGTACACGCAACATTTGACAGCAGTCAGGCACAGCTTTAGACAGCACATCCAACTCACCCTCCCTAGACAAAACCTTAAATCTTCCCCAAATTTTATTCTCCTATTACTCATAGGGTCATAGCTAAAAATTAGGAAATGTATGAATGTATATCTATAACATGTAGACACCGAGAAAATAGAGCAAAGATACAGAAAACTTGAGCAAACCTGTGCGGGGGGACAGGAGGCATCATAAAACCTTGTGCTCCAAATGGGTCCTGAGGTAAGACGCCAAATGGAACGTCATAAGGCCCAAGCCCATAACCCATATATGGCAGGGAACCCCCATATGGGGCTGCATATTCCATGCCAGGTTGCATGCCACTCCAAAATGGATTATACGGAGAAGGCCCCAAAGGCATCATATTATAGTTGTCAACTGCAAGGTTGTCTTGGGGAAATTTCCATTGCATGTCCGCAGCTGAAACACGTCGAAAAGAGAAACAGAATGAGGTCATGATCATGAAGGCTAAACAGCCTAAACTCAACCCAATGAATGAATTGTATTCCTAACAATACATCTCTCAATGGTCCTTTGTAAATTGCAAATAAATAAATAACGTACCATTCGCAGGCAAACCATTCATAGGCAAACGAGCTTTCTTCTTTTTCTTTTTCTTTCCTGAAATTTAAAAAAATAAAATACAATAAACATAACTTGTTAAACAAAATGATGTCATATTCCAATGTGCAACAACGAACGGGCTTTCTGCCCTAATGACTTAATCTCCCACAAAGAAATTATTTCTAGGTCCACCACTCAAAATGTACTGTACAGACACTCTAAGCAGCTTAAAAACACTAATTAACTTGTAGACTAGAAAAAATATCCCAACCAGCAATCCGCAACAGAATGAGACAAATAAAAGTATCCTAAATATTAGCCTTGAGGCATTACCTGCCTCACCAGAAACTGGCCTCTGCTGTACATCTTCATCAGCCAGAGGAGCACTCCCCTGAGATGCAGGTTCTTTCACACTAATAGAATCGTGTGTAGCCTCAGAAGCATCTGGAACTTTTCCCATCTTCCCTTTCTCCGAGCTCTTGAGAGGAGCACTGACAGCCTTTCCCTCGTCTGTACTCTCTTTTACTTTAAAAATCTCTTCAAAATTAACTGTTGGTACTTGCTCTCCCTTTGAAGTTGCAGAAAGTGAAGGGGACGGGACCCTAGGTTCCATCTTAAGCTGAGGAATCTTAGACTCCATATCTGAAAGAGAATAAGTAGCATATTACCATACACAATTGCTGTAACTAGCAAATTAAGGAATAATTAGAGCATCAATGACGTACACACCTTGGACTTGGCAAGCACTGCCAGCATTTTCTGCACTGCTGTTATTGGACTCCAAAATCCTATTAATTGCATCTCTGAGAGTCTTGTTAGGCAAAAGATCATCTGCTAGTATGTTTGTGGCCCCACAGACACAAATTGACTTAGATATTATGTGGTCTCTTATACCTGCAAGTAAACCTTGTAATTAAGATAGAGAAATTCTAGAGGAAAAGCAGACATTTAATTTGAGCAAGGAAACATTCATGGTCACTAATATCCACGGCAGCTAATCATGACTTCAACTTGCACACACACACAAAAAAAACTAAGAGATAGAACGATGAAGAAGTAGAGGGGAAATTACTCGTCGGCACTTCTTGTACTTTTTGAATTTCACTGCACAGTCGCTATGAAATGTGCCGTTGCCCAGACGTAAAAAGAAGATATAGGTAGAGGTAAGAAAATTTAATAAAAATCTACAACCAACATCTAATGCACACGGCAAATGTAACAACTCAATATCTTACATTTATCACAAAAGCTCTTGAAGCAGCACTTGCTTGTCAGCACCGCATCCTTCATAACGTCTTTGCATAACGGACAGTGAAGTTCAGGTGGAAGATCACCAACAGAACGAGTTGAAGGCATTCCTTCAATTTCTTTTTCGAACGCAGCCCTGTATGAATACAAAATCCAATGGTCAACTACCAAACTTCTATACATGGGAGGGAGTCCTCTAACAGTATAAAGAAACATTCCTAGCAAAAGTAAGAGATTAGCTTACTCATTTGGCCTCAAGACAGCAACATCACCACTCGGTAATGCATATGAGCCATCTGGAGTTGCCATTAACATAGACCTAGGAATACCAGTAGGAGGTTTCACTCTTTTGATGTCATAATTCGGATCTCCATTTGTGGGGCAGTGCTGAATAAAATGCCCTGAGAAAAACAGTGAAGACAATTTAGTATGTTTCCACTGCTATGTGATTACATCTCACAACAAACAAAGAACTATGCTTTTCTTTTTTCCCTTTTCCCGCTAAATCTTGAACCTAAACACCAAGGACATTTACGTACCAGGAACCTTACACCTGTGACATATATAGCCCTGTGGAGGCATCTTCCGCTCCAGCCCACCTCGACCTTGAACAAAAAGAACACAACTTTAGTCTCAACAAAATCATGATTCTTAGGTGCCGTTCCGCTTTCTTTTTCAACCTTCTTTTTCAAAAAGAAGGTACTTTCAAGCTCAAATATAATGAAAATGAAAAATAAATTTTTTAATTTTTTTTTTGCACCGTTTAAAAGATCTCAATGAGATCTATCAAACAAGATCCATATTGGTAGGAAAATTATTTGCGTAAACACATGATTTTTGAGCTTGAAATTATCTTTCTTTTCTAAAAGTTACTTTTTTGAGAATCCGGAACACCCCCTTAATTACCAACTTAAATGATCCACCTTCGTCAGAAAGAATCCCTTCCATAAAGACTCATATAACGACATCAGGGTTAATGAGGACAAATCTACTGCACAACATGATGCTACCATATTACATAAAGGAATTGATAAAATTGTAGAAACAAAGTATAAGAAGATAACCAAAACCACGTCCGCCCGTCATCCTTCCACCCATACCCCGTCCAAAACCTCTACCAGGTCCAAAGCCATCAGAAGTTTGACTGCAAAACCAACGGGGGGGAGGCCATATAAGACACTTCACATTCCAAATCAACCAACAGAAAGTAACCATCACATCTCAGATAAAGGTATATAAACAGGAGAACACATACCGCTGCCAATCCAGGGCCGGGGTGTCAATTAAAGCTTTGATCAAACTTTCCTCGTCGGCTTTACTGGGAGGGGAAGCATCCTGAATTGGATTGCTAGCTTGCATTGGTAAAACCTCGGGAATCGCATACAAATCATTTCCAAATTCATCCCATTCTGAATCTTCTAGCTGCAAACAAGAAAGAAGATTAGGTTATTGGGCCAAGGTATATAACTCCAACTCAAAACCATCTGACAAACCCAGTATTTTCCAACATAAAATGAAGAAGCAAACTAAAGCTTACATAGTGCATGAGAGATGAATCAGCTCCTACAAAACTACTCTTTGCTGCTTGACCATCATCTGAATTGTTAGTGTCCAAAATAGGCCTGCAGAACAATACATACTAACCAATCTAAAACAGACACTTAGAATTCTCACCAACAAGCATAATTCATAATTCATAATTCATGAAACATACAACAGCTTTCCTTTGTTAGATGGACTCGGATACGGTGTGGGGTATGGGTACATGTCCATGTTGGAGTCATCAAAATTCTCTATCAAGGACGTGGGTGTAAATACTTACTAAATTTCCCTTCTTTTCTATTGTATATTGTCCACATTCCACAAGGTCCTGTAGACCATTTCACGCATCTTGTGTGAATGTTGTGCATAGTTTTGCAGCAATGCAGAGTCATCAACTAAAAATGCCGGGCTCATCCCATACCCCTTCCCAAGGGTTTCCAACATGGTTACTCCATGCATTCCGGAGAGTCCACGTAACATAGAAGCTTTTAACATCTTTTAACATCACCAAATAGTCAACTGAGAAATAGAGACGACCCCACTGCAAAATCAGCAGGCTCGTAGAACTATTCCAAAATTAAACAAAAAAATTACCCCAAAAGAAGAAAGTGAAACACAACTACGCGGTCAAAAAAGATTGAAGGATTGAGATAGTACTCGTCTTGTTCAATAACTGGTTCTGTAACTATGGTCATGCGAGGACGTCCTGGAACTCGACGAATTAAAACAGATGTATTTTTGGGAATCAACATTGCCTCATCAAGATACTCTGAAATTGAAAACACAGAAAACAGTCTATAAAACACGACAAAGAGATCTATCTACATTACCAAGCATACAACTGACTGAATTGAACCACCCAAATGTGTTCGCCATTGATTCTGCCGAAACAAATCAAGTACATCAAAATACCCACTAATTTGAATAGAACTGTACACTCAAGGTGCCAGCTCAACCCTCAAACCCAAACCAGGCAAACCTGACTTCTCATTCTTGTGCTTGTAACAGGGAAACTTCTAGATCTTCACAAAAATTTGTTCCAGTGGGCAGTAGATTAAGTACAGAAAGTACTTCTAATGGATTTCATTCTTCTAATGACAAAATCCATCCCACGTGTTTCTGTTCATACATCAATTCCCTCTAAAAACGATGCGGTGCCTATCGCCCTTAAACCTTATTTTAATTTCCATAGAAGAGGTCACAAGCCTGTCCTATAAATACCCACCTAGAACTGATGCAAATAATATGCCTTAATTATAAATACCCAACCAAGATTTTCTTTTTCTGATCATAATCAAGATATGCTAGAAACCATTAAACAAAACAGAAACTGCATTCAAAATAATCAATTTTGTAAACAGAATCGACTTGTTTTAGAGAATCAAACCAACCTTCGTTAGTCTGGGCGTTGGTGACAACGAGGTCAAAATCTGTACCCCTGCCCAAATGCTTGGATTCAAATATTTTTTCTTTCAAATTGGCAACTGATATGAAATGACCGTCGATAGCAATTGAGTCGTAATCTTTTGCACTTTTAAACTTATAATACACTGCCATATTGAAATTTCTTTTCCCCTCTCCTCTTAAGAACAAACACAGATCAATCAAGCACAAACAAAGGCCCTAAAAAAATCAGGGGCTGCGATACCAAAAGTAATAAAGGCCTGAGATTGAACTCCAACAACAATATCTAACAGTACAACCAACACAACTCTTTTTCCCTTTTTTTTTCTAAATCTTAAATGACTCGAGATGATCAAACCAAATCAGCAATCCTTTTCAGCACCGTCAATCTCTTTGAACCGTAGTCTTCGATCACAAGCTATCGAACAGGTGAGTTTTTCACGATAAGTGAACTCGTTGAGGAGACTTTGAGCACATCGACCGTGGCGATATCGATCAGATCTGACAGAACACGTCGACGATCGAGAAAGCCCCTTCCTTCCTTCAGATGTTGAACCGCAGCAATTGATCGGTTGAGTCGGAGAAATCCGCACGTACTTGAAGCTTCACGAACGAGCGAGAGCCACCGCCCCTTCAGATCAATCAGCGTCTCTAGCAAAAAGTTATACGGACTCTGTAAAGTGCGCGACAGATTACAGATCCATATTTAACGCGGGATGGAGATTTTTGCGAGAGAAGGTTGATGAATCCTCGGACGAACAGGCGAATTAATCGCAATTAGGGTTAGGGTTTCGAAGGTTTTAGGCTGAGAGAGAGAGAGGGGACGAAGCTGAGCGGACGAAACGTTTCTACTAAGCGCTTCTAATAATACTCCAAGTCTCCAAAATGGGTCAGAATATACTAATCGGTCAAACTGACCCGAAACAATCCGAACCGTAATCGCATTAGAGCATCTCCAGACTCCAGTGACTTCTAATTTGGCTCGACAGCTGCTATCCATCCAGACATTTTCACACATATCGTGCACATATCACTATGTGAAGCTCACTACGGATCTTGTACAAATGATTTGAATCGTTCATTAAATGTAAGACATAGAGTCCCTGCGAAATATAAGCTCAATTTAATACCTACATGTACTCGATCTAATCATCTAATTTTGCATTTGGATTTCAGAATAATAAAAAGTTAGATATTTGGATCGAGCATCTATTGGTATCGGATTAAACTGACTTTTCGCAAGAGGTCCTTGAAAAAATTGTTTTACATTTAATGGACGGTCGGATCGTTTGTGTGGAATCCATAGTGGGCCCCACGCAATGATTTGTGCACGATATGTGTGCAAAATGTCTGTGTCAACAGACTTTTTGTTTGGCTTAAGTGTCCGTTTGATTAGCGACAAAAATATAATGGAAAATAAAAATGAGAGAAAGGGAAGTAGAAGAAAAGAAAAAGAAAACGTATTTTTTTCTTGCATCCGTTTGTTTCACGTTCGGCTACAACCGAGGTCCGGGAGCGGGCACTGATTCGTCTTACCGACGGACGATCACCGTTGCCCATGTTC
>JAOTQK010000003.1:1800874-1812212 GCA_025642025.1 Rhododendron ferrugineum
GGTTCCGGCGACAGACACGAGATAGCCGTTATACTCCTGTGGTGTTTATTGCCAGGTTAGTTTTTCTGCACTTACATCTGATGTCAGAGGGGCTAACCTTGATAGTGATGTATTAGAGGTCAAAGGTTATGGGGGAGCTGAAGCCATGTGAGGTCTAGGTCCTAGGTTTGGAGGTTTAGGGTCCAAAATTCAGTGATATGTCAGGTGGTAGGTGGGGTACGAATCTCAAGGGAGTTTGGCCTTTGGCCAGCAAATCTTCCTCTCTCTCTAAGATAGGTCTAAAGTTCAAACTCTTGAAGGGAGTTCGACCCTCTAGACGACCCCTTAGGCTCTAGCCTCCATTCCATAATTCTCCTTTGGTCCCAAGTGACTCGGGCCCTGCCTTTAAACCGAGTATGAAGGTTGCCTTATCTCTTAAAGGTTCCTTAGTATTTGGTACCATGTACCTACATAGTGCTTTGTCAAAGATCCATGGACTGAGATTTCGCAATGAGTAGTTAACGATTTTGCCTGGCATTAGCGTTTCATCAGCATAAGTTTGTAGTTCATCCCAAATGCAAATAGAATATCCAAGTGCATGCAGCAATCTGGCTTCCTTAGAAGCTTGAAAGCTGTCTTTGCGTGTCTAGGTTCTTTTTTCTATGGATGTGTCATTTTGATCCAGTGAAGAATGATTGGTGATCTTTGGCTAAAACTGTCCCATCTTGTATTGTCTGCTCTTCAGAGGCCTCATTTCTAGTTTAGTTAAGTTTGAATGGAATTCCAAGTCACGATTCAGTACCCATAATTGAATTGGGAAGCCATGAAGAACCTTAACAAGCATGTCGACTGAGGTTCTTTTCCAAATTTTGGATAGACTTCAGCTTTAGGTTCTCTATGTGTAACTTAATTTCTATGACTTTTTGAATTATTCTCAAACTAGGAAAGATTCTTCCCACTTGTTATGACCTCTAAGTGCATTCTTGGTTTATGCTTCACTGATTTGCCGGCCTGGTCAACAAAATGAATTGCTGAAATATCCTATAATTTCCTTCTTTGATGGCAGAAGTATTTTACCGAGACACTGTCATAATGGAGAGGCCACTGTAAACGTACTTGATCGGTAAATAAAATCCCTGGATCATAAATGATTTTACAGAAAGATTCCAAGAAGACTTGTAGGTTTGTAAATCTCGCGCGTGTGAGTAGCTTACATGTGAATCTACGTGAGCTGAAGAGGTGCAATTAGTTAATGATTAGCAAAGGGAATAGAGGAGTAATCTAGCGGGGTGAGGGAAGAAGCATGAGGACAAAAGAGACAAAGGCAGCGTGTCCTTGTCTTTTCCGCGTGAGGTATGGGTTGGTTTTCCTAGATGGATCGGGTGAGGTCAGCCTGGGGAGAATGTTCTCCTTCCTCAGAATCAGTGTTCACCACTCTCTCTCTAGAAAAGGCTGTCTCTGTCAAATCAGAGGGAATGTCTGGGGTATTTATAGGGCACTTGGGCCTTGGACAGGCCTAGGACGGCTCCTAGTAAAATTCCAACATGTGTCCCTTCTGTACCTCTAGGTCGTAGGGGTGACATCACCGCGCACCGGTTGACCCCGCGGGCGCATCCCTCCCACGACGAGACCTCCTTCCCAAGCCACCAAACCACTAAATCCTCCTCAATTCCCATGGAAGTAGGATCGTGATCCCACGATGATTGTTTCGTCTCGAGGTTGCCCTGTGTGAGGACTCTCACGTAGATAATGTGAATACGATTATGTGTTACGGTAAAGTGGATAATTTAGTCATTTTATAAACCTTTTTAAAAGAGAATTTCAGTCACTCGCTGACTTAGAGAGTTATAGAAACGACTCGTTTTGAAGATTTGGCGGTATCTTCCAAACAACTTTGCGGATAGCCTAGAAATGATATTTCAAACGATTTATATTGGACCAGTTCAGGAATTTAGCATTGAAAGTAGCCATGTGTTTGATTTTGACTAACATTGCAGCCTTGACCCCCCAAGTTAGCTTATCATCTCAGGTTTGGCTTAAGAACCATGCCCTTTGACTTACAGACATCACCGAAGGTGATCCGAAGATGATTTTTGAGATTTTGGAAAGAGATCCTATCCAAAATAAGAAAACGAAGGTAGAACGTCGACCGGTTTTGGCTGACATTGCGTATCAACTACGAATTAGGCCACAAACACGTTTCGAATTCGAGAGGCCCGTTCGATTGAAATTTCGAAGTTCTAGATTTTTCCATGGAATTCCGAGAGTAGGGCTATTCTTAAAATTATCTAATTAGTCTACAACATGAATTTTGTATTTTTCTGAGATCGAATCTAGGACAATTTTCGTAGGCATGCGCGTGCCGCGCACCAAGCTTTTGCATGGCTAGGTGGCAAGAGTGATTTAGCATGTGTCCAAGTCTAGGACACATGTCACAACCCACTCACCTATTATTTGCATGCTAGTTACATTTTTTTCAAAACATAAAATCACAATAGAGAGAGAGAGAGAGAGAGAGAGGGAGCTCTTTTGAGCTTAGGTACTGCTTATTCTTTCTCTTTTCTAACTTGTTTTGAAGAATTTTAGCTGATTTAGTTTGCATGCAAGCCAAAAAGGATGCTAAAGCATGTTGAGTTTACAAGACAGATTTTCTGGACTTTGGTTTTTGCTGTTTTTGACCTTCTTAAACTGAGAATTTGTACTAGGTTCGCTCCAGAATATTGTAGATATTTTCATTGGAAAAATGTTGCCAATGGAATCAAGTAAAACAGATTTAAGTTGAATTAGTTATGAATTTTTTTCTACAAGTTGTCTAGTGTAGGATGAATCTGGAAATACCCTTTTTGTTTCAAGATTTATGCTCTTATTTTGCAAATAAGGGCACTATATTCTTTTCTCTAGACTTGTATTTAAGGGTTAGTTAATTTTGGAGACTAGTTTTACCTTGATTGGGTTAAAAATGAATGAGTTATACTCTTTATGTTAAAAGGTGGCAATTTTTCCTACTTTGAGTAGTTTTAGTCATTTTTGTGAAATTTTGTGTTACATAATGATTTTATCCAAAATTCTAAGAATTAATTGGACATTTTACCTTTGAGATCAGAATCTTAATTTTTATCTTTGGGCCCAAAGAAATTATGATATTGCGTTCGGTCAAGCCGTTACGCTGCCGATTTTAAAACAAGTCTAGACTTTGTTATATGTATACAAATCATGCATGTCCTTGCATGTCTTACTCTTGTAATTCTTTCTTTGTGTTGAGTTATATCATGAGCTTTTTAAGTTAGTTGCTCTAAGCCGAGTATGTCGTTTGACGATAAAACGACATAGGATGCCAAAAATGGGGCCCCGACATCTTTTAGTATCCAAACAAGCTTTCTATCGTCTTTGAACAATGCATGCACGAAATTTGACATAATATGACCAAACTTTTATGTATTAGACTGTGGGCACAAGCCCCTAAAATTCTGTATGAAATCGAGTGCGCCCTTTTGGAAAAGCGCGGCGAAACGCTCAATTCAGAGTCGCCACTCGGGTTTTTGCGGTAAACCACCCAAGGAACCGAACTTGAAACGCCTGCTACATTTTGATTGAAAAAGGTTTCATAGATTGGACCATCGTCACCTTCGATATCTGAGGTTCGGGAGCTAGGTTATGAGAGGGGAAGGGTTTTAAGGCACCCCTATCGCCCAATCCGGAGATCGGTCTTTACTCGGGCATTTGTAAAACATTTGTTATTCTCTCTTATTGATCATTTTTAGCCAGTTAGGGTGGGGGAACAGTTTAAGGGGATTAAAATTGTAACATGTTGGCAGGATGTAATAAAATGACATGCTTGCTTATTGAAGCAGTTAGTATAGGATGAAAACTTTCTCTTGTGGGAGTTTTAAACAGACTGGAATACACTGTTCTGGAGTGACGTGCGCAGGAAGAAACCAGCATGCACTGATCAAGTTACTGCATGCTGACTCCACTTGCGTACGCTAGTAAGCCTAAGCCCACAATTTTTGTTTTCTACCCTCTGGGCTCTGGAAACGACCAGTGCACACCCAGGACAAACCAAACAGTTTATATACAATTAATACACAGTTACGAGCAGTTTTAACGGGCAGTAAAGCGACAAAATGAATAAAACTCCCCTTAAACAGTGAGGGGATAAAATAGAGGCCAAGTCCTAGTTGCCATGCAATGACCAGCCACTAGATTGGGCTGAACTGGTGTACGCGGGTAGACCACTGTGGTATGCCAATTGTAGCCATTTGACCAGTGCTTGGCTTTGCCTTTTCTGGATTCTGAGACATGTTCAGAAAGATCCCAAAGGCATTCCATAGCAGCAGGTAAGAATATTGAAACTTAAAACTAGCAGTTCTAACTAAGAAAGCAGTAAACTGGTTTTAACATGCTTAAAAGGTGATAGAAATGGAAAGAAGGACATAAAACAGCTAGACACTGATCCCCACGCTAGTATTGCACATAATACCATGATTGGTGTACGCGTACTATGGACTGGCTTGCGCCAGTTCTAACCACTACGGCTTTGAAGCTCTGCCAGCTTTAGGGCCAGGACTGGTATTGATTACTAGCCTTTACCCTGCCAGCCCCCCTCAGGGATCAGAACAAAGAGATATGTCAAGGTGATATACCTTGGATTTTTGAGTTTGGAAGGTGTTTGAGCTTGAGTAGTGGTTTGGATGATGAATGCGGTTGGATGAGTGTATGAAGTAGTGTATTGCCTGCTTGAGAATGACAAGACAAAGGATTGATAGAATGCAAGAGAGATTGGTAACCCTATAACTTGGAAGAACCAACTTTGTTACTTGGTAACCAACTTTGTAACCCTTTGCATGAGACATAAGAGGGGGTATATATAGGAGGAATAAGGAGTGTAACCAGCCCAAGAATGGGTGGTTGGCTTGGCACAAAAGTCTCCCTTCATTAAATGAAGTGGGAAAGGTGATGGGTGGCATGTGAGGGGGGATGGAACATCCCCCTGCCAGAGATTGCTTCTCAGACGAATAACAGGGTCTGGGGATGCCCCAAAAGTCTTGTGAACGTGGCTGCATAAAGGTGATAGGACTACCTTTGATTGGTGTATGCCGGTTAGGGACCTGCGTACGCGAGTCCAATTGGCCCTGCTCCGGTCAATGGTCAAAGCTGACCGCTGACTGACACGTGGCAATTGGACCAGCGTACGCTAATTGAACACCAGCGTATGTAGGTAGGGTTTTGCTGAGGCCTTTTGGTTCAGGTTTAAGGGTTTTGACCGCTCAAAGCTCAAACACACTAACATTCTCGGGGTGTTCATTGATCCATTTCATCTTCGAAAAATCAAATACCGTAAGTAAACTAATTCGGGGAGCCTAAAATAGAGTGTCTACAGTAGTCCCCCTTTGACGACACTTGGAGCACCATTGACTTGGTACAAGTAACGTCAAAGGTTTCTAGACACCCCACAAGGCTATCCAAAATAGAACATGCTAGCAAATCAGACATGTATACTTAAAGAACCTGATTGGTGGATTGGACGGACGGACCATCGTTGGGGATAAATTGAGCAGATGGAGGACCACCGCTTTGTTGAATTTGGACAGAACAGGTTGTCACTAAATTTGGACGAGACCGGCCGCTGCTTTGATTTGAATGGACGGAAGGACCACCGCTTGTTGATTGAAAGGACAGAACATGTTGTCGTTGAATTTGGACGGGACATAACGCCGCTTTTGATTTGAATGGACGGAGGGAAATGCCGTTTGTTGAATTTGGATGGGACAGGTCGCCGCTTCGATTTGAATGGATGGGAGGACCGCCACTTTGTTGATTGAATGGACAGGACAGACTGCCACTTTGTTGATTGAACGGATGGGACAGATCGCCACTTTCAGTTGAATGGACAGAAGGACCGCCGCTTTGTTGATTGAATGGACTCCGTTAGCCATAGGAATGACTATCCTTTGATAACATCATGGGTGTGCGGCAACATGGGCTGCCATTGGGAAGCATTTGATGCAAAATCATTAATTGGGCCTCAGGCCCAAAACAAACCTGTGTACGCGTGTCGATTATTGGTGTACACGGGTACGGGTGGCAGGCTTGAGTTCAAACTCGGCCCAGACCCAGCCCAGTTCCCTTTTTCCCCTTTTATTCTTCTATATGCCAGAAACAGCCATACAGCAGTTTCAAAACCTCTCCTCCTCTCTCTCCCATTCAACTCTCTCTCTTCTTCTCTTTGCTTCTCTCTTCTTCTTCAAACCAGAAACACCTATACACCCACAGTGATGGCAGAGGCGGGTAATGACGGTAGCCATGGCGGTGGCGACGAGAGTGCCTAGCCAAGGGATGAGGTTGAGAACCCAAGATCTCAAATCGACAATCGAGTGACAGGAGAGACAACGGCAAGCACCGGTGCAGAGGGATTGAGCAGTGGTGGTGGCAACGAAGGCCATGCAGAAAGGGAC
Source organism: Rhododendron ferrugineum (assembly GCA_025642025.1). Taxonomy (NCBI): domain Eukaryota; kingdom Viridiplantae; phylum Streptophyta; class Magnoliopsida; order Ericales; family Ericaceae; genus Rhododendron; species Rhododendron ferrugineum. The sequence goes on from JAOTQK010000003.1 coordinate 1,807,309, forward strand.
AGTGAGGATGTCGACCGACGTACGCCGGTGGAGGAAGGGCGTACGCTGGTGGGCTTTGAGACTGCAGGTCCACGGGTTCGTCGATGGGATTCACAAGGTGCCGTGGAAGGTGTTAGCCCATGGTTTTAGATTTTGATGATAACAAAACATACATTATTAGTCTTGTGGGCTTAATTGAAATAATATGTTTCTATTGGACTAATTGTGCCACTACTTATTATTGTAGGGACTTGTGAAACAATTCCCTCATGTTCAAAAGCTTACAAGGTGTAATAGAAGCACTGTATAACTTTCCTAACCTAAAATTCTCGTTGAAAAGAAGAGAGCGGCGATGGAAGCAAAGAACGGAAAAATGTTCGTCTAATCGCTATCTCCAATAGACAAGAGAACTGAAGAAGGAAAGAGATTAAGGAAAATCTCTTCCTATTTTTCTAATGGCTTGAAGAGCTCTGTAAGGAAAGAAGATTGATTGCTGGATTATGAAGATGGAAAGATTATGGGCTGATTTTATGCAACGGCTAAGAGGAAATCATTCAACGTTCAATTGGGAATTCGAGAATATAAAGCAGAGAAGAACAAGTACAGAACACACACGACTCTTGAAGAAATCTACTGTGAGCTTTCTCTTGAAATTCTGTTAGTCACAAATTCAAAGCTTCATCTTGAATATTCTACACTAACTTGAGTGTTATCTTTGAACCATATTGTAAAAGGGAATTCACACCCTTGTTTGAGATTGAAACCGTTTTTTGTGAGTGATTTTTGGGTAGAAAAAATCATTTGGGTTTAGGTGTAACTAGTGCCGGAGTCTTAGCTAGTTGGGAATGGATTCAGAGTAATCGCTCGTCGTAAGGTTCTCTAGCACCCGCGAAGCTAGAGATTTGTAACAACTATTGAAGATAGTGCAACAATTCTCAAGTAGGACACTTGGGGAGTGGAGTAAGCCGTGAAGTTGCGGACCGAACCACTATGAAATCCTCGTGTTTGATTTCTCTTTCCCTTACTCCTTTACTTTTAGTTTTTGCATATCTATATTGCATAAGAAAATTGATATAATTCTGAAATCACACTTGGAGTAGAATAGCTTGCATGATTGGATGAATAGTCGATATTAAAGCCGTAAAATTTGCTCATTAGTTTTCTGTTACTGCTATGTTTTTGCTATTGAGCTTGCTCCATCTGTTAGCCTACTGTGTTGCTGATTGTTCTGAGTTAGCTCCATCTTGCTGCTGTCCTGATTTATTTTTGTCATGCACTTAGTTTTTAAATTGTAGAAAGTCAGTGTGACGCCCAATTCACCCCCCTCTTGAGTTGCTTTTGGACCAACAATTGGTATCAGAGCGAGGCTCTAAATTTATTTGACTTAATCGTCTTAGGGTAAGATCTATGGCAACCCCTTATGGCACCTTCCTTCCCGAGGGCCAATCGAGCAATAGACCTCCTTTATTTACCAGGTCTAACTACAAATATTGGAAGGCTAGAATGCGTATTTATATTCAAACTGACTACAAGTTGTGGAAAGTTATTATTGATGGGCCGCATCGACCTACCAAAACCGTAGATGGAGTTGTAGTACCTAAAGAGGAAAAAGAATGGAATGCTAATGATATTACTGGTATTGAACTGAATGCTAAATCTATGAATTTGTTATATTGTGCTTTAGATCCTAGTGAGTTTAATAGAGTCTTTGCATGTGAATCAGCTAAGGAAATTTGGGATAAACTAGAAGTCATGTATGAAGGTACTAGTCAGGTTAAGGAATCTAAAATTGACCAGCTTGTTCATAAGTATGAATTGTTCAAAATGAAACCTCATGAATCCATCTCTATCATGTGTAAGGACCCGTATTTTTAGAAGTTAACAAAAGGTTTATTCGATAGTATAAATAAGGAAAATATGAAATTTTATTGAGTATAAATGAATTGGGGTGAATGTGATAGAATTGTTTGTAGGAGGGTATATGTGCAATATGTGTTTATGTGAGTATATATAGATGTGGGTGTGTATGTAGAGGAGTAAAATACTCCTCACTCCCTCTCTCCATCTCCCGATCTCTCTCACCCTCACGGCACACTCTCTCTCACCCTTCCACACCCAAAATCCCACTCAACCACCCAAAACCCATGGCAAATAACCTTCAATCCTCCATCCATTTGCGTTATTGAGCTCGTATCTTGTTCGGTCTAGCTCGGGAAGGAGCTCTCCTGCTTGGTGTCGACTTCGGAGTTCTACGGCTTGATCAATCCTTTGGGTTTCGGCCTTGGTGAGCGAGGTAGGGAATTCTTACTCTCTCTACATGTTTATGGGTTGGCTATTGTACCAAAATTGTGCTTCATTTGGTTGGAATCGACATTTTGCCCATTTCTGAGTTTTTTGCAGATTGCCACTGTAAGGCAGTGGTACCGATACCACTTATTTACCGATACCTCATTTTTGAGGTACCGATACCCTGATTTTTGTTTGCTCTCTGGATTGGTTTGGTACCGATACCTAGTTTTTGAGGTATCGGTACCTATGACTCAGAAAAATTGCACTGAACTTTGTTGATCCCTCTTCGATTGTTTTGAACACCAATCGCTCCTAACACTCTTCAATCACATTCTAATCATTTCTAAACTTGATTATTCATGTCCCAAGGATTCGTTGATCGTCCCCACTCCTTTGGCTCTTGTTATAACAAAGAGAAGTGTAAAACTAAATGAATATGAGACTTGCGCGTTTGTCAATGCATTTGGGCTATTACGTGAATATTGTGACATGTCTTATGAATGATACGGATTTATCATATTCCATGCTTTACAATATTGAGGCTTGTAGAAGTAAAAGTCACAATTTAGAATGAAATGAAGAAAGCCACGGATCTGCTAAAAGGTGTGATGCCGGAAACGGGACGCACGGGGTCCCAAATGCCCGGAAGTGCACAAGAAAACCACGGATCCACCAAATGGTGCGATGCCGGAATGAATTCGAGATGCATGGGGTCCTAAATGCCCGGAAAGGAAATCGAGAACACTTGATACAATGAAACGGGGAATTTAGAGATTATTAAGCGACGTGAATATGAACGGTGTTGATTGTCAAGTATTATCCTCTTGCTCTCGTTCACATGGGAAACTTTGTTGTATCAATGTTCATCTTGGTGCATTGTCTATCTCATATGCATATAGTTTGAGCAAAGATTCCTCTACTGGGCTAGTGTAGCTCAACCTATTAATATTTTCAGGTACACCTCAAGGGCATTGACATGGAGTGCTTGCTGTGCATTTTGACTATACTTTTGAAAGCTAACACCGAGGAATTACTATGGCATCTTTTGTAAAATAATCGTAATTTCAATTATATTCTTTTGACTTACACTCTCTATGGATTATTGTCTAAGAATTTGGGCCGGAGTGCCATTATTGTAAACCTTTAAACTTGATTGTTCTCTCGGATGGATTATGGGTAACCTTTTGGGGTATTATGAAGTATTATCGTGATGGACTTTTATCGGAAATGCAATTATTATTATGTTGTAAAACCAGGGCGTGACAACATGTTTACTCGCTTTACTGATATTGCTAATTGCTTGAAATCTCTTGGAAAGTCTTACTCTAATGTTGATCTTGTGAGAAAGATTCTCTGGTCATTACCAAAGAAATGGGAGCCAAAAGTAACGACAATTATTGAGGCGAAACGTGACCTCACAAATTATAGCTTGGATGAACTTTTGGGATCTTTGATGACTCATGAAATCACCATGAACTTGGAAGAAGATCAAGGCCAGAAAAAGAAGAGTATAGCCCTCAAATGCTCTACCTCAAGTTCAAAGAATGAAGATGGAGATGATTCGAAGTCAAGTTGCAGTGATGAAGAAATAACTTTCATTACAAGAAAACTCAAAAGGTTTATGAGAAAGAAGAAAGAAAATGGTAAGAAATTTTTCAAGAAAGATGGAACCAAAAGTGAGAACAAGAGAGATCCTATTATATCCTATGAGTGTAAGAAACCCGAACATGTCAAGTCTGAATACCCTCAAGCAAAAGATTCTAGAAAGAAGGCAAAAAGAAGAGCACTTGCAGCATGGGGGAATAGTAGCGATGAAAGTGGTTCAGATGACGACAACAAACAAGCCAACCTATGCTTAATGGCTCATGAAAACAGCGAGGCAAACTCTCTTGAGGAATCTGATGATTTTACTTATGATGAACTGTTAAATGCGTTTGAAGAATTGCATGCTGAATTTAAGAAGTTGGCCTCCAAAAATAGTTTACTCAAAAAGAATAACTCCTCACTTCTTGCTGAAAATGATTTTTTAAAAGGAGAGAATAAAGCTTTAAAAGAGAAAGTAGAAGAAGGTGTTTCAACAATCAAAATTTCTGATTTGGATCTTGAAAATAAAAATATGAGAAAAGAAGTTGAAAACTTGAAAACTACTTTGTCTAAGTTTGTTTAAGGGAGAGATACTTTGGATGTTATTCTAGAAAATCAAAGATGCATTTTCGATAAAGCTGGATTAGGTTTTGATCCCACCAAAACACAAAAGTCTTATCAAAATTTCTTTGTGAAAGCAACTTCTTCAAGTTGTCCTTTTACTACTTGCAACTATTGTGGTAAGAAAGGTCATATTTTACATTCATGTCCTATGAAAAGAAATACCTATGTTGGAACAAAAAAGGTATGGGTTCCAAAAAATACTGTCACTAACCTTCAAGGACCCAAACAAGTATGGGTACCAAAGACCAATGTATAAATCACTTTGCGTGTATGCTTGAGCACAAAGGCAAAGAATGAAAGGTGGTTCTTGGACAGTGGATGCTCAAGGCATATGACCGGCAATGCAAAGCTAGCTATTCAGCACTTTATCATCTAAAGAAAGTGGCTTTGTAACATTTGGTGACAACAGCAAAGGTAAAATCATAGGT
>JAOTQK010000003.1:1888673-1901718 GCA_025642025.1 Rhododendron ferrugineum
CAAGCAAGTTATGCACTAGTGTGTGACAAAATGAGAGGGATAAGCCCTATTATTTACAATATTGATGGCTTATCACAGCTCTAAATACACCAACATTTGCAAATAACATTCCCTTCTCCAATTGTGGTCTTTCCATGTCTCTATCCTCAAAAAACTCAGTGAACTCCATTGTTTGGTTACCATCTAGTGATTGCATAGGAGTGTTGACATGCCCTCAATTTTTTTAAAAAATAAATAAAACATTTCAATAAAAGAGCCTCGCCTATTATATAAAATACCCCAAAAGAGTTTAACACCTGTTTAATTTACAAACAAGTCCCCATCTTTAAATGATTACAACCTTGACACCACAGCCCAATTTAACTTAGATACAAGTACAACATGTTTAGAATATTACAAACTTTAGTCAAAAGATGTTTCAAGAGCAGATTAGTTACAAAGCCATCCTTAACCAAAAGTAAGTCTATTACAAAGATGAATAAGTAGCTAAATGAAATTAGCTTCCAAAAATCTTGATGTCCAAGCACACCATTGCATGCAATCTATTGCCCAGCATTTGAACCTGAAAAGAAAGATTTTGTTGAGCTACACTAGCCCAGTAGGAAAATCTTTACCAATCTTATATGCAAATATGATGAAAAATGCAAGCGAAAGAGAATAAGGACGTACAGCTCGACAGATGAAAGTCAATCAACTTGTAAATGAGCCTTAAACTAATTCGAATGCATAAGTCATATGACACAAACAACTTGAACAATCCCAACTTGACTCGCTAAACCAAACTCCCACCATCGGTATTTCCACCCCTTGCGTTACCGTTTAACACCACAAGGATTACCGTGTTACCACCCCTTGCGTCACAGGGACACCTAACGACCCGGGTTATCGTATTACCACCCCTTGCGTTACACAACCCCTCTAAGTCTCCGTATTACCACCCCTTGCGTTATGGGACTCCCTAAACCAACTTCCGACCCAATTAACTATTATCTCGAACAATATGCAAGCTAAGATTCCCCCCCATGATCACATTCATAAGTAACACATCATACATTATGCTAACATCATCACAAATGCACCATGAACGATCATAACTACCAACAATCTATAGAATGCACTTTAAAGGCCTTTAAACTAAGTAATTTCTTATTCGGTTCTCGCTAACGGAAGACCAATGGAATGAGGAATGCATCGAATGGTCAAAGGAAATCAAATAGACGAGTTTGAGATAGATTAGAAGGTGTCCAAAATGGTTTAGAAGTGATCGGGGGTCAAAACAATCGACGGAGGAGCAGCAGGAGCAAAACTGGAGTTAAGGCTGTGGTATCGATACGCACAAAAACCGTATCGATACAACATTCTCTGTTTAGAAAGATAAGTTTATAGTATCGATACAACACTTAATCTGTATCGATACCACGAGGTTTCGAGTAGCGATTTCAGCAGAATTTCAAGGAGTGCACAACAACCAAAATCCAACGATCCAAGGCATGATTCTACACCAAATCAACATATAAACACATAAAAGAGGTAAAGAAGTCCCTACCTCGCAACAATGGCCGAGATTCAAGCGATTTGATCAAGCCCTAGCCTTTTGAACTTCGAAACTTCGATTCAAGCTCGACCCAAGGAGCTCCGAGCCCAAGAATGTGTATGGAAGGCCGAAATGAGGTTGATTCTTGAAGATTTTGTGAGATTGAGTGAGGTTTTGAGTGAGAGGAGAGGAGAGGAGAGAGAGAGAGAGGGACGGTGGAGAGAGGGAGACCGGATGAGAGAGAGAGATGGGAAAAGGGGAGAAAATGATCTCCTACATGTTCACACCCCTATATATACCCATGTATCTTTAAACTACACATTCACTCCCTAAATTCTCAATTCTTTCACTTTAGTCCCCAATTCAATAAATCACCCAATAAACCATATTCTTCCAATTAGTCATTTATTAAATATTTCAAGAATTAAAAAAAATTAATCGGGTCTCTACAATCTACCATCCTTAAAAAAATTTCGTCCCGAAATTTACAATGCAAGCCAACTAAGATCATGCATCAAGTAATCATGCCCATGCAACAATACATATTGCCAAACAATAAATCAACAATCCTAAAGTCAAAATTTATAACTCACATTGATCAATTCGGAAACAAATGCGGTTACTTCTCTCCAACCTCGTCTTCTTTTTCCCACGTTGACTCTTCTTTCCCGAGATTACTCCATAAAACTCGCACTAATGGAATGGTTTTACCCCTCAAAACTTGCTCGCACGAATCTTGGATACGTATCGGCTCCTCCCCATAAGATGCATCGGCTTCCAACTCTAGTTCGGACCACTCTAGAATGTGTGACGGATCCGTCTCGTACTTCTGCAACATCGATACATGAAACACATCATGAACGCCCGATAATCTCGGTGGTAAGGCCAATCGATACGCGACTTCCCCAATTTTCTCGATAATATCAAACGGCCCAGTAAAACGCGGTGATAGCTTGCCCCTTTGTCCAAAACGAGATAGTCGCGGCGACACCTTAAGGAACACGTGATCCCCCACTTCAAATGATAACGGTTGGCAACGACGATCGGCGTAACTCTTTTGTCTACTTTGCGCGGTTAACAACCGTTGACGAATTAATTTAACTTGTTCGGTGGTTTTCTTTTGTGCCTCAAGAAGACGTAGACGAATTGCTCTCATGCTCTCGGAGGTTTCTTGGATCAATTCCGGCCCAACCAACATAGCCTCGCCCAACTCGGTCCAACAAACGGGTGATCGACACGGTCTCCCATACAAAGCTTCATACGACGCCATCTCGATACTAGATTGGTAACTATTGTTGTATGCGAATTCAATTAACAGTAGGTGATCCTCCCAACTACCCCAAAAATCCATAACGCAAGCCCGAAGCATATCTTCTAGAATTTGGATTATTCTCTCGGATTGTCCATCTGTTTGAGGATGATACGTAGTGCTAAACAAGAGATTGGTGCCAAGAGCAGCCTGCAAACTCTGCCAAAAGCGTGCGATAAACCTTGGATCTCGATTCGACATGATAGAAACGGGAATTCCATGAAGACGGATGATCTCACGAATATACAAACGACTAAGTGTATCAATCGAATCTATAACCTAAATAGGTAAGAAATGTGCTGACTTGGTCAATCGGTCAACTATCACCCAAATGACATCGTGGCCCCTTGGCGATCTCGATAAACCGGTAACGAAATCCATTGTCACATTCTCGCACTTCCACTCGGCCACTGGTAGTGACTGTACCTCCCCCGCGGGTCGTTGATGCTCGTCTTTGACTTGTTGGCACGTAAGACATTTGGACACAAAGAAGACGACATCTCTCTTCATTCCCGTACACCAAAACTGTCTACGCAAGTCATGATACATTTTCGTTCCTCTCGGATGCACGGCCAACGATGAATGGTGAAATTCCCTCAAGATTTCCTCTCGACACGAAACGGGTACGAACAATTTTTCTTGGTATCACAAACCTTGATCGGCATGAATCATCCACCCCTCTCGAGCATTCCCACTAAGAAACTTAGTACAAAACTCCCCCGCTTCCTCATCATGCTGTTGGGCCTCAATCACTCGAGTCGACAAGGTTGATTGAACAGTCAAATTACACAAAGTGACTCCTTCTCGAACTTCCTCAAAATGCAACGCATATGAGCCTAAGTCATTCATCGTCTTCCACTCAAGGATAGCCAAACTTGCAAGTTGTGTCGATTTCCTACTTAGCGCGTCCGCTACCACGTTCGCCTTACCCGGATGATATTGCAACTCAAAGTCGTAATCTTCTAAGTGTTCCATCCATCGGCGTTGATGCAGATTATTTCGCTCATGAGACTTTAATTGCCGCGATCCATATGCCACAACACGCCCCAATTGCATCAACACGCACCCCAACCCTTCTTTCAAAGCATCACAATACACGGAGTAACCAACTCCCCGCTCAGGCACAACCAAAATTGGCGCGGTAGTCAATCTTTTCTTCAATTCCTGAAAGGCCATCTCACACGCGTCACTCCAAACGAAACGAGTCCCCTTACGAGTCAATTTAGTCAACGAAGCCGCTAGGCGAGAGAAATCGAGTACGAAACGACGATAATACCCAGCCAAGCCCAAGAAACTACGAATCTCAAACACATTCTTCGATCGTTGCCAATTCATTACGGACTCTATCTTTCCCAGATCAACGGACACCGCATCTTTCGATACAACGTGACCCAAAAACTTGACCTCGGTTAACCAAAACTCGCACTTGCTAAGCTTGGCATACAAACGATGTTCTCTCAAGAGTTCAAGAATGATGGAAAGGTGAGTTTGGTGCTCTTCCTCTGAAGGAGAGTAGATAAGGATATCATCCATGAAAACAACTACGAAACAATTGAGATAGGCACGAAAGATGCGGTTCATCAAATCCATGAAGGTTGCCGGTGCATTTGTCAACCCAAAAGGCATAACAACAAACTCATAGTGGCCATATCGGGTACGAAAAGCGGTCTTTGGAATGTCTTCCCTCCGAACTCTCAACTGGTGGTAACCGGACCTCAGATCAATCTTGGAGAAAAAAGTGGCGCCTCGAAGTTGGTCAAACAAATCGTCGATTCTAGGCATAGGGTACTAATTCTTAATGGTGATGCGGTTCAACTTACGATAATCGATACATAAACGAAGCGACTCATCTTTCTTCTGAGCAAACAAGGCCGATGCTCCCTACGGTGACGTACTTGGACGGATAAACCCCAAATCCTCCAATTCTTGCAACTGAACCTTCAATTCTCTCAACTCGGCGGGCGCGAAGTGATAAAGTGGTACGGAGATAGGAGCGGTACCAGGAAGCAAATCGATGGAAAATTCAATTTCTCTCTCGGGTGGTAAATCGGGTAACTCCTTCGGAAACACATCCGAAAAATCACAAACAACTAGGGGCAACTCTCCACGTGCGGACACATCCTCATCTAAAGCCAAACTTGCTAATAAGGCATACATCGTCTCCTTCTCCTGAGACTCACAAAAATACGGCTTTAACGGTTCCCGACGCTCCCCAAAGAATTCAAAAAAGCACCCCCAGGCGGACAAATACGGACCCGACGCTTGAAACAATCTATGGTAGCGTGAAACGTCGACAGCCAATCCATTCCCAAAATAAGGTCGAACCCCGACATATTCTACAGGACAAAGTCAAAAGTAAATCGGCGATCCCGGATGATAAATTCACAATCTCGACAAATACGATCTAAAGGCGACCTACCCCCTATGGGCGTGTCAACAAACAATGGAGGATTGATACTCTCGATTTCAGATTCCAAAGCACAAGCAAAAGATGCAGCAATAAAAGAATGCGATGCTCCAGAATCAAAGAGTACTCTAGCAAAAGAGTTAAACAATAGAAATGTACCCCTCACAACCGATGTTTCCAGGGCCTGAGAAGTGACTGGAGGTGGTGGAGGCGGAATAGCTGAAGTGATGGCAAAAGCCCTTCCCTAAGTGGTCTGACCAAGAATGTGTCCACCCCGATGACCGAAACTCTGAGTAGGCTTAGACAAACTAGCTCCTCTTTCAGCCTGAGATCCCTGAACCGAAGTGGTTTGACGAAAATGAGACTGTTGTTGCCTCTGATTACCCCGAAATGATTGCTGATTAGAACTCTGTCCACCCCTCGGTTACTGCACCGAACCAGACTCACTACGAGCCCCGTCCCCACGCAGGCAATTTCTTGCAAAATGGCCACCATTCCCACAAGTAAAGCATGTATTCAAAAGTCGTGGACACTGGGCGCGAATGTGCCCTGCCTGACCACACTCATGGCATACAATTGGAGGTCTATTGGAAACTCCCCGAGTCCCAAACGAAGACGATTGTGGAGGTCTAAAGTTTGACGGACCCTGCGAAGTTGACATTTGATATCGTTGTCTCTTTCTTCCTTGACTACCGAAACTTCCCGACGATGAACTCATACCCCCCACGGGTTGTCTCGGTTCCCAAACCTTAGGATTTTTGGGTGCCTTTCTCGGTGTCTCGATGCTCCTCGCACACTCCACGACCTCGGAGAACTTCCCTTTGCGTTTTGCCACAACAAACTTCTTCACGGTGTCGTGCAAGCCCCTTTCGAATTGCCTACATTTCCTCTCTTCAATTGCCACCAACTCCGGTGCAAAACGGGACAAAGATTGAAACTTCATTGCATACTCCGACACTATCATATCCCCTTGCTCTAACTTTTCAAACTCGTCTCTCAATTAGTCACGACTCATTTCCAGAAAGTACTGCTCCTCGAAGAGCACCTCAAACTCCGCCCAAGTTAAGTTCTCAACATCTGGCTCATTTGCTTGAGCCGCGGTCCTTGCCGCTCTCCTTGCATCATTTCTTGATTCCAACACAGACTCCCACCATTCATTCACTTCCCCAGTAAGCTGAACGGCTACGATATTAACTCGCAAGTTGTCCTCCGTAATCTGAAGAGCCCTGAAGAGTTTTCGGATCTGAGCCAACCAATGGTCGGCTACAAGAGGGTCACTGCTCGACCCGTCGAATGTAGGTGGATTTCTTCGGCTAAACTCTCTCATCGCTGACAAAGCACGACTGTCCGCACTCTCACTAGGAGCTGGGTTCAAAAGATTCGCAGCCGCAAGAGCCGCTACAAAATCCCTAGCAAAAGGATTTTGAATGATCGGTACTTCCTCTCCATGACTGTGTCCGGCCCCTTCTCCCGGATTCCCACTCGGATTTTCCCTATGATGGCTAACCTCATCCTCAACTGGCGCCCCTCGACCACGGCCACAACCACCCCGACCTTCGGCCTCACCTGCTCTAGCACGCATTCTCGGGGGCATCTTACTACAAGTTATAGGAAAGAGAAAGTTCATCAATCGCAACATTATCTAATGAGGTCAAAACCCCCAACTATCCCAACACGGGTTAAAGCGACTCTACACCACTCTTCCGTATCGAAATGCCATGTCACATAAGCCAAATGATATCAATTCACACAAGTACACATATGTTATGGAAATGGCGTGACATTTTGAACCCATGAGACTCGAAGTCTCCCCACGGTCTCAAAGTATTCAAACCTTGTGTAGACACCCCATTTGGCCTAACGATTATTTCAAGTCCCACCTTGGGGACCATCCCGATGATGATATGAATACAGTAATTGCTGATTGACTTCTTGTGAACCTTAGGACTTTCGGTAAGAACTTTTAGCCAATTAGAGGACCCAATCCAGAGCCAAATAGCCTTACAGACAGAAGTACAATATCTCAGGAAAATCCATCTGTCGGCCGTGACATTGATCTCACGGCCTCAACTTCAATTCTTCACCCGTGAAGCCTGTTTCTTGAAAATCTCCCTGAGAGTTCGATTAGCCGGCCGCCAGGTCCATCCCTCGGCCGCAACATCAATTACTTGGCCGCCACATCTTTTGCTCGGCCGCCAGATCGCCTATTTTTCAGATTCTGGAATGTTCTGTCGATCGTTTGATCCTATCACAAAACCCTTCGATGCGTTCGGGCTACGTTTAGAGGATTACTCTAAAGACTTTGTATCACTCTATAACTCCAATTCCAATCGTGTGTTTTGATTGGTTATGTTGTGTCATCCCTATGCCTATATAAAGGAGCCTTCGGCTCTGAAATTGATAAGTTCACACACCCCCATCAGCTACGAAACTCTACAGAAATACTCTCTCAAATCCCCTCTATAAAAGCCCCAACCTCCCGAAGGCAGCCATAATCCGACGATCAAATGCCCCGAAGTTCAAACCCTAACCCTAGGGTTTTCAAGAAGAAATTAGTCAATCACCCTCAATCCGAAGCAATCAAGCTACTGAGGGATCAAGGTGGTGAGGCCCAGGGGCCTCTGGTTCAATTTATTTTCTGTTTTTATGCTTAATCATAGCCTTTTGATTCTCTGTTAACTGTTTAGTCTGGTGTGAGGAAGAACATCGGCCAGGGCTTCGATCCCTCGGCCGGTACATCAAACCAGGAGGATCTCTCGGCCGTGACATCCATTCACTGGCCGCGAGATCCATCTCCCTGGGACATGTTTGCTTTATTCTGCTTTCTGAAGCATGCTTTACTTATCGTCTCGGCTCTCCTTATTGACTGTTTAAAGGCTAAATAAACAGAGTACGTGTTAGAATTAAATAATGCATATGTTATTCTTATGTTGAACAATTATGGGTCAGTCTCACGACTGGGCAGAGAGGGGTGCCTAACACCTTCCCCTCATTGTACCTTTGGCTCCCGTTCTCAGAATCTCTATCTGTTTTTCCTAGTTCTCTTAAACTAGGTGGCGACTCTATTTCGATGATAACCGCTATCGTGTGGCGATGTTCCTAGCCATGGGAATATCCACAATCTTGGTTTACGTAGCAAGCAACCAAACAAACAGCAACAATCAATCTGTATGGCGATACCCCGCTTCTGGGAGGTGTCTACAGTCACTTGTACCTAGTGGTATATCAAAAAGGAAACCGTCCGATCGCCGCCTATGATGGGCTGGCGGAAGGGGTGGCGCCCTTTGACAACGGAGCACCCTTGAGACTACCTCAACCTTACATGTGTTAGAAAGCCATAGAACTTATCAAAATAAGACAGGAACCTATAGGCTAGGAACCTACTTGCATTTGTTGGTAAAAGTTCTTCCTCACACCCATTGTATATATGTATGTCGTACAGTCTTCTTTTGCAGGTCAAACCTTAGGGGCCTTTTTAAGATCAAAAGAAAGGGAGGGGGGTAAGCTAAACTAATCTAACTAAAGAAAAATTTTCAGGTAAAAATGGCCGCATCACTGTTCATGTTCGATTCGCACTTTCAAGTTGTCACCAAGCTGTCTGGCCCACTTCACCCTGCTGCCAAGATTTTCGACCCGTCCAAATACATCACTCTGGTGGATCAACCAAAACCTATGGTAATTATCACTGAAGACGATCATGTCATGTTCGTAAGAACAGTCTATGATGAAGAAGTAGAAAGCGTAATTGAAGGAGAAGGACTTCGCAGGGTTCCAATCTATTTCTATGACCCTTATGCACCTGTCGACGACTATTGGCCAATCGACGAGGTCGACAACCCTAAAGCAAAGGAAGAAGAATCTGCTGACAACAATCCACTGGACGAAATATCACTTAACCTACTCTTTGATGAGGAGGTCACCGACAATGAAATAAGGGTGATCCACCCCATCACAGATAGCTTTGATAATTGGTGGGGATTTGTTGGCACCTGAAGAGTCGACAACAGCGACGAAGTAGAGATTGAAGCTCAACTGGAGGAAATAACGACAATAGCAAACCAAATGGCCCTCCAAGACTTGCAGGTTGACAGTGATGAAAGTGCGAATCAAGATGACAGTGAGGTGCTGATGATCAACCTTGGTGATGAAAAAGACTGCTCTGAGCTGATTGTGGATGCTGAAAAAGGGGCTTACCCTAACTGGACCGTGGAACACACTCTAAAATACAAAATGAAAAATGTTGATTCTGATCTTAGTTCCGATTCCGATTTCGACTCCGAATCAACTCAATCCGAGTCTAGCTTTTCATCTTTTCAAACTACTGAGTCTAGTGAGGAAAACCTGGTCAAAGCACCAAGGCATAACATTTATTTTGAATTTGACTCTGAAATGTCTTTTGACAATTTTAGCAATGAGAAGGAAGATTTAAAGTATTTCACTTTGCCTATGATCAACTGTGTGGATTCCGACAATCCAAATTTTAAGGAAGAAATTCCAAAAGAAATTCTAGAATTCATCGAGAGAGAAGAAGAAAGGCACGCTAAACCTTTTTCTGAGGAAATAATCACAGCAAACATAGGTTCTGAAAACGAGCCCAAACTGGTTAAAATTGGTGCAACACTATCTTCTCAAGAAAGTGAAAAACTAATCATTTTGTTAAAAGAATACAAAAATGTTTTTGCCTGGTCTTACGAGGATATGCCTGGAATAGACCCCAAAATTGTTCAGCACAAAATTCCCCTTCATCCTAATGCAAAACCTGTTAAACAAAAGCTAAGACGCATGCGCCCTGATTGGGTCTTAAAGATAAAGGAAGAAGTCACTAAGCAAATCAATGCCGGTTTTCTCATAGTCACCGAGTATCCACAGTGGGTAGCTAACATAGTTCCAGTACCAAAGAAAACTGGAGGAATCAGGGTCTGTGTAGATTTTCGAGATCTCAACAAGGCCAGTCCAAAGGATGACTTCCCGTTGCCACACATAGACGAACTTGTAGACAACACCGCAGGGCATGCGCTGCTATCCTTCATGGATGGGTTTTCTGGGTATAATCAGATTTTGACGTCTCCTGAAGACAGAGAGAAGACCACCTTCACCACGCCGTGGGGAACCTATTGCTACCGAGTGATGCCATTCGGGTTGAAGAACGCCGGAGCGACTTACCAAAGGATGGTGACAACACTGCTGCATGACATGATGCATAAAGAAGTAGAAGTATATGTCGACGATATGATAATCAAATCGAAGGAAAGAGAAGGACACTACGAAGTGCTCTGAAAGTTCTTTGAGAGGATTAGGCAATACAAGCTACGTCTTAATCCTCAAAAATGCACTTTTGGGGTAACCGCTAGAAAAATGCTAGGATTCCTCATCACCCAAAGAGGAATCGAAGTAGACCCTTCCAAGATATAGGCTATCATGGAGATATCACCACCAAGGACAGAGAAGGAAGTAATGAGCTTTCTGGGGAAAGTACAGTTCATCAGCAGGTTCATTTCCAAACTCACAGCCACCTGTGAACCTCTTTTCAAGGTTTTGAAGAAGGGTACTGATTTTGAGTGGAGCCAGGACTGTCAGCAAGCATTCGAGGCAATCAAAGAATATCTTCAGAATCCACCTATATTATCACCACCCATCCCTTGGAAACCACTAATTCTGTATCTCTTAGTAACGGACACATCCATGGCATGTATGCTAGCATAAGAAAACGACGCCAAAGTAGAATGCGCCATATACTACCTCAGCAAGAAAATGATGGACTATGAAACAAGGTACACTCCCTTTGAGAAAACCTGCTGGGGGCTCGTACGGGCCACAAAGAAACTAAGGCACTACCTATTAGCATATCCTGTAGTGCTGGTTTCTCGTTTAGACCCAATCAAATATCTTTTCGAGAAATCGACACTTATCGGAAAGCTAGCTAGGTGGTTGTAGACACCCCAATCCGGACCTCGGAGGTTCTTTGAACGTCCCAATGATGAAATAAAGGAAACGACACCTTTGTGAGCTTGAATAACCGATAGTCCAAAAACCCAAAAAGCCCAGATAGCCCAAGAAGGCCCAAAAGCCCTGGACTAGACCTGAAATACCGCGCGGAGTGTACCTACAACGCGAGGTATAACAAAGCTTGTTAAACCGCGCGACACTCCAAGGTTAGCCGCACGACATTTCAGGTAAAGTTCTGACTAGGCTCAGAAAGCTGTCGGCCACGCCTATTTGAGCCACAGCTGCAAAATGGCTTAGCTGAAAACACACTTCCAGCCCGCCCAGAAAATACCTATATCATTTGAATTCAAAATCCTTGGCTCTTTGCCTATAAATACACCCCTCCACTCAAGAGAAAGGGGCGAAGCTTTCTCTTTGGCCTTTGGCACTCTTGCTCCATAGTCTTTCTCTCTCTTCTTGCTTTTACACCCATTCTCCATTCCCAAGTCTTGAGAGTGTTATTCCCCAAAGACATTCTCAAGGCTCTTTACTCCATTTTTCTCCTCGCCATTGAAGTTAGTCCCTTACTAACTTTGAGACATCATCCACCCAAAACACCCAACAACCACTCATCTTCACACCTCTATTTTCCACTTGATCTCACCCGCTCACATCTTTTCGTCATCCGGTTTCACCTTTCATCATCTATCCTCGATCAAGCTCAAGATCAAAGGTAAAAACCAAGTTTCCTTGGGCTAGGCTCTGTCCTGACCCTGAGGGGACCTTTTCTGCTGTCAGGCCTAACCCCTTTTGGCTAAGCCCTGACTTAAAAACCATCTTCAGAAAATAAACAGCTGTTGTGCTGAATAAACTACGCCGCGCGGCGCTATGAAGCGTCGCACGGCGTAGTGTATTCACACGCGTGTCATTTCCATTGGCTATTGCTTTTTGGTTCAAACTGTCTGGATCTGGATCATCCATTGTCAGATCCGTTCGTCTTGATAAGATACTGTTTTCAGTTTTTTCAGAATAAGACTATATTTACAAACCATGCTTCATCCTTTAAACAAAGTTCTCTTGATCATCCTGAATGATCAAAAAACGTCAAAAACTACTTTATGGTCATGGTTTGGAGAAATGGCATTGTTTTGAGATGATCTGGTAGTTGTACGCCTTCTGATACTTTTTAAGAATGGCATACGCTATGTACAACATACTGTGTGATGCTCTGAACGCTGATGACGGTCTGACAGCTCGATAGGTACCACGCACGACATATTGAAAAGCCGTGCGCGGCATTGCAGTATGCCGTCTGATGGGTGACCATGCTCCAGACAGTTTGCTAAATAGTTCTTTCCTTTCATTTGCATCATCCTTATCATTTTTGTACAGATGACACCACTTACACGTCAATGTGATATATTCCCCATGTCCCTTCCCTGTCGCTTGTTTTATTAAGGAGCTTGATTTTCCGAAAGATATTCAAAATTTTCCCTTTTGAAAAATGCCTAGTAGGAACCGGTCTTACCGAGTGAGTGGGGTGCTTTTTAAAGAAAAAACCTTCCCCATTCGTAATGTGGCTCCCGGATCCGAAGTCTCAACGTTTTCACTAGACCAAAGGCCTTTTCCAAACGAGTTTTCGATTTCTCGGATCATCCATCTCAAAAATCCGGGTGGCGACTCTTCGAGCGCGCTTTGGGTGCGGGAACCCACAGTGGTTATTGCTGCTAGCAGAAGTTGACCTCAAATACATGACAAGAAAATCTGTAAAGGGAAGAGCTGTGGCAGAATTCTTGGCTGATCACCCCGTGACAGAGGCCGAGGCAGAAGACTTCATGTTCCCCGACGAAGACATCTTATGTCTTTTAGA
>JAOTQK010000003.1:1922209-1937899 GCA_025642025.1 Rhododendron ferrugineum
GTATCGGATACGTATCCGGAGAGTATCCGAGAGTATCGGTATCCGATACGGATACGATACGTGATACGGAGGCCAAATTAGAGTATCCGTGCTTCATAGGGCATCTTAACCTCTCTTCTTTTTTGGGTAAAGTAAATTTTAATGGAACAAACCACAGATACAAGATCACCAAAGCAACAAGGAGTAAGACCAGCCCTAACCAACAAGAACTACAGATCCACAGCCCGCACAGATCTATTGACTGGTGTAATCCGTGTTAACAAACAACAACAAACGCCTATACTGCAAGATACAGGAGAAACAAAAACCAAATCAACAAGGAGCAAATACCAATCCTAACCAACACCTACTGCAGCCCTCTAAAACATCTACAGCACCTAGCTAACTGGTTGGGACAAGACACCCATCCAACAGAGCACCTATGGAGGCATGGAGCAAAAGTGCAGGGGGAGATATTCCACTGAGCACACAGGGCCCGATTATTGGCACTCCTCTTGATCCTTCTCCATGAACTCAAGCAATCCCTCAAGTCAGAATTCATCACACTTACAACAGTGCATGCATCTCTCTGTCAGTTCTCAAAGATTCTGGCATTTCTTTCAAGCCATACATACATGATATAAAGCAGCAGCAATAGCAGCTTATACACTGAGCGTTGAAAGCCTCCCTGTTCTTATGTTGACTGGCCCAGATTACCGCTTGATCTAAACTTCTCAATCCTAATCTTTTACTTGCGATAAAGCCTAACCAATCAGAAACCCAAACTAAGAAGCAGTATCAGCTCCTCCATGCTACCCCTCCCTCTTCCCCTGATACTGCCCTCCCTGAACCTGTCTCATATCCTCGGAAATCCTAGATTTTGTTTACTCAATTCAACCTCCTAAGTGCTATTAACACCCATGAAGCTCTGAACCTGTGGGTGGTATATATATTATGACTATGTATAGGTGAAGTCGCCATAAATTTAACCAGTTGAGATCGGCAATCTTGGAACGAATATGTCTAGCACATTGGGTAGCATTAACCAGTCATGATCATGTGGGAGGTTACATTCTTCTAAATAATGTGAGAGGTTACATTCTTCTAAATAATTTCACATTAAAGTTAGCCATTATGTGTGTGTGTGTATTTAACCATTTTTTACCTATGCACATATTATAAATACAGTATGAATGATGCTATTGGGGTGGTGAATCTGGTGGCGGCAGTAGGTTGAGAACGGCGATGGTCATGGTAGCAGTGGAGATGAAGACATGGGAATCACAGTTTTTAAGGTGCAACAGTCTTTGACCATTTTCCGTAGCAAAAGTTAAATGAAAACATCAGTCTCAAATCAAGTCAGCATGGTTGGCATGTATTTCGGAGTCAGGACGGTGAAGTGCTTTAGGCTCAAAGCACCGGGCAGTATTAAGGATTTCACCCAACAACAAATGAATAAATAAACCTACCTGAGACATGAATTCGTTTCCTGAACCAAAACGAGAATATCCAGCCAGTGAATTCTGGTTTAGAAAGCTTCCTGGAAACCTAGCATGTGCTCCTTGAGTAACATAATCAACAGCATATCCACTCTGAGAAGCCTGTATAGTAACATGACATTTAGAACTGTTGATGATGGCACTAATCAAGAAAAAAGAACTGTGCTTGTCCAATCGGTCATCCTCAAAAGTTCTTTCATCAAGGAAAATGGAAAAAAATTAAGAGACAGTTAGCCTAAGAGTTTCAAGTTCCAACCACCATTTTACCTGTGTGGAGAACTCAGCAACGTTATATGGAACGTGTGATCCTTGACTTTTGAAATCATCACCCAAGAAATCCTGTTTTGCGGTTGAAACACAACTTTCTAATAAGGTGAAAACAACCAATTATAGGAACATTCCAGCATTCACAAAATTTATACCTGAGACATGCCACCCATAGAGAAACCATCCTGAAATGTTTGGCTTGATCCTTGGCCTGTCATCTGTGGTATACATCCAAATAAATTCATTACTTAAACCATGTCAATGAAGGATGAAAAAAACTAACAGCTAACAGTAGCTAAGCCATACGAACATTAGAAACAAATCCAGGCTGCGATAATGGCCCACCAACAGAAGGCTGGCTGTTTGGATTCTCTAAAGGAGAGAAGTTGAAAGTGGGCCCTAGACTCCCAATAGGTTGTCGGGAGCTTTGCTGGTGGGAAAGATGACCGCCTATGGGAGAACTGCCACGCCCAGCCCCAAAACCTCTGTTCCCAGGCTGTGGCCCATGAGGAACAGCTCCAACGGGTCCATGAACAGCTCCACGGGTTGGAATAGCATAAGGTTGTGAAAGTGGGGCCCCGTGATATGCTGGAAGAGGAACCCTAGGCATAGGATAACCAGCAGGATATAGCCCAGGCTTATGGGTACCATTGGGCGGGCCAGATGGCAAATAAGAACCTGTTTGCCAGAAGAAGAAAAAACTGTCGTTCAGAGCAATTGGAAGTATACTATAAAACAGCAACTCAAAAGAAGATAAGGGAAAGCACGGAGATTTATATCTTTGAAACATCTCACTGATTTACACAACATACCCCTAGAGCAACCATTCCTCCTATCAGAATTTGGACTTGACGAGGCAACAGACCCAAAAGCATCAGGCACAATTCCAGGTCCACCACCAAAGAAAAGTCTGCGGTCATTATAAATCTTGCACCATACCAACCAGAACTTAGTTTCCTTTGAACATTATTCATCATTGTATACCGAACCAAAAAATATTCACTCGTTGCCATACCTTTTTAGGCTTTTGAAACTGAACCATGCTCTGTTTTAAGTTATTCAAAGGCCCCTCCACCAAGCACTCATGCTCCTTAAGAAACAGAAGGGGAAAAAAGGGAAGAAAAGGAGGAGGGAGGACCAATTAATAGCTAGCCAGGTAACCTATGATCATAACATTAGAATGCCAGCTCAATCACAACTATCTCATTTTTAGAGCCTTCTAAGCAGGAAACTCAACATGCAAAATGAGTGGACATTAGAACCAAAAACAACATACGCAGAATGTCGCCTGATACAAAGATCAGCCAGCAAACATTAACATCCCAACCACAATTCAGTTCAGCCAGAAAGACTTGTACTAAAGAAATCAAGTGATGTGGATACCTTGTAGTGTGTCAATAAACCATTCCACAATGGCTGTTTGCTTAGAACTTTAGGGTTCCCCAAAATGACAATACCATAACGGGCACGGGTGAGCGCAACATTAAGCCTTCGTGGATCATTAAGGAATCCAATACCCTGGGAAAAAAGAGAGTCCGCTATCGAGCGTCAAAGAAGTTATCAAGCTGAAAACGAAGGCCATCATGGAGAATGTATTGGGGGTTGTTTGACAATATTGTGTGCTTAAATCTGAGTATATAACTGAAGGTTTCATCAATTGGAATAATAGCACCAGGCAAGTATCATTTAAATAGAAAATACACAATCAAATACAGGTATTGCATCAAGTCAAGGAGAGTTGATGTATCACTCCGTGCAGCATACACACGGAGGAAATTCCAAATCTAGTTTAAAAGGCAGTTCTTCTCATTTTGATATTAACAGAGCAAGCATTCACAAGCACTTATTTCTGGAGCAGAAACATTAGTATGTGAGTGGGCACAACCCTAGTATTACTTCTTAGTGAGTGAATGGGGACATAAACAGTGCAAGCTCTTAAGAGTGTCACTGGGGACAGCATCGTTATAACTTCTAGTATGAGATTATTAACCACCAACCCATTTAAAAGCTTTAAGCTTATGATGTTAAGAGAGACAGACAACTGTTGTTATTTATATCCTCAACACTTTGTGTCACTGCGGTAGCCAGACTTTCTACAAGAAAACTCTAAGAAAAATAAAAGACGGTACAAAAGACATCAACCAACCTGATGTTCATTACTCCTCACACAAGACAAAATAATGTAATCTTTCTCCCTTCCTTGGAATGAATCTACACTTGCAACCTGTTTGAAATCGATATTAAACATGGAATTTCCAAACAAGGATCTAAGTCCACAGTTAGCCTAAGCCATACGTAGGAAGTACCTCAATTTCCTTGTAAAGTTGATGTCGGAGGGCACCATTTCTTGACATATAGTTCACAATATATGCTCGTTGTCCCTCATATGGTGTAATGACCCCAATCTGGAAAAGGATGAATTAAAAATGATTATACAATTAGCCAGAAAAATGCTAAGAAGATAAAGTCACACCTGACTAGGAACTACACCGCTCCTTAAAAATGTTGTCACAATTTTTTCAACATTAGAAGCCTCAGTCCGGTTCAGATAGGAAGTTCCACTGGCACTTATCTCCTCTTGTCCCATCTACAAGATTAAGATACAGCCTCATAATAAGTTTTGGGGCCACAAAGAGTTATAGAAATGACAGAACCAAGCCTGGTTGCACTTTTCATCAAAAACCTCTAATGATTGTGCGGCTAAAAAAATGTCAACAAAGTCTCCAAGAGAAGTTATCAAGCATAACATTTGAGTATTTTCCACGTGAGCAATAAGCATTTGTCAAAACTTATGAGGATAAACACCATACTGACTCCAAAAGCTTCCAAGAGAAAAACATCATACCTGAACATAAAAGAACATTGGACGATTTGGCACAGGCCAAGGAAAATCAATGCCTGGAGATTGCCTTTCATTAATTGTCACGCCATTTTGAAGTGTACCTTCGTAAAAGCTGTTAGAAGGGAATTCCGAAAGGGCTGGATGCATTCGGTATTGTACCTGGAATTCAACAGTACAAGGCAAAAAATGTCATCAGTTCAACATATCGAACCAGCCTATGTCCAGAAACAAAATCAGTTTAGGTACAACGAAAACTGGGAGAACAGAGGGTACAATCCAGAACACTTAGTCATTTGCCCTCAAAAGAGTATGTCGTCACTAGCATTAGCAAGAATAAATTGACGAACATAATCAACGGCATATGCAAAACAAAATGTCCTACAATTTCTCGGACTCAATCAAAAGCAAATCACCAACAATGATCCAAAAGAAAATATCACACAACGAAAAGCATAACATCGTCGTCACTGGTCTACTCTAAACTGGACTGAATTAGGAGGACACATTACTATATACATCGGAAGGTAACTATGGCCACTAGACCAACTAACATGCTTGTGCCAATAACTGGACTTTGTCCGATTTGAAAGCTGATGACCAGAGAAGGAGAAACCACGGGGAACATCATGGGATTCACATCAACACAGCCCCGGGAAGGTGTACAGATTTATCAAAGAAGGTCATCTTTAAGCTGTTAGATAGGTCAAAATACATCGCTGGGCCCATTTCCAAACAACTTAAGATTTAAAGAGTAATTGGTAACTTAACATGGCATCAAAGCTCAAGGTGAGAGAGAGGTCTTGGGTTCAAGTCTCTCCATTTGCATTCAGATTCTCGCCTCCGTATCATGGTCGTTTTATGCAAGATGTTTGCATGTCCACATGCAAGACGGGGTTGCACGTGAGGGAGGATATTCAATAGCATGATATGCATTCTATGTAGCACGAACACTTCATCCAAGGTCACATACCGGTGTCGGACACCAACATCTCCGGACAAATGTCCAACACTTAAATCTGAAGTGTTTTTTTTCCTCAACGTTTTCAATTTGGACACTCCGCGGACACTCTAAAAAATGCTCAAGACTCTCACAAAACAAGTCGGGGGTGTTAAACGAAATAGCAGACTCTAATTAGAACTTAGGGAAGTCTCATTTTTTGTTTATTGGTCATAAAGACACCTCAATGATAAAACACTTTTTCAATTTGGGACTGATGTAATGATAAATGTGATTTAAGGTCTACATGGTGTTACATATTCACCATCAGAGAGTTTTATATGCATATATTTTAGTAATAGGATAGTATAAAAATAATTCTTAAAACGTGTCATGTCCTCCCATTTTTCAAAATTTACGTGTCAGTGTTGTATCTGTTGATCCCACATAGTATACATCGTTGGGCCCAACGCCTAACATCTCAAGCTTTTGGGACAAGTTGTGATCTAACAAAACCAACCTATATAGCTTTGAGTGGATCAAAAAAAAAAAACCTATATAGCTTTGAGAAGGAAAATAAGAGGAATGGAAGATCTAAACATGGACCTGCACATCAGGGCAAATAGAAGTTCCATTAAACGTGACATGCACATACATGCATACTAACACAAAAGCCGCAAAAAGAAAATTCACCTGCAATCTGATTGGTTTCACACCAAGTAGCACAAGGCGTTCAAAGAGAGACTGGGCAAGCCCAGCACGAGCTGCTTTCTTGCACATTATGACTGGGCCAAGCTGACAATGGTCACCAACAAGAACTACCTAAAAGAAAACTCTTCTTAGAAAAAAGATGCAGATGAAATAGACTGGAAAAGACTAAAGAGAATGTAAAGAATAGTTTCAACAACTACCTGCTTCGCTCCAAGAACTAAGGGAATAAGACACTCGGGCTCTGTTGATTGAGTAGACTCGTCAATAAGGACCTATAAATAGACAAAAAGCTTATGTTAACCATAGCAAAAAGTATGGCCTTCCTCCATTGACTGCAAAAAATAGTTCATAAACTGACCTGGCGGAATCTAAAATTAGTCAGCCGAGGATCGCCAGCACCGACACATGTACAACAAATGACATCAGCACTCTGAGATATCTTCCTCTCCGTCGCTCGCTTCAGAGCTTTATATTTTTTCTCATCACTGCTGGATAATTCTCCTGCAGAAATAACATGTATTAGAAACGTCCCTTAATGCAGAATCCAGGTCATGAAATGCATCTCTCCAATTTCAAATATATATATGTGCATGTGAGCGAGCGAGCATGCAAGAGAGAGAGAGAGAGAGACCCATCCGAAGATGTTAAGTTAGGGTTCACTTTGTTATGTATTTGTTACTTAGGGGTATATTTGTACTTTTACTCTTGTCCATACACAAACAAAGTGTGAGAGAGAGAAACCTAATTTGGGTTCTCCTTTTCCCCCAAAATCAAACATGGTATCAGAACTGTCTCCTGGCGCCTTACCATATCACGCTCGTCGACCAACCTGACCCATACGCCAACGAGACCTTCTGACGCCGGCGAGGCTCTTTCCGACTCCGACAAGTCCTTTCCAGCCATTTTCGTACTTGTACGAACCTGATCTGGTTCGTATCTTCTTGTTTCTCTCGTTGCAGCAAACTGTCGTTAGGTTTTCTGACCACCAACGACCATACCCAGCCTTGCCAGACCTTCGCCGGCCCCTTCTGACCTCGCCAGACCTCCGGCGACTTTCCCCAGTTGGTATTTTGGAGTTTCAAAGCTGTCGGAGCTGACCCATACATTTTCCAGCTACTTTTGCGCAAAACAGAGCTGATTTCTTCACTTTCGGACATCCAAGAGCCATTCCCAGCTTGATTCAGGCTCAACCCAGCTCGACCTAGGCATTTCGGTGCTCTTTCAGAGCTTGGTTTTCTGTTTTATCACTATTTCGGCAGTCACCACAGTGGTAAGAGTCTTTAACCTATGTTTTTGGCACTTGAATCTCTGCTCTTAGGGTTGATTTTATCTAGGTTACATCTGTTTAGTGTGGATTGAGGCAGGTTAGTGTTGGGTCTACTGGGTATTGTCTGTTTTGGGTTGTTGTTCCTCTATTGATATGTCGGAGGATCCCAAAATTGCTTCCGCTAGTGCCAAAAATGAGTTGAGTCATGTTGGGACTCTAGACAACTCTTCTTTGGATATTTGCTACATTAAGTTGGATGGTTCCAACTATTTGCTTTGGTCTCGCACCTTTACTTTGGCTATCACTGCCTGTGGCTTGTTGAAATTCATTACAGGCCCTGTTTCAAAACAAACAACTGGACCAGAACTTAAGACATGGACATGGCAGAATGCTTTAGCCATGACTTGGCTATTTAACTCTATGATTCCTACCATTCGCCATACTTTTTTGCTTCTGGACACACCTCATACGATTTGGCTTGCTGTAGCGCAAACCTATTCCCAAAAAGGTAATAATGCCCAGGCTTTTGAGTTGAGGAAGAAACTTCGTCGGTTGGATTAACACAATCGATCTCTCACTGAGTATTATGGTGAATTGCGTGGAGTATGGCAGGAACTTGATTACTATCGGGGCTTTCAAGCGGTTTGCACTGCTAACGCCACTACATTTCACCAGATGGTGGAGAAAGAGCGCATTTATGATTTTCTTGCTGGTCTTGATATAGAGTTTGATCCGATTCAAGTGCTGGTGCTAGGCCGGATTCCTTTTCCTACTCTAGGAGAGGCCTATGCATGTGTTCAACAGGAGGAGAGTAGACAGAGTGAGATGGTTCACTCTCCAATTCCGGATCGCTCTGCCTTAGTTGTCATTCCCTCTCCACGGGATGGCAAATCTACCCAAGGTCAGCTTGGTGATAAAAGTGGCTCTGTTGATAAGGAATTGCTCCGGTGTGACTATTGCAACAAAACCAGGCATACAAGGGAATTTTGTTGTAAGTTACATGGTCGTCCCTCTCGTGGACGAGGTAGTGGTCGAGGGGGTGGTCCTGTGCGTTCTCATGCACATGCTTCGGAGTCTACTATTGACATGTTGCCTGACCCTACTGGTACTCGTTTGCAAGCTCCCATGCCTAATGCTTCCCAAAGTGGTGGTACTCTTTCTCAGGAGGAGTTACAAACTCTTAGGCACCAAATGGCTAGGCTTGACACACCATCTTCCACGGCTTCTACTTCTACTACATCCTCGTACTTTGCTCACGCAGGTATTCCAGCTAGTGCATCTACTGCTTCCTCCTCTCTTCCTTGGATAATAGAGTCCTTTTTTTACTCTTACTCTTCATGTTCCGGTAAGGATAAGGTTAGAGTAACTGATGGTTCTCTATCTGTTGTTTCAGGGAAAGCTTCCATCCGCTATTCTCCAACCATTTCTCTTTCTTCAGTTCTCCATGTTCCAAATTTTTCTACTAACCTTCTCTCTGTTAGTAGTCTTACTCATTCCATGAATTGCTCTGACTTTTTTTCCTACACGTGTCTTTCAGAAGCTGGATACGGGGAGAATGATTGGCAGTGGTAAAGCTCATAGTGGTCTATACTTTTTGGAGTCTGCACCTCGTCCATCTTTTACACCTTGTCATTGGGTCAAGCTCTTAAAGCAGATACGAGTTCAGCTCTTCCTTTATTGCATCAGTGGCATCGTAGATTGGGTCAGCCATCTTTCGGGATTTTAGAAAAACTGTTTCCAACTTTAACTAAGCAATGTACTAGGAGTCAGTTTTTTTTGAAGCTTGTGAGCTGGCTAAACACAAACGCTCTTTTTATGATCCTGTTAATCAAAGAAGTGATTCCCCTATTACAGTTATCCACTCTGATGTTTGTGGGATCCTTACCCGATTACTTCTATTTCTCGTTATCGATGGTTTGTCACTTTTATTTATTGTTATTCTCGTGTAACTTAGGTGTATTTACTTTGGCCAAAAAATGAAGGTTTTTCATGCTTTAAATCTTTTCATCAGATGGGTCGTACTCAATTTGACACCAACATTAAATCTTTCGTAGTGATAATGGGACTGAGTACCTTGATGGGCAGTTTCGGGTATATCTTCGTGAGTCTGGCATTCTTTTTCAAACTACATGTGTTGGCACTCCACAGCAGAATGGGGTTGATAAACACAAAAATCGTCACCTTGCTGAGGTAGCCCGTTCTCTCTTATTCACCATGAATGTTCCGAAATTTTGTTGGGACGACGCTGTTCTTACTACAGCTTATCTTATCAATCACATGCCATCTAGCGTTCTCCAGTTTAAAATTCCTCTTGAGTTTCTCCCGCGTAGTACTTCGGTCTCTTCCTTTTCACCCAAAGTTTTTGGTTGCGTGTGTTTTATCCATGCTCCTAAACATCCTCGTGGCAAGTTAAATCTCAAGGCTTGTAAATGCGTTTTCCTTGGCTATTCCCCTACCCATAAGGGGTATAAAATGCTATGACCCTCACTCCCGTAAACATTTTGTTTCTATGGATGTCACTTTTTGGGAAACAACTTCCTTTTACCCTCCCTCCACTACATCTCTTCAGGAGGAGAATAATATGGAGGAAGAGATGTTGACATCCCATAATCAGGAGTCATGGTCTTACTTCCCAATACCTAGTTATGGTGAGGGGGAGAAGGAAAACTCTAGGGAAGAACCTATATCTGATGAAAGAGCAGAACATGACATGAGTGGCCGAGATGTTGATGACGATAGGCTTTACCCGCATAGGTTGCCTAACTTGCAGAAGTTTTCTCAACGAAAAAAGAGACTGCATGCCTGCCTTTGCGATGCCACCTTGCCAATCACTATCACCTACTCCGGCTTCAATTCCAGTTTCTGATTCTTCGGTTGACTCATCTGGTAATGAACCATCTCTTCCTGTTTCATATAATTGTTTCTCTCCTTCGTATCATGCATTTGTTTCTTCTCTCTCTTCCATATCTATCCCACGGAGTTGGAAGGAAGCACTCATAATTCCTAAGTAGAAAGAAGCTATGGTAGAGGAGATGACAGCCTTGAAAAATAATGGCACCTGGGAACTAGTGTTTCCTCCGGAGGGAAAGAAATCAGTGGGTTGTAGATGGGTGTTCCCAGTAAAATATAAAGCAGATGGAACGGTTGAGAGATACAAGGCGAGACTTGTTGCTAAGGGCTTTACTCAGACATACGGTATCGACTATGAGGAAACCTTTGCTCCCATAGCAAAGATGAACTCTATTCGGACTTTGCTCTCTTGTGTTGCTATTTTGAATTGGCCTCTTCAACAATTTGATGTAAAAAATGCATTTCCTCATGGTGACTTAGAAGAAGAAGTGTCCATGGATATACCACCAGGTTCCTCTTCCTCTGTTACTGAAGGGAAGATGTGTAAATTGAGAAATGCCCTCTATGGATTAAAGCAGTCACTTAGAACTTGGTTTGACAGATTTCTCAAAGCTATGTTAAGATTTGGATACAGGCAGAGTCATGCAGATCATACTATAATCATCAAGGGAGGAAATTATAAGATTGTTATTCTTATTGTCTATGTGGATGACATAATCATGACAAGCAATGATGTTGATAAAATACTCAGTCTTAAAGCTCGCCTTGCTCAAGAGTTTGAGATTAAAGACTTGGGATCTTTGAGATACTTTCTTGGGATGGAGGTGGCCCGATTTGAGGAAGATATTTTTATCTTCCAAAGGAAGTATATTCTTGATCTTTTGGAAGAAACAGGCGTGTTAGGATGCAAACCTGCAGACTCTCCCATTGAGGCTAATCATCATCTTAGTGGAGATGTTGGAGAGCATACAAATAAGGAGAGATATCAGAGACTTGTGGGCCGTCTGATTTACTTATCTCATACTAGACCAGATATTTCATATGCCGTTGGAGTTGTCAGTCAATTTACGCATGAGCCACGTACAGTGCACCTAGATGCAGTTTACCGTAATTTGAGATATCTCAAATCGGCTCCAAGTAAAGGAATTTTGTTCTCCAATCATGGTCACCTGAGGTTGAAAGCCTTTACTGATGCAGACTGGGCTGGTTCAGTGGATGATAGGCGCTCTAGCTATTGCACCTTTTTTGGTGGAAATTTGGTTACTTGGCGCAGCAAGAAGCAGTCAGTGGTAGCTAGATCAAGTGCAGAAGCTGAATATAGAGCTATGGCTCATGACGTGTGTGAGTTTTTATGGCTCCAAACCTTGTTGAAGGATTTGGGGATCTCTGATGGAGGTCCTATGAAGCTTTATTGTGATGACAAAGTGGCTATAAATATTACTAATAATCTTGTGCAGCATGATAGAACGAAGCATATAGAAAATGATCGGCATTTCATAAAGGAGAAGCTGAGCAAGGATTTGTTATGTATGCCGTTTGTAAGGTCTGAGGACAAGTTAGCTGATATATTTACGAAGGGGTTGTTCAGCTAAATTAGCCACTTGGCTTATTTTTTTGTCCTTATTCAAATTTTTTTCTCATTTGTTAGATTTTTGTCAATTTTTTGGGGATTATTGCTTCTTCATGACAAGAGGAATCTAAAAAATAAGAAACTACGATCGAAATCCAATTTTTTTTTAATGAAGACGAAAAAATTGGCTTATTGACTTATTTTTATGTCTTTATTCAAAAAAATTAGGTTTCGATCGTAATATTTTACTTTTTAGATTCCTCTCGTCATGACGAATCAATAATCCCCAAAAAATTGACGAAAAACTAACAAATGCGAAAAAAATTTGAATAAGGACAAAAAAAATAAGCCAAATGGCTTATTTAGCCGAACAACCCTTGGTTGTAAGATCTTTCACCCCATTGTGTTCAAGTTGGGCTTGATAGATATCTTTGCACCAACTCAAGGGGGAGTGTTAAGTTAGGGTTCACTTTGTTATGTATTTGTTACTTAGGGATATATTTGTACTTTTCCTCTTGTCCATATAAATACAAAGTGTGAGAGAGAAACCTAATTTGGGTTCTCCTTTTTCCCCGAAAATCAAACAGAAGATTAACCTACACCTCAATTTGGAAGCAGAAAACAACTTCTTGATCCATAACATCATGGCTCATGCCTTACAAACTAGCAACCAAACCTAATTCAGTAAAACAAACCTAGAACTTGTACAGCAGAGAAAGCATATGATATTGTTCAAAAATGGAAACACAGCCTTGTAGCAGAATGCAATCATGCTCAGTGAACTGATAGAGATTCAACTGTCAAGATGGTTAAACTACCTCTCCCAAACTGCCACCTAAACTAAAGAAAACGTTTTTGTTTCTTTCAGTTCCGTAGGAGATTGTGTGCTATGAAAGATAGAGTCTTCAACCAATCCTCAAGTTAAAATTCATCCCAAGTGTAATGAACTATAAGCTACCTTGTATGAGTGTACGCATCATTTTGTAGTTCTCAAAAAGGAAGAAAGGAAACATGTTCCCACCACTCTCAAAAGTTCTTAGATAAAAACGCCAAATCTATCTGTAACTGTTTTCACTATACTGTTGTAAATAATTACAGCAGCATGCACAAATGTCTATGGCCAGTAAATCACGAGTAAGAGCAGCAGTTTGACGCAAATCAAACTAATAAGTATGGACTGATATTGCTTTTGATCAGTGTTCTAAAAGGCGGGATTAATCGCCGATTAACCGGCAATTAATCGGAATTTTGACTCCTCCGGTGAGATTAATGGCTCGGCGGTTGTATTTGGCGGCCAGGAGGTTAATCGGCTTTAGTCGCCGGCGATTAATAGGCGATTAGCCGATTAATCGGTTAAAAGGTAATTAATCGGTTAAAAGGCAATTAATAGGGGTAAAATCAGTATTTTTCGAAAATGAAGGGTGGTAACTGTTATTTTTCGAAAACCAGTTTAAAGGGGCTTCGACTACAGATGATTAGGGCTTTGTTACTCGGCCAGTCGCTGCAGACGATCGAGGACTTGGAGTGAACAAGTGAAGTCGCCGCCGCCTGTGAAGTTGCCGCCATCTGCCGAAGTCGCCGCCGTCTGCCATCGTCGCCGCCGTCTGCAGTCGCCGCTGCCGTCTGCTGTAATTTCTCTCTCTCTCTCGATCCCCC
The DNA here is from genome assembly GCA_025642025.1 of Rhododendron ferrugineum. Classification (NCBI taxonomy): domain Eukaryota; kingdom Viridiplantae; phylum Streptophyta; class Magnoliopsida; order Ericales; family Ericaceae; genus Rhododendron; species Rhododendron ferrugineum. Next base: position 1,935,788 of record JAOTQK010000003.1, read on the forward strand.
TCTCTCTCTCGTATGATCTCTCTCTCTCTCTCACAGTTTATCTCTCTCTCGATCCCCCCCTCTCTCTCTTATGATCTCTCTAGTGGTGTTTTTGCTGTTGGAAAGTTTTCATTTTGAAAGTCCTGGGTATATGGCCACATATGGACACTGTGGAGTGTCGACAGTGGCCAAAATGTAGTATTTTTTTTTTAAATCTTAAAATAAATTAACAAAGTGTAGTATTGTTTGGTGTTATCAGTTAACACAAAGTGTAAAATCTTAACTTATAATCATGTTAACACTTGACAGTTTCTTGACTTTCTTCTGTCTCTATATTTGAAATGTAGAGAAGTGTTAACATTGAGTATCCGATAGCCAAAGAGAACTAATAAATTTTTTGGGAGAGAAGATATATCACATCAACTAGAAAAACTGTGATTATTAATGGTAGGGACTCTAGGGAGGTTGTAGAATATTTAAAAAAAAACGACTTATTGCTAAAAGGCGATTAATGGCCGATTAAAAGGTCTCGAAGCTTGAAGGTGGTCGGCCGCCCGCCTAGTGCCGAGCGCTTTTTAGAACATTGCTTTTGATAGAGAACCAAATATGCAACACTTTAGTCAAAGATGCAGCAAAAGAAAATAAGATCAATGTGGCGTCATGCAAGTATCCAGTGCTTCGAATCTCTGGGAGTTTGTATATAGTAAAGATCTGTTGCTCAGTATTAAAGAAGTTTACCCCATAAGATTAAGAAGATTTGCATGGTCGGTAGTCAATACCTTGTCAGCTATACTCTTTTTGCTCTTGTTTTAATGGCTTTTGTTGCTTTTTTGGTGTTTCGTTCAGAGTTCCTCATTAAAGATCAAGAGGCTGGGGGTAGGTTGATATTTTGCAAGTAGCAGCATTAGGAGAATTCACGTTCTATCTTTGAAGCTCTCTCGTGCATTTCTTCTCCTATTGCACGAGAAGCTCTCTCATGCATTTCTTCTCCTATTGTACCAGTTTCTTGTTTTGATGTTTTACGATGAATGAAATCTTCCTTCGTTGATCCAAATAAGATTTGGAAGAAGATAAATGAGAAGAAGAATAATTTGGCAGCTGTGCATTGGGAAATACCTTCTTTTTGTGCGCCTATGGCATATGTCGTGCATTGATCTTAGAGGCTTTGGTTTTAATGCCAAAACCTCCACAGATATGTTGATTGTGTGGTCCTTTGGGTAGTATGGTCCCAAAAGAAATGCTAGGGTGTTTGAGAAACTTGAAGATATACGGGTTTTGCAATAAAACTTGTTATTTAGCTTCTTTTTCGGTTTTGACGTCGCCCCCTTTCCGAAGGAATCATTCATTTGTCATTTTTTTACGGATACATATACTACATGCAAGATGTCATATTTCCGTTTCCAATGCTTTTTCCTTTGCTTACGATAGACTTCTTGTCTCCTTTTTCTTCTTGTACTTTTTCCCTTCTTTCCTAACTTATGATTTTCTCATTGCCACTGATAAAAAAAAAAAAACATGAATAATAGAGATGCTTCCAACCTTCATTTTGGAGAATCACAGATCCCATTTTTGGTGAGCCAAATTTTTACATGAAACAAGCTCCTAAGTCCTAACATTAGTGAGTTCTTAATTGTTCATAGGGGAGATGTCTTGTGTTTAATGTCTTTTTGCGCAGTTCTTAATTGTTTTGCGGGCATTTGATGTACACTGCCTCAGCACCAGAAAGAAACTGATTCACATAAATGAGTCCAAATCAAGAACAGAAAACCACACAACCACAAGCAAGTCACTGGAACTCACCTTGTTCATCTTTCAGTTGCTGTAACTTGTGAAGTTCACTCTTTTCAGATGTGTCAAGATGACGAACCTGCAGTAAACAACTGTAAGATGCATAATGCTCAAACACAGAACCAATATTACATAAGACTGGAAACAACTAATAAATAAACAAACCTGATAGTGAAGGGTTAAATGCTCAACAGGGGAACTTACGGCTTCCCTTGATTTTGCACAGAGCCTAACAACCTGTTTTCATCAAAGTAACAAATATTAAAGTTTGTTCCAAAGATCCCTAACCCGTCCAAAGTTGGGGATTATAGGCCAATCTCATGTTGTAACACTGTTTACAAATGC
>JAOTQK010000003.1:2159049-2169425 GCA_025642025.1 Rhododendron ferrugineum
TTCCCTTCCTTATGTAATAAAAGTACTCTTGGGAGAATTGTAATGTAATAACGAGCTAGACTCTACTTAGTTTATTGAAATAAAATGTTTATTTAACGTACCCGGAAATGGGGGCGTTACAGAACTGGGGCTTTTACTGTTGTTCACTTGTGTAGTTTTCTCCAAATGTTGATTAATAAAAGTGAGCCAAGCTTTAAAAGGCATTTTTCAAAACATTGCGTTTCTCTCTCCTTAATCATTCTTCGGCATTCTTCATTTGCATCGATGTTGGTAAGCCCCATTGAGGTGTTTTGGGTAACCAGCATAGTTTACTGGAGCCCGGGGTCCTCGAACGCCCAACAACCTTGGACGATGATGAGTCGTACTACCGTTCGACCGTTGCTTTGCTATACGCATTGCAATGGGAGGTATATCGCGACTCTAGTTAGAGGAACCCCCATAAACCAAAACTGGCCTCTACATGCGTACAAAGCACTAGAACCTTTCAATCTAGGACATAAACCTGTAGGGTAGGATTACTTGCATCTAACCCCCATAAACTGTCTACGTGTTACCGTTTTCCTTATCGCATGCCTGTACACACATTCATACCATTTTGCATAGGAGCATGTTAGGGCGGCTTTTAGGTTGTCTCTCTTTCGAGTTCGTCTTATGCTTATTAGGACGCTGCTTGGCCCGATGAAGAGTCGTGCATCTTGATGTTGCACGTTGGCAAATTTTCAAAGTCCTTGGATCGACGAGACTTTGGGGAATCAAGATTCTCTAAGTCCTTGTATAAACCCAATCGAGGTTTCAAACAGAAAACTAGGAACAACAAGGGACATGCCATGATACTCACACCGCTCAGGTTAAAAGTGCTAAACAGTTACACCACTTAAGGCTCCAGCACAGTGCTGCTTATGCCATCTTAGTTCCGGTATCATGTCATCCACACCAAGTTGTTCCGCTCTAAAGTTGAAACTTCGAGAAAGGAATAGTCAAAGACTTAGACTATTTTTGACATCTCTTAGCGTTAGTCGATTCAAGCAAGGATACACTGTAGAAAAGAAATCCCGAGGACTTTTAGCAGCGTCTGAACATCACGAGACAGGCTTGTCTACTAGTTGTAGAGTCTATGAGGACATTGACGACGTTGATGTGCTCATTTTCTATTCTTTCATTTCATTTTAAATAAATTGCTGCAGGCTGTCACTGAGCTCTTGTACTTTACTGTCTAGCCATTGCGCCGTCCGGGAAAGTTCCAAATCAAGAGCCAAACCTACTTGGGAACATCCACCGGGTCTATCTGTAAGAAGATTTAGGTGGGTTTGCTTGTCAGTCAGTCACAACGGAAGCTTTGGCCTGTACTTTGTGAAGGGAGGATTCGCCATCGACTACTCCGTCTTCTCCATCTCCGCCTTCATCACCAAAACCCGTCAAGACAGAAGCTCTAGCCATGACTAACACTCCACCTCAGGATCAGGCCGCTATCTTGGCAGATCTCTAGCACAACCTAGCTATCATGCAACAAAGGGCCGATCAGGCCGATGCTTCCCTGGCCACTCTGCGTGCCTTAATCGAAGAACGACTCCCGACAAGAGGAGGTAGGATTGAAGGTGAAAGGCGGGAGCCAAAGCCTGAAGAAGTTCCTCGCATCAAAAACCCCGTTCTGAATCCCGAAATGGCTACTCTAATCGCCAAGATGGCAAAGCTCGAAGAGACTATCTCTAAAACTGAAAAGATCGAAGCCGGTGGGTTGGACATGGACCGTCTCTGCCCGTTTCCAAATGCAAGGTTGCCCGAGAGGTTCAAGATGCCAGACTTTGCAAAGTTTGATGGAACAGGAGATCCGAAAACCCATCTCTTGGCTTATCATGGTGTGATGAAGCTGCATGGGGTTGAGGAGGAGGCAATGGCGCAATTGTTCCCGCAAACTCTCTCTGGCCCGGCATTCCAATGGTTCTTGTCTCTAGACATTTCCAAGAGAAGGACGTGGGAGAACATCGGCGCTGCTTTTAATGCTCAGTATAGTTACAATGCCCAGCTCAAGATGACCACTCGAGAGTTGGAATCAACCAAGATGAATGCAAAAGAGTCATTTGCGGACTTTATCAAGAGATGGAGGGGTAAGGCAGCTCTAATGACCGACTGCCCAAGTGAGAAGGACAAGATCCGCATCATTTCCTGTAACCTGTAGCCCGACTTCGCTAAGAACCTCGTGTTGGTTCAGGGGGCTAATTTCGAGACATTCTTTGACTCCGGTCTCACCATTGAAGAAACTCTCCAAACAGGGATTCTGCCTAGGAGTGACACCTCCTCTTCTACTTCGGCTCCAAAAGCTAAGCCCTGTGCTTACACCGGGAGCAGCACTGCTCTCTTTGAAGGGACCAACCATACTGCCAATGTCAATCAGGTTCAGAACACCCAAAGCTTCCGGGCCCGAACCCAACCTCAAAATTTCTTTGTCTTCGAGGCACCACTGTCCGCAGTGATGGAAAAGCTCGTCAAATCCGGGCATCTCAAACCTTTCACCCCAACTCCCCCACCCAAAGTCTTACCTACTGGTTACAATCCTAGCCTCTTCTGTGCCTTCCACCAAATGCCTGGCCATCCCACCGACAAATGCTATCGTCTTCGACATGAGATTCAAGATCTTATTGATGATGGTACTCTTCAAACTCCACCTTCGTCTAAGCCCAATGTCATCTCCAACTCTCTACCTCAACACGATTCTAACCCATACATTAACCAGATATCTCTTACCTCTACTCAAATCAACCCGAGCTCCAACGTATTCAACCCCATCCACTATATCGTCCCAGCAAATCAACCTAAACCAATCATATATGTCCCGTCCGAACCGGAGATTAACATGATGGCCGTAGGTTGGGCAACCGAGGTCTTCACTGCCGACACCTGGATTGACAGTAATGAGGAGCTTACAAAGGAGAAGGCTGACTGGCTGAGGTCCTTCAATCATGAGAGCTTGGGGCTGTTGTTCAGGGAGTTCTCTCAAGTGGGTTTGGCCGAGGAAGCTGAACAAGCCGAAGTGCTGTTGCTTGGGCCTGTTGAACTCTAGATCCCACCTCTCTGCAAAGAAGCCAAGGTTAACTATAAAAGTTGCATTTTCAAGTCGCGTCTGTTTTGCATTGACACTTTTGAGTTTGAGTTTGACGCAGTGTTTGTCAAGTTGTCTTCGTCTAGCTCTGAGTCGGAGTTCGTGCCTCTTGGCCCTCCATATCGTAGTTTCTATTCTCAATTCGAGTCTTTTATTGTACTTGGAAATCCCGCAGGGCTTTCTTTATGATATGCACTATCTTGCTTCTAGATACTTTAGTGGCTTTTGATTAAACTGTGTCGACCCTGACGACGAAGGGATAGATTTCGATGGGAACATCCCCAAGGAAATGTGTTCCCTCGCCGAAAGGGAAGACAAAAGGCATGCTCAACCTGTAATTGAAATTGTAGTTTCAAATAAACTTGAAAGATAAGGTAGACCCCCGAATGGTTCAAATTGGTTCAACACTGCCCCCAGAAGAGCATTGCGCTCGGTCAGACATGCTCAAAGAGTTCATTAGCGGCTTGGCATGGTCTCCCAAAAGACACACCAGGCGCCGCTCCTAAAGATAAAGAAGCATCAAATCCCCTGCTACCGGATGCCAAGACAGAAAGCAGAAGCTCAAAAGGCTCCAGGCCTCATACCATGTTCAAAACAGCAACAACGACGTTCCATCAAGCGCACATTAGAAATGTGCAAAAGTGGTCTGGGGTGAGACATTTCCAACCGAAGCAGTCAGGATCCTGCGTTATCAAGGCCATTTTATCTGGGGCTGCGTCCAAAGTTCATCGATCTCGACGGCAACAAATTCAATACCTGGGTCAACCTGGATCAATTCAAAAGCCACTTTTCCCTAAGAGAAGCTCATTGCAGAGTCGCCACTTGGGTTTGAAGGTCCGTCACCCAAGGAACCGTATTTCGGAGAACCTGTCGCGCTATTTGATTTGAAAAAGTGATAGCACCAGTTCGTCATAACCATATCTGGGTTCGGGAGCCAGGTTACGAGAGGGGAAGGATTTTAATGCACCCCTCTCGCCCAATCCAGAGATTGGTCTCTACTTAGGCATTTTGTGAAAATATTGCGATTCTTCTTTTATTAATCGATTTTTAGCCAGTTAGGGTGGGGGAACAGTTAATGGGGATTAAATTGTAACATTTTTGCAAGATGTAATCAAAATAGCATGCTTGCTCTATTAAAACAGTTAGTATAGGATGAAAACAGACTACTGTGGGAGCTTTAAACAGATTGGAAGGCACAACTTTGGAGTGCCGTGCGTAGGAAGGAACCAGTATGCACTGATCAAGTCACTGCATGCTGATCAGATCTGCGCACAATTTTGGTCTGCTAATGCCCAAAATTTCATTATATTCCGTGTGTCTAAGGGTCCACATTGTATCTTGGGCCTCTTTCTCCCTTTTCATTTGAGCTAGACAAGTCTACACATGTGCGTGTGTCTGTGTGTCAACTCAGTTCACTAGTCAATGCAAGTTGGATATTAGCGGTTGGTTTATACTCTCTTTCGAATGTTCTCATAGAGGGTCAATGAATCGAGAATAATGCAACTTTTATAGCACCGCTACAGTGTCCATAGTCAAAGCAGCAAGTCATCAAGTATAGAGGGATACATTGGCCCAATGCAAAAGCAAGTGAAGCAAGTCAAAGGGTGCTCTGACCTGGTCGAAAGTTATCTACTTGGGCACGCAGGCCTGCATCTCAAATCAAAGCAGTAAAGCGAAAGTGTGGCTCAGTGGTAGCCCTCAATCGTCAAACTCGTTCTGGTCATCGTTTGTGTCATCCTTTCCCTAGAAGCGCTTGCATTTTCAATTTGTACATATGTGTTTAGCATACATTATCATTGCATATTGTATATCAAATGTTGAAAGCAGGAAAAGTCTATCAAGCATCCAAGGATGTCTATAAATCATTCAGGAAGCAGCGATGGTTTGTGCCACCCAAGTTCAAATAAAGGACGGCTTATCATGTCCCTAAGTTCTCGATTTGTGTGCCAAAGGATGCGATGCAATCTCTTGTGGTTTTGATTCTATTTGGTTAACGGAGGCAACGAAAATCTCCCGAATTCTCGATTTGTGTGCAAAAGGATGTGATGCAATCTCCTGTGATTTTGATTATATTTAGTTAGTGGAGGCAATGGAAATCTCCCTAACTCTCTATTTGTGTGCCAAAGGTAGGGGTGTAAACGAACCGAATCGAACCGAATATTGGCATGTTCGAGCTCGGCTCGATCAGAATTCTTATGGCTCGAGCTCGGCTCGAGTTCGAATCGAGCCGGAAAATCTGGGCTCGAGCTCGGCTCGCCAAGCATGTACAAAGCTCGAGCTCGGCTCGTTAGTATTCGGTCTGGGATAAACGAGCCGGTTCGGCTCGAACTCGAGCTTGAATTCGTCTAACAGTTCAGCCTTATTGAAAAATTGGCTAATTCCACCATTTTTATCACAAAAACTAGCTAATTTCATCATTTTTATAAAAAAAACATGCTAATTCAATCATTCCAAACAAGGTTCATTCATTCCAAAGGCTGATTCCATCATCTTTATCATATATATATATATACCGAGCCAAGCTGAACCTATATATTTCGAGCCGAGATGAACTTGTTCGCGAACCTGTTCGAGCTGAGCCCTGCTAGGTTCGAGCTCGGCTCGTTTATCAAACGAGTCGTAAAATTGAGCTCGAGCTCGCTCATTAAGCCTTCGAACCGAGCCGAATCGAGCCCTTACCGAACCAAACTCGCGAGCTGCTCAGCTCATTTACAGCCCTAGCCAAAGGATACGATGCAATCTCCTGTGGTTTTGATTCTGTTTGGGTAGCGAAGGCAATGGAAATCTCCCTAACTCTCGATTTGTGTGCCGAAGGATGCGATGCAATCTCCTGCAGAACCCAGCAACGACGATCAGAATATCGTCCAATCAAATCAACGACGGTCTGTCCGTCCAATTTAAAATCAGCGACGGTTTGTCCGTCCAATTTCAAATCAACGACGGTTTGTCCGTCCAATTTCAAATCACCGATGGTTCGCCCGTCCAATTTCAAATCACCGATAGTCTGCCCGTCCAATTTCAAATCACCGACGGTCCGCCCGTCCAATTTCAAATCAACGACGGTCCGCCTGTCCTAATCCACATCGGTCTATAGTTAGCGTAGCTTTCAACAGTCTTATTGCTCCGTCTCGGATGGTCTTTGATAAGGAGATTGACTCTGATTCCCAACGGATGGAATTCAACCTACCTAACACGATCTACTCGTGATTGTTGGAGTGTTCTTTGTGCTGAAGAAGGTTTGGTCCCCAGCGGCGATGATTTGTCCGCAACTGATTATTCCCCAGGAGAGTCCGCCTCTGCTTTCAATGATGGTCCACCCTTCCCCGTTTCCTAACAGAGTTCAAACTCTCTTCCAACGATCTTGAGATAGTTCGCCCATCTTCGATCTCTCAATGGACGGTATTTTCATATACATGTCCGAATTTTCTATTTTCTTCTGGATAGCCTTGAGAGGGTGTTTAGAAACCCTTGACATTACTTGTACCAAGTCAATGGTGCTCCAAGTGTCGTCAAAGGGGGGCTAATGTAGACACCCTATTTTGGACTTTCCAAAATAGTTTATTTACGGTCTTTGATTCCCTGATGATGAATAAGGTCAAGAACTCCTCGAGAATGTTGATGCATTTGAGCTTTGAGCATTCTGAATCCCTTTTAAAACCTTTCCAAACCCTTATCAAGCCCTTCAAGCCAGAACCAAAAGGCCTCAACAAAACCCTACTTGCATACGCTGGAACTGTACAGGCGTGCGCTGGTAAACTGCCAGTGTCAGTCATTGACAGTTGACCTAGGTACCACTAGCGCACGCAGGTATAGGGCTGGCGTACGCCAGCCAAAGCTAGTCAAATCACCTTTATTCAGCCATGTGCACGAGACCTTTGGGCCACCCCAGTACACTGTTCGATCATCTGCTGAGTGGGTACGTGCAGGGGATGTTCCCTCCTTCCCCCACATACCTCCCCAGCACCTCTTATCTTCATTAAATGAGGGAAGACTCCCTTGCCAAGCCAACCAGCTTTCAAACTAGCTGGTTACACCCCTTTACACTCCTATATATACCCCCTCTCTTCACTCATGCAAGGGGTTACCAAACTTGAAGCATTCAAGCCATTTCTCTCTTTCCATTAGCTCCTTGTCCTTCCTTTCTCCTCCTTGAGAAAGAAACAACAATAGGCTATTCCATACACTACAACACACATCCATCCACCCACATTCTTCTTTCAAAGCCAAGTTCAAGCTCAAACTCTCCAACAAACTCAAAAACCAAAGGTATAACAACTTTGCCAGCTCTCTGTTCTGATCCCTGAGTGGGGCTGGCAGGGTCAAGGCTGGTAATCAATACCAGTCCTGGCCCTAAAGCTAGCAAGGCTTCAAAGCCGTATGTAGTTGGGACTGGCGCACGCCAGTAATAAGCACACGTATGCCAGTTTTGGTGGTACGTGCATTACTGGCGTGGGGATCAGTGTCTAATTGGTTTCTGTCTTTCTTTCCATTTTTCATCACTGTGAAGCATGATAAAACCAGTTTATTGCTTTCAATATTTAGATTTGCTAGGTTATAATATTTAGTATTCATTGATGCTTCTTTGGAATGCCTCTGGGGTTCTTCTGGTCATGCTCCAGAACCCAGAAAATGCAAAGCCAAGCACTGACCAAGTGGCCTTAACTGGCGTACGGTATCATGTTACCTGCGTGCGCCAGTAAGGCCTTGTCTAGTGGCTAGCCATTGCATGGCAACTAGGCCTTGGCCTCTATTTATCTCTTCACACAGTTTATGGGGTATTCTGTCTATTTTGTGGCCCTGAGCCCCTTTTAAACTGTCTGTAACTATATATTTACTGCTTTATAAACTGCGTGGTTTGTCCTGGGTGTGCATTGGTCCTTTTCGGAGCCCAGAGGGTTGAGAATAAGAGCTGTGAGTTTAGGTTTACTGGTGCACGCCAATGAGGGAATGACGTACGCAGGTCATATCAACATGTAGTGGCTTGGTCAGTGCATGCTGGTTTCTTCCTGCGAGCATCACTCCGGATTAGTGTGTCCCAGTCTACTTAAAATGCTCACAGGAGTCTGTTTTCAATCTATAATAACTATTTCAATAAGCTAGCATGCCATCCATTACAAACTGCCAACATGTTATAGTTTTAATCCCCTTTAACTATTCCTCCGCCCTAAATGGCTAAAAAAATGTTTAAATGAGAGAAAAGCACAAATGTTTTTATAAAATGCCCGAGTAGAGAACGATCTCCGGATTGGGCGAGAGGAGTGCCATAAAACCCTTCTCCTTTCGTAACTTGGCTCCCAAACCTCAGATATCGAAGGTGACAACGGTCTAGTCTACAAGGTTTTTCAAATCAAACAACGTAGCAAACGTTTCAAGTTTGGTTCATTGGGTGCATACCGCAAAACCCGAGTGGCGACTCTGAATTGCAAGTGTTTGCCGCGCTTTCCAAAAAGAGCGCACCCGATTTTATCCATAAAAATAAAATTTTCAGGGGCATGTGCCCACACTCACAAGGTGTTAGGGCTTTTGTAGAGGGAGTATGAGAGATGATTTTTGCAGAGTTCCGTGGTAGGAGAGGGTGTTTTGAACCTTAATTTCGGAACCCTAATGCTCTCTTTATATAGGCAATGGGTTACTCACTCCGGCCAATCACAATGCACGACCAATCATAACGCACGAATCAAATAGGAAGTGTAGGGCAACAAGACCACTTACGCGGAAGTATTTTGGTAGCCCCGAAGCAATGTTGAACATTCCAGAATTCTGGGCAAAACGATCTGCCGGCCGCTAGAAAGATCTGGCAGCCAAGAAAATGATCTCACGGAGATATTTCAAACACAATGATTTCACAGGTGAATGAAAGAAGTAGAGGCCGTGAGAACGATCTAGCGGCCAACAAATCAATTCTACCTAAACACTGTATTTCTGTATTAAAAGGCATTTTGGCTCTGGATTGGGTCCTCTAAGTGGCTAAAAGTACTCACCAAGTTTCTCAGGCTTACGAGAAGTCAATCAACAATCACTTATCATGTTCATCATCGGGATGGTTCCCAAGGTGGGACCCGAAATACTTGTTTAGCCAAATTGGGGTGTCTACACTGGTCCTGTTCCTTCTTCAATGCGTTTATTTGCAATGGGAATTAGTGTTTATGTAAGGGGAAAAGATGCATCCATCTTAATGATGCACCCAGCTCACTGAATAATTTTGAAGGGTCCCAGAGATCAGTGCAACGATCTCGTGATCCAACTTTATTCCTGCGTTTTGTTTTTTTCTTTTATTGTTTCCTCCATTCCATTGTTCCATGTTTTTACTGGGCCATTGGGCCTTAAGTGTAAAAAATGGGCCCTATAACAACACACACACATACATCCAACTATATTCTTGGGTTTAAAATGGGGAGGGGGGTTAAGGTGTAGGCCTCATGGGCCTTAGCCAAGAGCCAGCCCGACAATTCTATGCCATCTTCCTTTTTAGGGCTTAGTAGATGGCGCGTTCGTGCGTTGGTTTGATAGGATGTGACCATAACTACTGTTCGACTCCACATGTCTGTTCACCACTGAGACTAACCTTGTTTCCCCAGTTTGGATGAGTGTTCAATCATCTCTTGCGCCTGAGCTAGTTTCCTTTTTGAACCGGCCTGTAACTTGCCCCGTAGGGGTGGAATCCTCGAGTGCATGATCACCCTATATCTTTTTGTTAAAAATATCATGAAAAGAAGGGGATAGTGTTAATGCCATGCAAATGTGCCATGCACAAAAAAAAAAATTAGAAATTCACAAAAGCATGGTATGGCATAGAAACATAATGCATTAATAGATCCAACTTTTAAAAGCATTCTAAGTCGCCTTATAAATACAATAACCCTTCATCTTTGCCCAAAATGCTTATAATGAGCTGACTCTTCTAATGCTTTTGCGTCTGTCATTTGGGCGAAAAAAGCATGCAAAGCGTACACATCTGTCTGCCTCCAATGGATGGGTGAACGCTTTTGTGGTCATTTGCCCAAGAATCAATGCTTATGGGTGTTTTTGCTATGTCTTGCTTCGAGCTGTGCCCCAGAATGTCCCTTGAAAACAATGGTTTGAGGCAATGCAGCCTTTCCTCATTCCAAAAAACGTTATCCGGAAAAGAAACATGGTCATAGTAGTTTTTATCATACTAACTTCATAGTTATCCATTTTTATTACTTAACAACCTAATCAGCATTGTAGAGACCCGAATAACTTTAATGTTTGAAATATTGATTAAATGTCTAATTAAGTAAATATGGTTTGTTTTGTG
>JAOTQK010000003.1:2183780-2194376 GCA_025642025.1 Rhododendron ferrugineum
TCCGTCCATGTGGCACTATGCTTTATATTATGTGCTAAATGTTTGAGTATGACCATGTGAAAATAGGAAGTTATAACCTGGAATCAATGATATAGAGTTGGATGATCTTACTAGTTTAGTTTCGAGATTATAATGAATGATTTATGAGTACTTACGTGAAAAGTCCTACCGCAGAGTCCATGCATGTGACGAGACACAAAAATCGATGAAAATAGAAACATGACAATTAAGGTGTGTTAATGACAAGGTGTGTTTTGAAACCACAGTGTGGCCGGACTTGCCCATTGTGGGATGTGTGTGTTCCCATGGGAATCCGGAACGACGGAACCATGGTGAGGTTGAATTGGTTTGGTTATCGGCAGAGAGGAGCCAATGCTATTGTGTGCCAATGGGAACCCGGAGTGGCGGAACCATTGTGAGGATACTCGAGAACCCGAAGCGGCGGAACCGAGGTTGGGTGTGTAAAAACGATTTTGGAAATGATGTTTTAAAAACAAAGAAAGTGTTTTGAAACCGCAATGTGGCCGGATTTGCCCATTGTGGGATGTGTGTGTTCCCATGGGAATCTGGAACGACGGAACCATGGTGAGGTTGAATTGGCTTGGTTATCCGCGGAGAGGAGCCAATGCTATTGTGTGGCAATGGGAACCCGGAGCGGCGGAACCGAGGTTGGGTGTGTCAAAACGATTTTGAAAATGATGTTTTAAAAACAAAGAAAGTGTTTTGAAACCGCAATGTGGCCGGACTTGCCCATTGTGGGATGTGTGTGTTCCCATGGGAACTGCGGAACCATGGTGAGGTTGAATTGGCTTGGTTATCCGCGGGGAAGAGTCAATACTATTGTGTGCCAATGGGAACCCGGAGCAGCGGAACCACTGTGACGATACTCGGGAACCCGAAGCGGCAGAACCGAGGTTGAGTGTGTAAAAACGATTTTGGAAATGATGTTTTAAAAACAAAGAAAGTGTTTGAAACCATAATGTGGCCGGACTTGCCCATTGTGGGATGTGTGTGTTCCCATGGTAACCCGGAACCGCGGAACCATGGTGAGGTTGAATTGGCTTGGTTATCCGCGGAGAGGAGCCAATGCTATTGTGTGGCAATGGGAACCCGGAGCGGCGGAACCGAGGTTGGGTGTGTCAAAACGATTTTGAAAATGATGTTTTAAAAACAAAGGAAGTGTTTTGAAACCGCAATGTGGCCGGACTTGCCCATTGTGGGATGTGTGTGTTCCCATGGGAACCGCAAAACCATGGTGAGGTTGAATTGGCTTGGTTATCCGCGGAGAGGAGCGAATGCTATTGTGTGGCAATGGGAACCCGGAGCGGCGGAACCGAGGTTGGGTGTGTCAAAACGATTTTGAAAATGATGTTTTAAAAACAAAGGAAGTGTTTTGAAACCGCAATGTGGCCGGACTTGCCCATTGTGGGATGTGTGTGTTCCCATGGGAACCGCAAAACCATGGTGAGGTTGAATTGGCTTGGTTATCCGCGGAGAAGAGCCAATGCTATTGTGTGCCAATGGGAACCCGGAGCGGCGGAACCAAGGTTGGGTGTGTAAAAATGATTTTGGAAATGTTGATTTGTAAATGGAAAGTGAAAATAGTGGACACGGTCTACGAAAGGTTGCGTAGGAGAAACTCGGATATCACGAACACCAACGTTAGTTGAATAGCGAATGTGGATGTGTCATTGCTAACTACTTGTTGAATATACATGTATTGTTTAGAAATCGGCAATTTGACATGAGGTTGTATTCTACTTCTATGCCTTGTTGCTATAAGTTATGGGTTAGCAAGTGTGAGATTATTCTATTAAGCATCTGTAACTCATGGTGTTACATTTGGTGACCCTGATATATTATATTGGTGGCGACGCTGGTATAATGTGTCAGACCTTGTAGATGAACAGGGTGAACTCTACACCTTGGAGGCTTTTGGAGCTGAGGAGCTGACTAAGATGGAAGAGCAGGCGGAGCTGTAGTTAAGAACCTTAGTTTTCCCACCCTTGTGCAATTTATGGGGATGATTATGTAATAATGAGTCAGACTCACTTTAATTTTTTTAATAAAATTGTCTATTTAACGTACCTAAAATTAGAGGCGTTACATAAGAACTATAAGCTGGATGTACTGGGCAAAAAAGATTCTTGAACGGCAATGACACATACCTCTGCTTTATTGTTTTCTCGTGTCTTGAGTTGACACATACCTCTGACAGTATTTTTGTCAAAATAATCGGTTCTTGTTGGAAATGCATTTGGATGATGTGATGATTAAATTAGGATAGATTATGCTTAACCAAATAGTTCACTTTCCATATAAACCGAAGTGTAGACACGATCAATACAACTATCCGCTAATAATTGTTCCGTTTGTCTTTTGGAACTTATTTTTTTCATCGTTTCATTCGAATTAAGAAAGTTATGAACATTCGACTTAAAAAAGTTAAGAACTATAAGCGGGATGTACTGGGCAAAAAAGATTCTTGAACGGACAAATTCACATTAAGCCTATTTTCGACCAACCAGAAAATGCAAATATATACATTTTTTTGAACAGAATTAAGTATAAAAGAAAACAATACAATAAAAACGGACACTATTCGTTTGGAAATACCAAAAACAACAAACTAAAGCAACAAAACAAAACAAAAAAACAAAAAGCCGAATGGAATCAAAAGTCAGAGCCGGATCCATCAATCACACTCGTGCAGGTGGGTGGAGCGACCAACGGGAGAGGCAAGGTATGAGAATAGCAACTCTTGAGATGACCCGCCATACCAACTTGAGCTCGGGCCGCCGCAGACTGAATGGCTGAACCCACCGCCGAACCGCTCATGGCTCAAATCCAATTCCTTAGATCTGGTGCCGGAGTCCAAAAATGATGAAAAAAATGGAAGATCTACTCTTCCTAAAGAGAGAGTCTTAACCATCTCACATCCATGGAGGTGGGAGCGTAGGAGGAGGAGAAAAGAACATGGGAGGAAAGAGATGGGGGAAGCCGATTGGGGGGAGGGGAAAATCAGAAAGGGTAGCATCTGAGGAGAAAATGAAAGAAAAAGGAGAGCTCTCTCTAGAGAGAGAAGCTCTCAAGCGTCCTTCCTACGCTGCTACACCTAGAAAGTTACATTATGCCTATTATATGCACATGAAATACGATCTGTAAAATCAGGTGCTGGCTGGAGTCGCTATGTTTTGATACTAGGGGTGCAACGCAATTTACATTTTCTGTAACTTTTGCGATATGGCATCTCGAACTGTTTCAAACCCCTTATAGATTTCAAAAGGGGTTGGAAGTAAACTTTTTGTTTGTTAGAAAGTAAACTTTAGACAAATGCCTGTGTTGGTATCTACAACCCCTACAGATGGTAAATTATGACAAATACTAAGCTGCATTATTACCAGTTATATCCCAAGAGAATAATGGGTAATTTGTATTTTCAGCCAGCCTTTTGCTTAAATCCAGGAAGTATACACACCATAAAGCTTGTCAGAACAACCAGGAATACAGAAAACAAGAATAAGCAATGCCATACTTAACAATTACAATAGAGGACAAAAGGCATGAGCCAGTCAGCAAAAATCAAGAAAAATGGGGATAAAGAGAAAAAAAATTAATGTTTATATCATACATGCTAAAGTACATGACATTTCAATTCACAGCTAAAAATGGAATCAAGAGAAAAAATGCTGTATCCAGCTTTGAGATCTACACCAATGTCGTTAAATCTGAAGATCATCCAGTGACAATTCATCTGCCGTCATTAACTTCAATTTCTGCAAGTTCAATGTCATTTGAATGTAATTGCAATACATAGCACCTGAAAATATATTTACTAGGATATTACCATGAAGCAGTATCTGTAAATTATGTGTCTATCAAAATAACATTTGTCTAATATTAAAGTCTTCACTTAATTACTACTTTCCCTTCGGTTATCTATGGTAAATTATACTCTTGGCTGAACAAATTGATGTACAGTTGCATTCACAGAGGTTCTGTTTACATCGCAGCCAAAATGCAATCTTCAGAATGATCGTCTTCCTACAACTATAAAGAACATCCCCCTATCCAACAACACCAACTCTATAGTTTTCCTTTTTGGGGTTGGTGCATTTATAGAGAACTAACAAACCCTTTCCTCGTACAATTTTGTGGTAACACAAGGCTAGAAAGCCATTACTTCAAGTATGAGAATTAGCGGTATTCCTACTATTTTACTCCATTTTCATCCCTCTGCTTCTGCGAATCGGTTCTATTAAATAATGACAAAGCAAAGCTGAAAGAATGAATATAGCAACATCAAAAAAACATCAAAAAAAACTAGATGGGGTCCATCAGAAATTGTTTTACAAAATTACATAATAAGCATGTCACAAAACCCCTTAGAGGTGCCGGAACAAGTACCGCAAACATGGTATGGGCAGCATAGCATGACATAGACACTACAAGTTGGCTGGGCTGAGCCGTCGTTTTGGGCACGCAGAACGATAAAGCTAAGCATGGACATACTTTTTCATTTATGTACAAATGAGATTCAACTCATTGAATTTAAGGCTCCGTTTGTTTCGACGTAAAATATTTTACGATGTCAAATGTTTTCTTGTAAAATAATTTTGGAAAAAATAACTTTCGTGCAAAATATTCTCCAATGTTTGGTTCACAAATAAATATACTATAACAAAACATAACAGGAGAAATAGGATAAGAAAGGATGAGGGAGGAAGGAAAAGATAAAAATAACTTACGGAAAATTTGAGAGGAAAACATTTTCAGCCATGTAAGGTAAAATGTTTTACTTCGGAAAATATTTTACATTGTTTTTCCCAACCAAACAACGGAAAATGAGTAGAACAAACGGAGCCTAAGTATGTAAAAACAATACTTTTTCTGCAAAATCAATTGAATAATTGGGATAGCATCGGACTGTTAACTCTCTTTAATCTTTTATAATCAAATGTGTATGATTCAACTTCCGTAATTCATAAAGTGGTAAAGCAAAAGTTCAAAAGCATTGTTGGCTGTAAAAAATTTAAATTACGAAGGAGAATATATTTAGGTAGCTAGTTTAGGAATCCGTATATTTGATTTATGTGTATTTCCCTATTTCCCTATTTTGTTTCCTTATTTAATAGGTAGCTTGTATTACAAATTGTCCTCCAATGGGAGAAGAATAAATCAATGAGAATTTGTTCGACAAGCATAATATTCTAAGTAAATGGTATTCCAAGTAAATTGTGTTATTTCAGGTACAAGTTGATAATTCTTCATTTTAAACTCTCGAGAATGCATCAACTTGATGCTAATCTTGATTGGCCACTCCATCAACTTGATGTCAAGAATGCATTTTTGCATGGGGACTTGTCTGAGACTGTTTACATGGCTCAACCACCCAGGTTTGAGTCCAAGGGGGAGAGTGTATGTCAACTTCGTAAATCTATATATGAACTCAAACAGTCTCCTCATGCTTGGTTTGATAAGTTCAGCAATTCTGTTGTTTCTCATGGCATGATTTGGAGTAAGGCTGATCACTCTGTGTTTTTTAAGAGGACTGATCGTGGGATTGTGATTCTCATTGTTTATGTGGAAGATATTGTCATCACTGGCAATGATAATATTGGAATTCAAAGCTTGGTTCATCACCTCTGATCTAGTTTGCTTACTAAAGATCTGGGCAAACTTGGGTATCTTCTTGGTATTGATGTTGCTCGATCCAAAGCAGGCTGATGCCTATCTGGCTATCTCAAAGGAAGTATACTCTAGATCTTTTGAAAGATACAGGTTATCTTGGTTCTAAGCCTGTCGCCACTCCTATGGATACTAATTTAAAGTTACTTCCCGATGATGGTGAGTTGATTGTCGACCCTGAAGCTTATCGGAGACTTATAGTTAGACTTATCTACCTCACTAATACTCAACCTGATATCTCCTATGCAGTCAGTGTGGTCAGTTAATTCATGACTTGTCCTCGTGTTCCTCATATGGAGGCAGCCATTCGAATTCTGAAGTATCTTAATAATGCTCCCGGATGTGAACTTCTTTATCGATCATTTGGTCATCTTCGCATCGAAGGATATACCGATGCTGATTGGGCAGGGTCACCTGCAAACCGTCGATCCACCACCGGCTATTGTACTTTTATTTGTGGTAATCTCGTTACTTGGAAAAGTAAGAAACCGTCGGTAGTTGTTCGTTCTAGTGCTGAGGCTGAGTATCGAGCTATGGCGCACACCACATGTGTGCTCACTTGGCTACGCACTCTTATACGGGAATTTGGGATCCCAGTACATGATCCTACTCCTCTCTATTGTGACAATCAAGCTGCTATTCATGTAGCTAACAACCCAGTATTTCATGAGCGAACCAAACACATCGAGGTTGACTGTCACTTCATTCGGTCAAAAGAGGAGTCTAAGGAGATTACTACTCCGTTCGTTCCTTCGAGGTCTCAACTAGCAGGTATTTTCACCAAAGCTCTTCCCAAAGCTACCATTGATTCTATTTGTTGCAAGCTGGGTGTACATGATATATACTCTCCAGCTTGAGGGGGAGTGTTGGCGGTATACATTTAAATTAGGAAGGAGAATATATTTAGGTAGCTAGTTTAGGAATCTGTATATTTGATTTATGTGTATTTTCCTATTTCAATATTTTGTTTCCTTAGTTGATAGGTAGCTTGTATTATAAATTGTCCTCCAATGGGAGAAGAATAAATCAATGGGAATTCATTCGACAAGCATAATATTCTAGATAAAGTAAATGGTATTCCAAGTAAATTGTGTTATTTCAAGTACAAGTTGATAATTCTTCGTTTTAAACTCTCGAGAAATATACCGACAATCATTGTTTACTTTACAAGTTCCCATTAGCCATGTCCATGGGCACGGGCACACACACAAGCATGGCAATGCCCAAAAATTGCCACAACACGGCATGACACGGTCAGGGATTGTGGGGTGCCCATAGCCCCAGCTAGGCCTTAGTATTCTAACAAGGCACGACACGATTAATAAATGGGTCAGGCTAGCACAGTACGACCCATTTGACACCTTTTAACCCTTGAAAAAAAGACATCTGTATTAATAGTACCCATCAATCGACTTGAAAATTAAAAGACGGAGCCTTTGTTAATCTATTGTGAACCTCTCATGACGAAGTACCAAACAATTCAAATAGCGCTCAAGGCCATCTAAATAAACAAAGAAGCAATATACCGTAATAAACTGTGGAGGATCGTCAAGACTAGATGACCCTAACACAATTTCCCTCTTGAGCTTTGCTGTAAGCTTGTGACAAATCCGTAGCTGAAAAGAAGTAAACTTTATGAGAACAATGTCAAAAACGGATGCCAGAAGTAAAGAAGTAAACTTTATGAGAACAATGTCAAAAACGGATGCCAGAAGTAGCAGCAGTCTTGATCTTTAGGGACAAAATTATATGTACCTCAGATCGAGTAGCTCCGCCAACAATAAATACAAAAATACGCTGGCCCAGCTTCTTGAAATCGCTAGATGCATGCCTCAGAATTGAATCACTACAAACAGGCAAGCAAAAAAAATGAGATTCCGCAATGAAATTGGAATAGAAAGAGTGATACCAAAAGGAGAAACCAAAGACAGCTCTTTTCTGGGAGCCCTCCTATGTCACAGAATTGGACACTAGGCTCACAAGGGGTGAGCACTGTGGGACCCACCTCCTTGTGATTAGTCTGTCTGCTCATAATTTTCTCTTTTTCTGCCGCAAGAGAAAAAAGAGAGATGCTGCAGAAATGGGGGAAACATTAGGAAAGACGTTGAGATGAATATGCGAGATATTGATCGCAAATAAATGAGCCAGTCATATTGTACGTTTCGTCGACTCAGTGCTTACAGGGGGAAAAAAAGAAAAAGAGTTCGCCTGCCCAGTTCATACCAAAATACGGTCCGCCTCCCCGGATCTTGACAAACAAATGATGTTTCACATCCACTATGAATGCAATTTCTGAATTTGAAAAACTAATGAAACCAAATGAAGGAACAGTCACAAGCATACCTCGAGTATCCATCGTCAGAGGCCCGAGGCCGGGCCCATGTTGCCCGTCTTTGTCTCATTGAGTGGGGAGCAGAAGTTGGATTAGTTGGATTTGATGCAGCCCCAGAAGATCCATGGAAAGTTGGACTTGGGTCATTCATACATGGGTAGTCATTCTTCGGTAGCTCACCTTTGCTAAGTTTTTCAACAAGTTCCTGAAAGATGACAGGAACTTTAGTCCAACTACCAGTTCCTATTGTAGAAACGTTGAGATGATAAAACCCCTAGGAAACTGTGATGTTATATTGCATCCAACCAGAACCCTCACTAGTTCAACTTATTATCATTGCATTTACTTTGTCTTTGTACAAGTACAGCTAGCAGATACAACCACTGGTATTTCTTGTGTTCATCCTGAACCCCTGGTATCAGCAAGGCACCACCTGAACATCAAATGAGCATTCGATATGTATCCAGACTATCTGAGAAATATTGGATGTGTTCCAGAACAAAAAACCAGGGCACGACCATGCTTATTTCTTGAGTAACATAAAGATATCCTAGACTATCCTAGAAATAAAAGACATCAGCTATGGATGTGGCTATTCTCTAGAAGCTTCCATGCAATATAAATGTTAGAATAGTGGTGTTATGACATTAATGTTTAGTTGCAAGAGTAGTATTGTCCTTTCATGTAATAGGGTTTACTTAGGGTTTCTATGTTTTCCCTATATAATGATGTGATGGCCTCTTGTAACAAATATACTGAATAATAGAATTTCTCTCTTCTAGTTTCACTACAATAAAAATGGAAAAAATTTAACCTGGAATTTTACCTCTATCATTGGGTAAAATCGCGAAAGCTGCCACATCACTTCTTCACCAGTACGATCTTTTCTAGCAGCATGCTTCTTCTTAAGTCAAAAAGGAAAAGAGGGGGAGGATAAGTATGATAATATAAGTAGTATGTATTAGGCAAGGAAAGAATTGTAGAAAAACATCACATTTACCTTATGAACATCAAATTTCAGAGAAAAAGCTCCAATTGAGTTTTTCTTGGTATCTGATGATCCCTCAAGCAATCTCATATTATTCACAGCATTCATATCCTCAGGGAGTAATCTTGCTAACTGAAAGAAAAAGTGTTACGTACAGCTGAGATTGTCTTGATATTCTGCTCTATGCACATTCCCACTGAAAAGACTCAAACAAAGTAGCACAATCGAAAATAATTGGTTTCGTGTTCTGTCCAAAAAACAGAATTTTGCAATGAGTTGCCTTTTGGAAACTGATAGTGAGCAGGTCAGTGAGAAGCCAAAATATATACAATAGCTATCCTGTTAATTAAACTTCTATTAATGTGATAGAAGTGGTACACAGTTTTCAAAAGCAGCAGAAAAAGTAAAGTTGCACAAAAGGGTACTTAACTATTCTTACTTCATGTAAAATTCGCAGCAGAGATTCACACCTTCAAATTGGAAAGTTTTGGCACTTACATGGGAAAATATTTACTTTCAACAATTACATTGCCGTATAGAGCGACAACTTCTTTAGTTTTTTTCTTTTTGGACCATCAGAGAGACCCCAATACAATAAAATTTCACATGCAGGAACAAATGTGTTTTAGCAAAATATAGACATACTGTAATGATATAATGTCTAGAGAAGTTTGATCAGAACAGCACTATTTTCGTATGTATGCTGCAGCAATCCCATATGCTAAAAAGACCTATTCTTGGCATCTCTTAATCCTTATTGCGCGGAACCCTATCTCATTCTACAATGGAAACACAAATATTGTCAACATGCATTTATCGTGCTTTGCGAAGGTGTATCAAACTCTCAAAACCACAGTTTTAACGGTTCCTGATGCTAAGAAGAGAAAACACATATAATTCAGCAAGAGATGATTAAAAGGGGTGGTAAATTTGTGGAAAAATACATGGTACATGAGCTTTCCCCCCAAAAAAGGGGAGAGAGACAGAAAGAAGAGAAATATTGTTATCTACTCCAAATTGGGTGTTATGGCTGAATTGTGTTTATGTATTCGACCCAAAGTCATTTTAGTAAGACACTTAGATTAACGGCAATCAAGAAGGGAAATTACAAGTAGATTACGTCAAAGGAACAGGAAAACGACAAAGGAGCCTACCTCCATTAATTTTGTGATTTTGTCGCTCTCGAACTTTTCAGGATAACATGCTGCATAAATCATCAACAGGCGCAACTTATTTTCACGTGTTACATCCTGCATTCATAGAGGTAACCCATTTAAACACCCATATACAAGCTTTCAAGGAATATGTTATTAGTAACTACAAGTTCTAACCAGTTTCGTTCTCAAAAAGTTGATTACATCCTTAGTTCCTGCATCTCCAAAAACGAGGTCCTGCTCTAGCTGCCCAAGTTCTTTGAGTCCCATATCCTTGATAATTCTATTGATTTTTCCAGCAATCTACACCCATAAGTGATATTAGCCTGAAGCCATGATGCCCAGAATTTCTTCCAACAAAAGAATATATTTTCTCATTATAATATACATTCATGAGTCATGCATTTAATTAAGCAGATCATAATTCCCCCCCC
>JAOTQK010000003.1:2194476-2218607 GCA_025642025.1 Rhododendron ferrugineum
CGTCTTCCCCCCCCCCCCCCCCCCCCAAAAAAAAAAAAAAAAGCAGTCTACCTTTCTGCTGAGTAAACAGAAATTGAGGCATCAGAGCAGATGATTAAGGACAATTTCAGTGCTGATGATTAAGAACAATTGGGTATTATTGTTTACAGTACGTAAAGGCCAAAATTGAGAACAAATCTGTAAATAATCAACAGCAGAGTTGGGAATGGAAAAAGTGAAAACAACAAGCTCTTGCAAGGCATAGAAGAATGTTAGAGCTTGTCCCACATTGGTTAAATATAACCTCCAAAACTAGTATATGAGCCTTGGCGGTCTCTCCACTCATTGCCAATTGGTTTTGAATTGGGTGCTTTAACATGGTATCAGAGCTAGGTTTTTAGAGGCTTTTGGACAAGACCCTATGTTGTTGATGGTTGGTTCCCCCTTTGTTTTTCGTTCATAGTTGATTGTTGTCATATCTGTTGAATCGTTTGATTACCTCACCACGTGCGACCCAGGGGTCGCACGTGCGGGGCAGTGTTGGTGCTTGTCCCACAGTGGTTAAATATAACCTCTAAAACTAGTATATGAGCCTGGGCGGCCTCTCCACTCATTGCCAATTAGTTTTGAGTTGGATGCTTTAACAAAGAACATGAACTAAGGCCAAAAATCATATAGATTAAAGCATTCATCCTCAACATTACAGAACTGCTCCACCTTATCCGCAATCCTTTGAGACCATTCGACGGCTTTCTTGTCAAGATGGTCCTGAGCTTGCTTCCAATCAGCAGTCCCGTCTTAAAGGATCCGACTGCAAAACCTTCCACAGGGCTATCAATCTCGTTGGAATAGTTCCAAACTTCCAATACCTTTTGAGTGCAGGCTCTCAGAATCTCAGGACTTACCTTGTTTCATAGTGACCATGCCATTGATGGTCTTCAGCAATTTCTTGATTGAGAAGAAGCGTGCCACAAGACTCTTTCTCTGCTTCAAAACCTCCAAACGGTGCCTTGCTCCAGCTTAGAAAACACCGCAAAGCTAGATTTCCAAGCTCAAAGGAAAATCCTCATCATGGTACTTGCAACTATATCTTGACAATAGTTGCTTAGCGAAAAAATTAAATTATTTCTTGACAATAGTTTAGCC
The DNA here is from genome assembly GCA_025642025.1 of Rhododendron ferrugineum. NCBI lineage: Eukaryota > Viridiplantae > Streptophyta > Magnoliopsida > Ericales > Ericaceae > Rhododendron > Rhododendron ferrugineum. The sequence continues at coordinate 2,195,602 of JAOTQK010000003.1, forward strand.
AGTTTTTACACCTAACAATTGGAACAACCTACTGATTTAAAGAATGAAGAGTTAGAAAAAGACCCATATAACCTAATTATTATAATCTTGTCGAACTTTACACCCTTTATGAAATATCTTTTATCTCATAACTCTCTTTCTTTCAATCTTTTCTCTGTTGCCACCGAAATGATGGTTTTCCAAATGGAACAAGACAAATTCGAGAAGGGCTTTAGCTAATTCCGAGAATTCTCCTCTTTCCTGTCAAAATCCATTATTAGCAAAAACAACAGTCTCTTGTGAGCCCACCTCTCTCTTACCCCTTTTCTCCATCTAATTTCCAACTCCTTGAACAATTAGCGAAGTAGAAGATATATTTTTTCCCGATGAATTTATATTGTGAGAAAAAATGGTACAGATCCGCATGCCAGAAGATAGCCGGAACGGCCTGGCATGCCCAGAACAGACCGGAATAACACAGTATTTTGGGGCAAAACGGAACTGTTCCGTTTTGCTTCCGGTTCGGTACATCTCGGATGGTACTGGTTGGTTAAATACAGGTAATGCACTCAAATTCTTTACCCAATCTCATCTGACTTATAAAATTTAACCATTTTATTCACCTGATGGTCTATAAGAAAAAATTGGAGAGAGAGAGCGAGAAAAAAAAAAAGGCTTGTGGCCGAATATACTGCAAATAAACACACACCAAAAACTTCTATCATGTAAGCTATATCTTTATATGTTCCCCATGTGACCGCTTTGTTGAAGACTACTATGAAGATGAGGGAGGGAGAGGAGGATGGCAGACCGTAGAGAGAGATCCTCCTTTCTAGGATCTCCTTAACCTACTCTTGTGGCAGACGGTACCATTTCCATGGCTGATGGCCTGGGATTCAAGGCTATCGATTCCAACACATTACGCAAGAAGCAAAGGGCTTTCAATGCCCATACCCACTAAATCTCAACTCCCAAATCTTCTGATTTAGGATCCCACTCATCAAAAGGTCAGATTAACCCTAACAGGTCTACCCCCATCAAAACCTATGACTTGAGTTTTACAGCTCCAGTTAGTCCCAGTTCATTAAACCCTATTTTCCCCTCATCGTCAACTAATGTGCCCAATGAGGTCCCATTATCGGAAAGTGTGAAATTGGGGGGAAAAAGGAGAGCCAACCCAAAATTAGGTTTCTCTCTCACACTTTGTATATATATATGGACAAAGGTACAAGTACAAATATACCCCTATGTAAAAGATACACAGCAAAATAACCCCTAACAATTTAACGGAAAGCCCTAACAGCTCCTTATCGTCAAAACCCCAAATCATTCCACAGACTTTGGTTTATGGGGTTTGTAGCCCTAAGCCGACAAGCCCATCAAGAAAGCTTCAAGAGGTGTTTCAATAGGAAAGCTATCGTTTGGAATCTGATGAACGCCTATCGTGATTGGTCAGTGCTCTCGAAGCGGAGATGAAGCAATCGGGTGTTAAGATTGATTGCTCAGCTTTGGAAGCCAAGATGAAGAAGTTGAAGGATCTCCAGGAATCAACTGAAGCCGGCCAGACAGAGGCTCAAACCCTAAATGTGGGGTTCAACCCCAAAGGCGATACGGGTTGTCAGAATAACTAGGCTTGGGATTCTCTTCTATTATTTCATTTGGTAAGCAAGTCCATGGTGTAATGGTTAAGCACAAGCATTGCTCTGAATTCATCATGTTTGCTGTTTCTTAACTCTACAAATGATCTGACTGAAATGCTGCTCTTCAGTTTAAATGGTTTTGGTTGTTCGGACAGTCACGGCTACAGCAAGTCATAGGATTCGTGGATGAACATCATTTATTCTGTTAAATTGGTGTAATATTCTTGTTTTATTCGCACACTGGGCTGTTTTCAATGAGTTGTACTCATACTTAATTATCTTTACTGCCTATCCTTGGGGGGATGTCCCTAGGAATATATTTGTATGTTTGGTTTCCCGTTATTCTGCTTTGCTGAGCTATTGGGAGGCCATGTGGCTGTTGGTCTTGTATGGACCCACTTACTTCTGGTGTTGGTATTGGGTCAAGTGCCTAGCTGTAATTCTAGTTTTATACTAAATGTGGCCAGTTGACTCCATGGACTGCTCGTATTCAATTGGTCGCCAATACACACAGGTACATTATGGAATTGGGCTGCAAAGATTATCACTTGGTGTTGTCCCATGTTTATTGGGGCCCACACTTGCCAACCTCAATCCATTCAATAGGCCTTTCAAGCCCATGGTTCAAGCACTGTTATCGAACGGCCTAATCGGTTGGACTCTGAATTCATTCTATCAAAGCCGTGCTGTGCAACTATGAGTGGAGAGGCTCTTATCTATGTAAAATTCCGTCTAATTCCTTTTGCTTTCTTCTCCTCTTGCTAGATGGCTAGGAAACAATAGGATAGCTTGGTACTCGACTCATATTGTAGTTATTTGGCCAATTTTATGTCATTTGTTCTTTTTGTTTCCTCTTGGGGTATGCCCCTTGTAGGCACAAAGCACAAAGCATCTCCTAAAACAGGAACCTCTAAAAATGAAAAACGTTAGTGACATTCGTCAAATAATTTGATGCCAAGTCTACCTCAATCTCCATGGGTTATTAGCATAAAAATACAGGAAAAGATTATAATTTTCAGATGAAATGATACGAAAGGGAAATGAGAAGTAAATGGGAAAGCTGATGTTAGCCCTGAACCAATTTTACATGGTTTATGGGCAACACTGTGTTAGTTTATTATTGCAAGAGGTCCTGTTTTAAACTATCAGCAGGAGCCTTATACGAAAGATAACCCTAGCCAATAGCTGATGTCATTAGCCTGAACTTCTTTATCTACTCGAAAGCTGATGGGAGCAGCACTTTCTCAAAAAGCGGTGGGTTTTCCATAACGTTATTTCTGGGAGTAGAAAGGAATAGATAAAGGGGCGACACTTGAGTGTTTAATAAAGCTTATGTAAAATGTCGTCGTTCAATGAAGCTCAAGTAAAATGTATTTTCTGCATAAATGCTGGAGCGGATGCAGCAAAAATGAAGAAATTAGCAAAGTTGCAGGCTCTGGGACATGTACAAGTAAAACTACAAAAACCAGATCATCATCTGGCGGAAAGGAAGACTGAAGATAGTGGCTGCCACCTAGATGACAATAAAAGTTCAGGAAGTCGTGACTTACTTGTGGCTAGTGTCCCAGCCAAGACTAAAAGCCTGCAACCCCACTATTAGGGGTAGCAGCATGACTACAAGCAACCTAATAGCTGCTGGTAAAATTGAGAGTGAATTTGCATTGCAGAAATCAGCAGTCTCACAAGTCATATCCATGCTTATTCATGTTAAGAAAAGATGAAGAGCTGAACCATGAGTAATAACACTTTGTATTCATTAAGCCTAAAAGGACAAATCTAACGTGACTTATATGGGAATAGAGATATATGGATCAGAAAAATCAAATCCAACGTCGTCTTAATTTCCAATGGTACATTATATGGACATGAGAGGAATAAGTCACTAGCTATCAAACATGTCATATATTTAGAGCACTTAAAGGGAAAAAGTCGATTTCTTCCAAAACTGAAACAAGAGGGCAAAAAGTGATGCTTATAAGGAACTCACATCTACATGGAGAGAGAGTTTGTCAATTTGTTCACTGTATTGTGGCAATGCTTGCACCATCTTTTGCAGATCACGAGTGGATAATTCACCACCATCTCTAGACAAAAGACACTCGACGTTAGATATGTTGTGCCACCATACTGAAGATAAGAAATGCCACAAAATTCATTTTCTTCATTTCAACGTGCTGAATACTGCAATACTGCAACAAATTATCTCCATCATCCACAATAATCATCAGTGGCGGCTCCACAAAGGTTCATCCTTCCCTTTCGCCCCATAGTGTATGTTCATTTATTGAAATAATATATTTAATTGCATAGCAAAGTTTAAATATTTCATTCAAAAATATTTGAAAGTTTTTATACGAAACAAAAGAACCAATTTTTTAGAATTGCAAGTAGTTCACTCACTGCGAGAAAGAGAAATTGGAGAACAAAAAATAAAAAAACTAAAAGTTAACATCTGAAAATTCATAAAAACGAGCAGACAATCTGAGATAGAGCGAGTACGAAAAGACTATTAAGAAGCAAAAGTTGGCCCAAAAGTTAAAAAAATATTTAGAATGCAAAAATACTATGGATACCAACCCAGAGTGTAGTGATTGTGTATAGATTGGTGTGAGGAGCCCACTCTAGGGCCCCACACAAATTATCCGAACGATTCATTACTCTCAAAATAATTTTTCAATTCGCCCTACGAAAAATCAGCATAATCAGATACCTATAAATGCTTGATCTAATCGTCTAACTTTTCTTCAAAATTCATTCAGAATTCAGGATCCTTAAAAAAATCAGCGTAATTGGACAACTGTAAGTGCTTGATCCAATCGTCTAACTTTTCTTCAAAATCCATTCAGAATTCAAGATCCTGAATTATGAATGAAAAATAGGAAGATTGGATCACGTACTACCTTTGTTCGATTGAGGTGATTTTTTCAAGGGCAACTAAGAAAATATATTTTAGAACTAATTAATGGCTCAGATCATTTGTGTGGAGTTCTAAGTGGGCCCACTCACTCACGTGTACACAATCTGTATACTATAAGTTGGTACCCATAGTCGAGTTCTTTAGAATAAGCACCCAATTGGGACTCTCGAACATGGATAAGAAAACACGTTGGGAGAATAAAATGAAAACAAGTGAATACAAAGTAAAAATAATGAGAAGGTGATGTTAAATAATATGAGCAATGTTTTAAAAACAGGACTGGACAGGCCCATTAAACCGTAGGCCGATGCATGTTCCGGGTCAACCACCCAAAATTGTATTAGCCATTGAACTGGTCTATTTTGCAAAAATCGGCCAAACCCAGTGATTGAATCATCGATCCGGACCGGGATTGATGATCCAAACCGGTCTATTTACATATATTTTTCATTTTAAATTGCCAGCTGTAAAATTTTTCTAGTTAATTATAAAAATTTACAAATTTACATTTATTACGTAATAATGACGTCAGGGTTCGATTCACCCGATGGTTGAACTGGTGACCCATCAACCCGGACTCATCTCCGGTTCGCTCACCGGTCTGGTTTTCACAACATTGAAGACAAGTGTACAAAGAGAGAGACTAAGAAGAAGGAAATATCATGTGCCAGAGGCTCCCATTTGCACCAAAAGTCTATGGCTATTTATTCAATATGTAGGTAGTCTCACTATAGAACCAAAGGCTATTGCAGGGTGTTCAAAGCTCATGTGGACTTGATACGGTGGTAACAGTTGTATACAGGTGTTGGGCCTGCTGGCGAAATTTGGGAGGTTAGGGTATTCATCTAAATACCTTTACTTGTATGTGCCACCCCCACTCTTAATCATTTAAGAAATATTTAAACCAGACATATTTTCTTTTAGCAAGTTCTCTTCTTGCTCTGCTTCAACCTTATTAACCTGATATGGAGACCCCCAACAACGGACACTTGGCAAGGTTGTATCAAAGCAATTATAGAGAAAAGAAGTAACAAAAGGAAAACAACAACTTCAAAGGCAATCAGTTCTGAACTCAATTTTATTCTCCATATAAAAGGTGCCTATCAATAACAATAAGCCAAGTGTTTATAGGCTAACCACAAAATTTTTATTCTTTTTCCCCGAGGCTAAACCCTATATTACTACCATGGAAATAGTAATGAAATTCTGACATTAGATAATTATCCCCAGAATAAAGCCTAATTCATTTTCAAACTTGTTCTAAAAATCTTCAACCCCCACTGGAGTCCAGACACACCCCTTAAGTCCAGGGGCTGCATTATAAACCTCACTTCAATTTAGCAACTTTGATGTTTTTTTGGGTAGGTTTATTATGTTACTCCCTCCGTCCATTTTTAAGCGTGCCGAGCTTCATAACTCCAACTTATTAAGGAGACATCATCATTACACCTTTCACATCAACTTTTACATCCACTTTCCCTACTTACCCTCTATAGAGAAATCATCATTACACTTTTACTCACTAACTTTTCCAAATGGAATCTACTTTTAGGGGCAAAATAGAAAATGTACCAACTTTTACCGACTAACTTTACAAAATGGACACTTATTAAGGGACAGCCTAAAATAGAATACTGGACTCTAAAAAAGGGACGGAGGGAGTATCTTTATTGTGATTGATTGCCACATATTTGAGACTTAAAGTTACGAGGCATAGAATGGCTTTATGCTTGCTCATTTTTTCTCAAAACTTGATTTTCGGCGAAGTAGTTTGTAATAAACATAAAATAATATACTATCTGGCTAATAATACGATCTCAACATAACAAAGCATAAACTCACCTAGAACCATGGTGAACTTGCGCAGCTTTATTCTTTGATACGAAGCTTGTCATCTTCTCATGTAGCCGTTCACTAGCCTGGCAAGGCAGACAATGTTCAAAGAACACCCCTGATATATATACTCAGATGGAACAAATAAATTAAGTTACACATACATCTGCGATATGTGCATGCCGAAGCTCTAGCCAGATAGGATCATGGTCCTCCAAAAGGACTTCTTTTTTCTCGGGTACACCAGCAACTTTGCCTGGGGCCTAAGAAGTACAATTGCCTTGCTGTGATGCATCATACAACAAAGGGGACCTAACATGAATACTGGAAAGCAAGTGGGATAAAGAAAAGTACTTACCTCATGCACATATTTATTTCCCTCCATATTTAATAAATCATGGCACATGGCATCATATGTCCATTCATGTATCACAGGAGCAATCTAGGTAAAAAAAATAAGCATGGTAAGCCGATAAGAGTAGACAAGATAATAAGCACATCTTAACCAAAACATGCATCCAAGAACCTGATCTATAGATCTATCAACAATAAGCAATTCGCACGTCTCTGTCTGGGGGAAGTTAGGGAGGTTAGCTTTGTATCTCGCAAGACAATTCCAAACACCAGCAGCAAGCTTTGTGGGGATTAGATCACGAAATGTTGTCATTGTGTTCATATCAAGGGATTTGGCTGCACGATAGCGTACGAAAGGAAATTCCTGAAAAACACCAGGCTCATGAACACTTACAAAATGTACAATACAACATGGGTTTCAAGTTAAGCGTCTCACATTACATACCCGTAACGAAGCAAAAACTGTAGAAATCCGAGTGGCCATTTCATTCAAACATGCATGACCTTTGCGAGTACTCTCCTCATCCCCAAAAAGTTCCTCTAAAGCCCTCTCATTATCAGTGACAAATCCCTACACCAATGAAACCAAACATAAGAAACGCCGTGAAGTACAATAAAAATATTGTAAATTTTTTTTTTCCCCCAGTTACCAGGGTTGTGCATAAAAAGTATGAGATGGGAAGGTAGGAAGCATAGTTTAAAATGCAGAACATTAAGAATAACACTGAGAAGAATATTTCAACACTCATTGAGCTCATAGATAAATGTCTGTAAAGAAGGAAACAATTTGAGCAATTGCATTATTGCACTCATACGTGTTACATGGGAACCTCACATGTCATGTACACCTTGCATCGGAAGCAATATGGCGATTTTCAATCAAATTTTTTTTTCCGAACATTATTCCTCTCTCTATGAGATTCATCAGAATTTCATTGGTTGCTGGGAATTAAGAGGCATGGCAGACATAAAGGGGAATCAAACTATTTAATGAAAGAGAGTCAAGCTCCTCGGATAAAAGAAGCTTTTGAAGGGCAGGATCGAAGAAGAAAAAGAATGCAATTTCCCATTCAGTAAGGGAATCGGTCAATACACTCTGTCAGAAGGGATCGGGATCAATAACTGATAGGTGGCTCAGGGGTGTCAGTTACTCGTTCGCACAGCTACCAAATTGAAGAAAAGCGAGGAGTGAACCGTGTCTAGAAAAGTCAATCTGGTTCTGAGGCAAATGACCATAAGTTTTTGGAACGAAAAGCGAATAGAAATAGTTTCTGTCTTGTCTATTGGGTTGCTATTTTGACTAAAGTGATGAAACCATTAGGTTCTGAAGGATGCGAGAGCAAACTCAACTTAACATTTGAGGAGGCCAGCCCTAATCAGTAAGCTAAGGAGAGGAATGGTCTGCCAGCAATCTAAAGAAAGCAGGCCACTGCTAACGGAAGCCCCCTTTGGAGAATGCGTTAATTGAAGTAGTTCTAGAATGCAGACATATCATCTTTGTCTTCAATTCTAGGTAGGAAACCTAGGGCAACGAGGCTACTTGGAGAGCAAGTCATATGAAATCTATAAGTATGAGGTATTCCTAATGAGAAAAGGCACGCTTTGAGCTATAATTTAACTTACTGTCTTCCTTACGAAATTAGGGTTTAGTACGAATATTGAATTTGGCATCAGAGGGCCTTTGCCGACGAGAGGCAGAGGTGCGCTCACCGTGTTTGTGCTGGAGGTTTTAGCGTTCCGGCGAGGCTGTCATGTGCGTTGGGATCTCAAAGAGTGTAGTTCAATATAAAGCGGATTTTTCCCTTTACAATTGGCGCCGTATGTGGGAAATGAAGTAACTCTTTGAGGTCACGACCATGACGAAACAGGATCCTAAGACCCCGCGGTTGAACCTGGGTGGAAGCGGGGATAAAATCCTGCCACCAGCTCCGAAAAAGCCGCCGCAGGGAAAGGATAAAGAGACGGCTAATCCGAGAAAACCCCCATTTGAGCTTCCGGCCCGTGAAGATGGGGAGGGGAGCCAGAAAACAGGTGATAGCAAGAAAGACAAATCTCCGTCTTTTTGAGAAGAAAGGCATGAGAAATCCGACAAGCGTTCCGTGAGCATTTAGGACTGCGATGATAGTCTCGAACGAAAGGAACATGAACTAGAGGAGTGCGCTAGGCGCATGAAAAGATGTGAACGAGAGATACGCAAACTTAAGAAACGAGGGACCTACGTGGAGAGGTCAGGGAGTACACGAGAGTACCAGAGCAGGGACCGAACTCCAGGGAAGCGTAGAAGGGACTCTCCCCACGAGAGGAGGGGAAGGAGTCTAACCCCGGAGGAAAAACGATCGAGGAGTCATCATCGAGATAGATACGAAAGATCTGACTCAGATTGGGAGAGAGAAGAGGAGCGCAGGTCAGGGTGGCACAAGGAGGGGGCTGCAACACAAGGGGCTGCCGTTCAAAAAAAAAAAAACACAAGGAGGGAGCTACAACCGAGCGAGACGCAGCGCAAAAAGCCCTCAGCAAACTTGCGGCCTCTCCTCCCTCGAAGAGACTGCAGAATGCACGATTCCCAAGTAGGTTGAAGCACAGTACGCTCGTACCATACAAGACGAAATGAACCCGGTGGCTCACATTCAGCACTACCGACACCGAGCCTGAGCAGAAGCCTTATGAGAAGAAAAAAGACTATGGACAGAGAGACTATGGCCAGGGGGAGAAGGAGAACAAGCCTGCTCCAGATCCGAGATCATTCTTCACTGTAAATAGGGTCTTTAAAGACCGTATTTACAGGATTCTTTTTCGAAACCGCGCATGGTTCAGGTGGCCGACAGATAAAATACCAGGGGACTTCAAATCCAGAAGGGAGACCAGCGAGCAGTGCAATTACCACAATGACTGGGGTCACATGACCGAGAACTGTGAGTCTTACAAGAGGTTCTTGGAGGAAAAGGCCGCAGAGGGCCTCCACGACAAATATATCGAGAAAGCTCCGGGTAACCGGGGGGAGGCCAAGGAGTTGGAGTATGTTCAGCCACTACGAGGGGTGATCCAAATGAAACATGGCCTAGCTGCTCCCTACACTCAAAAAGAAGTTAGGATCTTAAGAAGGCAAGCAGAGCATGACAGTCATGTGATGAAACTCGGCAAAAAGAGACAGGTCACAATTGAATGGGACACATGGCATGGTTGGGTTGGGTTTGATTAGCCACTGACCCACTGCATAGAGATTTTTATGATCCTCAAGTTCTGCCAGGTTTCTCTATTTTCCTAGTAATATATTTAGGAAGTGAAGATACTAGGAAGTCTTGCTGAAGTGAAATCAGAACAATAACAATTCACAATATTTTTAATTACAGGAGCACGATGTACCTGACTATCAATGGCAAAGTACTCCAGGTTCATCTGCAATTTCTCACCATATCATACTATCAGTAGCATGTCAGAAATGCAACTATGCTAAAAATTTAAACAGCCAGCACATGCAAAGTGTTTCCATGAAATCAAAGAAACAAGGGAAATCTTGCAAGGGAAAAAATCATAACCTCTCTCAAGGCACCTATGCGAGCTAAAACACTTCCATCTTTCTTGATATGACTAACCAATTCACGTGGAACAGGTGAACTGAAAAAAACAAATGCCCTAGAAACAGAACGTGGTGAAGGACAAGATAAGAGTGAGTGAATTTTCCTCAACAAAACTACTCATAACTTCCGAAAGGATAAATTACACAAACAATATCGAATGAAAAAGATCCATCATGTACTTTTTATACAGAGGTGCTCTTCCAGTCATGTCGGACAGAAACATAATAACACTGCATGACAACAAAACCAAAACATGAGAGACATAGTGGGTGGGGGTTACCATCCATATAAACCATGACATAATGTAAGGCGAAGAAATATACAAAAACATCACCAAAATACAAACTTTAGCAAACAGAAAAAGGAACATGTAATATAAATATAAGAGCACAGTAGAAGTAGTTGATCGCCAAATTCGCAAACCAAAATACTAAGAAATGACAATTGATAAAATCGCAGGGAAAAATTCAACAATCATCAGATTCATAACTGGAAACTAAATCAGTAAATGGAATTCTAAAGACGTCCAACTAACCAGTATTTGGTTGAAAGGTTAAATATAAATGCATAACTATCAGCAAGAATAAAGTAAATATATATAACATATGTAAGAAAGTGCAGAAGAAACCATTACTTCTCTTTTGTTGGCTGCATGAAGTAAATGGCATCCATGGTGGGCAATGGCTGCCTTCTCCTGTATATGTCTTCCACCACTGCAGGAAAAGGTAGAAATCACAACTTTAAAGAACATGTACATTTCAAAACAAATATATCACTGTAGCTCATGCTTAACACCGCACAATCCAGTTTTTCATCTGTTGTTAATGTTGTCAACTTTACATGAGTCTACGAACTTCAGCACAGAACGATCACTAGCAGAAACCAGAAGGCAAACCAAAAATTTAATCACATAAAACCTGTTGTAAGGGAGAAGAGAGAATGTGTATAGGGTGTTAATTAACCCTAACACAAATAACTACTATTTATGCTTTATAATATGAGAGACCATGGTTTTAAATCACGGTATCGGTCGGCGTAACAGACGCAGTTGCGAGTAACTGATATCAAGAGTATCGGGCAATGTGTAACGGGAATCAGACACCACTCGTGAATTTTTTTCAAGCACTAGCAAGGGCTGAAAACTTTATTGATACACATGCTCTAACCTTATTTATGACTAAATTGAATGTTTTGAAGCAATATTTTACTTTTACAAGTAGTTCTAAGTAAGATGTGATCAAATGTTGAGTTTTAAGAACGAAATTGAAGTTTTTTTTTTCTCATTCTAACGAGAGTTTGGTTCTCAAAATATTGTTTTAGCACATGAAGGTATCTCAAAGAATACATTGTAGGATCACATGAAGGTCTGAGAAAGGAAAAAAAATAAAAGAAAAGTTGTTCTCGGTATTCTGTAGGCGTAACGGTCTTGTAACGGGGTGTAACAGCCATTACGCGATACGTAACAGCCATAAAGGCCAATACGCTCATGAATTTTCGTAACGTATCGGAACTAAATGGATGATCTTTGGGTATATAGTAAACCTTGTGGGCTACTACTAGTACATTGAGCTTAAGCATTTTGGGCCACGTGATGTGGCTTGTGGATCAAAACCAAGGTACTGGGCCAGTGCTCTGCTCAGGGCGTTAAAGGTGGTATCAGAACAATCCGTGTACACGACCATGTGAGCCTTGGACTTTGGATTTGGTTTGGTTTGTTTTGATTTAGTTTGGTTTGGTGATTTTAGTGCTCAACCCCTCACGAGGGCGCGAGGCTATAAATGTGGGGAGATTATAACACCCCGTCCCATATTGGAAGTCTACATGGGTGATAGGTTTGTCAAAGGAGGTAGAACCCAGGTTGTTCCTAAATCCCTGGTGATGCAGGCCAATACAAAGCTCAACAACAAAAAAATCGTCTATAAGTGTCAAAAATGAAAAGCCCACTGGGACATTCCACAACTAAGCTTTAGTATTCCCAAGTCGTACTATAACTAGCTTTAGATTTAACTGTGTAAGATATATAGGATAGACTTTTACGAGGTAGGAGTATTTTGGTGGTAAATTTGGTAGACGTCAGCCAGAGGGGTCGCCCATAAGTATTAAGTCATATGCGTCCAAAATTATGTTTCATCATTTTAGGTTTTACAAGTCAAAGTCCTAATTTCCAATATAGGAAGTCCAAATCCTTGTATATTTAGTTCCATGCATTTTAGAAGGTTTTAGAAATGAAAGACCAACTTTTCAACATAGAAGTCCAAGTCCTAGTACATTCAGAAGTTTAGAAATTCGTCGACAAAACAAAGCTAGAAGGCTTCTAATTTAGCAGAATCTACAATTGCAGAACATCGAATCTCGTCTTGGGATTGAGTGACGTTGTCCTAACCCGAGGTGTTACGCCTACGAATTCAAGGTTTATGATGGATACCAAGAAATTCGAGGCGTGATGTGATGCCTCCAACTATCTTTCTCTCTCTCTTCTGGTCTGAAACTGAAAGCCCAAAACCAAGTATGGATAACCTCCCTTTTACCCTTAACCTTCCAGTGATTAAGATAAATATATTCCTCGTCCAACCATACAACATTACCATCAAAAGAAATCCAAAACTCCCCATATTCTTCAACTATCAACAGCCCAACCACTCATAACAATCTCTAATATCATTTTTCTCATTCCCAAAGCCTTGCATGTTTGATACTGGAAAAAAACATTGAAAAACTTAAAGTTTAACAACCTTTCTAACCCCAAAATCTAACAGAAACTGACCCTTCACATGAAGCTTACTCCACCGATGTAGTACCCGCTTAGTTTTGCGCTCACTAATATTGAGAGAGTTCACCCCCGCCTTCATCCTAAAGCAGCTAGCTTATTTCTTCTCCTCGATTTCTTATCAGATCTGTACAACTCACGAGACTTATTGCATGATTCTATTCGATACATTAAGCTATCAATTTGTATCTGCGGGGTTAAAGGGTAGTCCTAGAAGCATGAATCATGGTGTAAGCAGAACATTCACTATGCGTATGATATGATTCAACTCACTATATCTATAAATATCAATTGAAAAGGGAATAATGTGAAGTCATAAAATGAGATGTTTGGAAAAATGTGGCGATTTGGGTATGCAAACCCTTTTTAGGTGAGTACTACTCAGTATTCTAAAACAAGGAATTAATCGCTAGCGGGGCCGATCCGATTAGGTCCAACTAACCATTAATTGCAGATTACTAATTAATATGCACCGATTAATCGCTCGAAGGTGGCGAACCGCCCGACTAGCGCCTAGCGACTTTTAGAACATTGGTACTAAAGATTAGATGAGTTCTAAAAATTTTCGGATTCGACAATTTAATGAAGAATAAATATTGAAACACATTATTCTAGGGATTATATTCATTATTTTCCCAATAACTTCCGTCTTTGAATGGTCCTTTTCACATAAGTATTGATAGACTTCAATTTGGGCATAAAACACAATTGTTATTGGTAAGGATATTTACTGTTGGGATTTGTCCCACATTGGATAATTATCTCCTCCAAAACTAGTATATGAGCTTGGGCGGCCTCTCCACTTTTTGCCAATTGGTTTGGAGTTGGATGCTTTAACAACCAACAAATCCCAACACTCTCCCGCACGTGCGACCCCTAATTCACACGTGGAGAGGTAAACAAAGGATCCATAACACTTGGATCACAACAAACAAAGGTGGACTTATGGCACAAACAAGGGGAACAAATTTTCTAAAATCCTAGCTCTAATACCATGTTGTTTGGAAGGAAAGAGAATAAGTGTATAGGGTGTTAATTAACCCTAACACACATAGACTTTATTTATCTTGTGAGATACTTATTACAATGACTCAACTAGCCAATGTGGGACTAACACAAGTCTGACAATATTCTAACATTTACAATAAAGTTACCACTCTATTTAACAACTTAAGCTTATAATTTTTATTATAACCTTCTTAGTTTCGGATACGTACATTAGAAAAGCAAAAGATTTAAGCTAGGACTCTAACTGAATGCATTACCTATGTACATACACATGTTCCATATCACACTTTTGGCTCAATACTTTCGAAATTATAAATCTTTATTCTCGAAAAAGATTTGAACATTTATAAAAGCTACCCCGCTGTGTCTACATATGGTCCATAACGTGTCTCAAGCGTGTCTCGCATGTCTCACCATTCACAGTATTAAAATTTCATGCAAAAACATGTGGCGTGTCCCACACATTTTAGTGTGTTCTGGCTGTGTCGTATGTCCCCAGCATGTCCAACACAGATATGGCAAGTCATTGGTGTGTTGGTACTTCCCAAATAGTCTATTGCGAAAAATCGTCACTTTCCTAAACACTTTTGGGCATAATTTTTGAAATATTGTCACACCAATTGAAAAAAATTATTGGGATATTTAAATGGGTAAGAAAAATTTTCAAAAATTATGTGCACAAGTGCGTTTTCTTATCCAAAAAGTGTGTCATGACTCTTCATAAAAGACTATCATAATGAGGCCGGCGTTTGGGGGTTCTACTAAGACGTTTGTGGGCACCAGCGGCAGTGTCCTAAAAGTCAGCCGCCTAGGTTGACTAGTCGCCTCCTAGACTAGGTGGTTGTCCAACGCCTAGATTAGGCAGCCGACTAGTGGGCGTCATGTCCCACTCCCCACCTAGGCACTAGGCAGCTGACTAGTCATCAACTAGGCGCTAGGCTCCCCTTTTCTGCTCAACTAGCGCCTAGCGATATTTAGAACATTGACCAGCGATGGTGCAGTTTTGAGGGGTCGTAGCGGCGGCGGTGGTTTAGGAATCGTGGCAGTTTGGGTCCGGTGATTTGAGCTTCGGTTGAGGGGTTCTGGGGTCGGTATGGGGGTTTAATTTGAGGCCGTTGTGAGCAGCAGCGATGGTGGGATTTGGAGGGGTCATAGCGGCAGCAGTGGTCAAGGGGTCGTAGCAGTTTGGGAACTGTGTTTTGAGGTTCATTAGAGGGCAGCTTTGGGTGTTTGATTTGAAACGTTTAGGGCCTTGATTTAAGGCGCATTTGGGCAATATGTGTGGTTGCATTTTGAGGGGTTGTAGTGGTGGCGGTGGTTTTGGGTGTTGAGGTTTGGGGCCGGCATTTTGAGGGTTCGATTAAGGGGTTTTACAGCTGGTGCTTGAGGGTTTTTGAGGAGTAGTGGCAGCAGCAATTGTTTTCAGGGGACGTAGCCAGTCGATGGCTTGCGATTGGAGGGGTTTTGGGGTTGGATAGTTGTGGTCAGCAATGGGTTTTCCCGGCAACCACCTTCTGCCATATTACAGGGGTTTGGTGTGTTTTGGTTGGCGCACCTATTTTCTTTTGAAGTGGCTTATTTGTGGACACACCTATTTTCTCGAGCAACCCACAGATTTCAAGAGGAATTGGTAACATCGGTTATGGTTGGCACATTGTCAACAATGTCGTGTTTATTTTCCTTCATTGTTTTGTTTTGAAAAAATGAGTGGCCAAGAGGTAGGGTTTTTTTGCGAGTTGCAGCCGTAAAAAGGTCATTGCACTCTTCATACCTCAATGCATTTCTTTTCCTATTATACTGATTTCATCTTTTGATCTTTATGATTACTGAACTTTTTCTTCGCCGCTCAATTAAAAGAGGGAGGATTTCCAAATTCTCTCAATTAGGTGGCTTAAAATATTTTTCTTTTATCTTCTCATTTGAGGTATTGTAGATTCTTGTTTCCATAACTAGATTAAAAACTCATATCATAATCAATCATGTAATAAAATGTCATATATCAATTGAGGGATTGAACCCGCAACCTCTTCATATTTATATAATATACATTTCGTCACTATAAATATGTTTTGTTATGTATTTTAGAAAAGTATAACTAAATCATTAGGATTCACAATTTGGTTTGATTCACAACTCAAAAGGTTATTTCTATTACAATCTAATTCTCAAGTTGAAAGCCGACAACCCGTTATGAAATGAAATGGTAGTTTAGGAAAGAATAGACTACTATCCAATGATATACAGATTAACGTGCGTAGTCCCTACAATCACATTACATTAATCTATACTTTTGCTTTGGGGATCTTAAGGATGTAAATTTGTAAAGGTTAATTGTTTTGAGTATAGGCTTATTTTGGTGCAAAATTAAATCCAAGAGTTCCAAGAAACTGGGGTCCATTAAGATGACCAATCTGATGTGTCAATACAAATTTTGGTAATTGAGAAGCACAGCCACTTCAAAAGAAAATTCCACTCTTGAAAAAACAAGTACAAAAACAACATTAAAAATGATTTAGCTGCTAAACTAAAGAAAGCCAAAAAAAACATACACATACACATGTTAACATAGACACCAAACAAAGAGAATACTGCTAATGTACCCAACACCTAACTCAACCAATAGGCAATAAGCGGAGAGGTCCCCCAATCTCGTATACTAGTTTTGGAGGTAATAATTAACCCATATACGATAAGCTCTAACACCCCCTCACACGTGCAACACCCGACAAGCACTTGGATATGTCACAAAGAATCCACAACATACAAATCACAACAAAATAATGAGCATTTATGGCACACACAATGGGAGAACCAATTAACAGTGAAATTGATTTCTGTTCAAAAGTTTCCAAAAGTCTAGCTCTAGATCAGCTGACTCAAACATACAATGAGCGGAGAAGATGTCCAGCTCATATACCAGTTTTGGAGGCGGAATATTAAAATGCCCGAGAAGCTCCAACATGCCAACTCTATAAAATCCAAGGAAAAACTCCTTGTGGAAAATCCAATTGTTGCAACTCCATAAAAGCAACATCAACAAAGCAAAAAAAAAAAAAGCTTAGGCCACAACGGTAGTGGGAGCCAATTGTCCATTAGATAGAGATCACATGGTTATCATTTTTATCTTTTTCCCCCTCCCCAAGGCTACCACTCTTAAGAGGATTGTGATCATATCAGCACTATGCCTTGGCAGCAAAAAATACATTGGTAGGCACACTGATGGGTAGACTTGAGAGTGGTAGCCTTGGGGAGGGTGAAACACCAATGAGATTGCAACCGAGTGGAGAGACTTGAAGATATCAAACGGAGAAGAAATAGAAAGCAATCCTTGCATGCTTTTAACATGGCATATTAGGATGTATTATTTCATACTGTTAGAATAGTGGTGTTATAACGTTATTAATGTTTAGTTGCAAGGGTAGTATTGTCCTTTAATGTAATAGGGTTTACTTAGGGTTTCTATGTTTTCCCTATATAATGATGTGATGGCCTCTTGTAACAAATATACTGAATAATAGAATTTCTCTCTTCTAGTTTCACTACATGGTATCAGAGCATAAGATCTAGACTTGTGGGATATTCGCTTTTCGGCGGGCGGCTTATGCCTCACCGTCGTCCGCCAGGCACTCATCTATTCTGTAATGCACAGTAGTCGTATCTTCTTCCTCCTCTTTCAGTTTTCTCTCTTCTAGTTTTATTATTTCTTCTTTTGATCCTTTCGCGCACACTATTCATCATTGTTACTGTTCATCACGCATTGTTCACTGGTTTCATCGTACTGTTCACTCCTTTATCCAGTCTTTAGAGTTTTAAAGAGCCAAGGTTGTTTGTTTTTTTTACACTTCAATCCCTCATGCTTGTTTTATTACAGTTTGATCCCTGAACTTTGCAGTATTTGTTTTGTTCCTTGCTTTTGTCTCATATTTCTCCATTAGCAATTTCGTTCGTTGTTTCATTGCATTTGTTCGGGTACCGAAGTATTAGTGATTCTTCATTTTGGATAGGATCGAAGTTGCATTACCGCATGAATTTGGCTTTGCTTTTTGGATTGTTTCAGTCGAAGATATCAGTCAGAGCATCTCATTTTCATCTTGGCAAACTCACGATGCTCTCTGTGCTCACATCATGTGTTTGAGGGGGAGTGTTAGAATAGTGGTGTTATGACGTTATTAATGTTTAGTTGCAAGGGTAGTATTGTCCTTTCATGTAACAGGGTTTACTTAAGGTTTCTATGTTTTCCCTATATAATGATGTGATGGCCTCTTGTAACAAATATACTGAATAATAGAACTTCTCTCTTCTAGTTTCACTACACATACTACAACATTAGTGTAAACAAAATTAGTAAATATGTATATATACAGTATACATATATATGTGTTTGTGTTTGTGTGTGTGAGCGTGTGTTTGTGCGTGCGTGTGCAAACACACAAACAAGGCTTAAAACAGCCAAGAGCATATTCGCAAGGAAATATTATTTTGCATAACACCAATGACATGCATGCATTTGGCAAAAACATCTAACAATTATACAAAGAAGATTATTGGTAATTAAATTTGTCGAGACTAGCCTTCATGTCTTACATGAAACTCCTTCCTCTGTTATATCAGCCATCTTGCATGCATAAGACATTATTTTGACAGTCACTCTGTCCATGACAAGTACCTAGAGGTAAGAGTATCAGCTATAACTGAATCTGAACTATGTAAGATTCAAGCAAAAAGGGGATGTTGAAAAATAGGATCATACAAAAAATATATTGAGCAAGAAGAATTATAATAGCAAGAAGGTGATGTCTAGGAAGAACAAATTACAATAGAAAAACGACATAAGTCTCCTTCACCAGCAATGCTGTCCAAGCGTTGCCTCACATCCATCGTATCAGGGTAATCTTAATTTCCCATCCTTCAAGTGCTTATTCTAGATTTAAAATTTGAACATAAAATGCACAATTCATCCTTAGTTTCCAAAAACTTCCCACATAAAAGGATAGACATTGATCTTCATTGTTCACTTCATTCCAAATAACCCCACACAAAGAATAGTGTAGACTGTAGAGT
Source organism: Rhododendron ferrugineum (assembly GCA_025642025.1). Lineage (NCBI taxonomy): Eukaryota > Viridiplantae > Streptophyta > Magnoliopsida > Ericales > Ericaceae > Rhododendron > Rhododendron ferrugineum. Next base: position 2,214,739 of record JAOTQK010000003.1, read on the forward strand.
CTTATAACAGCCACCATAACATTTTTATCAAATTACATTTCTATAGGTAGATACCGTAGATTGAAAAAGGTTATTGACCGACGAACCTGATGATTGATGATTGATCAATGGTGAAGCTTACCGAATGGAAAAATTCCGGTTTTAAAATAATATACGAACAAAAGAGAGAGTGGAAGAGTGGATCAAAGTTTATAAGGGCATGCTGTGACTTTAACAGAAGATTTTGTTCAAAAGTAACTTTAGAAGAAGATAACCTTGCAAAAAGTATATAAAATGTCCTATTGGTTGTCCCTAGCTTGTTCGACAAAAATAAAATTGGGTTATGCTTATGGGCCCCAAATGGACTATCTCTGCTTCCTAACCTCATGAAACAGTTCTTAATATAAACCTCAATATAGTATGGCTTGAGACGAGAGTTGTTTTTCCCATATAAATAACTACAACGGCAGTTCTACTACTCAGAAAGGAATATACACAGAAAATAACCCCCAACATATTATAGATATAATCAGCAAAAGAATAGTCTTCAAATTGAAAGTGACATTTTAGTACAAGTTGCTGATACCTTCCATGTTGATTTCGAGTCCCCAGATTTGGTTGATCGAAGCATTTCATACAATAGTCCTACAAATATACATTCAAATAGAGCCAATAGTTAGATAAGTAAGGTACCATGAACAATTTCTAGTGATATGAAGATATCACACACAATTAACAGAATAAATCAGTTGGCAGCAAATGAACTTACGGGTGCTGATAGGTAATAAAACTATGATATTAAGGCTTGGAAATGAATTACAAGTAACAGATGGCTAGAAGAGACAATTGAATTTGGGGTAGACCAATACAAATTTTTCTACTAGGCAATTGAATTTGAAAATTTTTTCCTTGTCGCAATTGGAAAATACAGACCACTAGAATAAGGGTAAAGAGAGGTAGGGAGACTGACGGTCACGAGTAAGTTGCCTGAAGTTCCTGTACTCGCTGCCCTGAGACGACGTATCAGAATCAGACATTGACATGGCGATTCAATCTCCGGATTCACTTTTGTTCTGTAACTGATCAATCTATTGAAACAGAAGAATAGGGTTAACGGATTTAACAGATCGTACTGATCAAAATCCAGATACTAGCTTTATAAAGAGAGGAAAACAGATTTGGGGTTTTGAGAGATTGGGGTTTTGAGAGATAGAGAGAGAGTCCTGAAAAGGTAATTATTGGGGTTGATGTATTGACTTGCCTGAGGCAAACGTTGAATTGAAATGTACTAAACGGCTTCTACCGTCCAACCGGATCGGACGGGTCTCTAGCTTCGTTAAAAAGGTCATCACGCGGGAGCTTCTTAAAGCACGTTGAATTCTTCTCAGTGCACCCTGTTTTCTCAGCACACAAAAGCACAAACTGGAATATTGGGCTTAATAAAGCACATGCGGTTAGAGACAACAAGCGTTTCTATCCGCTCGATACACAGAACCAAAAAAATAATTTGTGCGAACTTTAAACTTTGTAATAGAAACCATGCAAATATGTGGTGAATAGTTGAGTTAGGCCCCCACGTGAAAATATCACTGGGGCATTGTATAATTTTTCCTCAATTCTCCTTAAATTTCTTTCCTCCTCTCGCCCCCTCCCTCAATTCTTCTAATCTCCTGGTCTGTCACCTCTACGTGCATCCGGAGTGCACGTAAGGGGAGTGTTAGACTTATCCAACATCGCTCATCTAAGCCACTCAAATTTGGTTAATAAAATCTAGAGGTTACTTCACCTATGGCCAATTGGTTTTAGTCTGTCAATCTCTCTCTCCCTCTCTTTCTCCTTCCAAATTTTAAAAAAAGAAAAAGAAAAATCTTAAAAATTAAGAATGTAAGTGGTGTGTCCGTTCGATGCACGGGACAAAAAAATCGCATTTTTTTTTGTTTTCGTGCATCAAATGGGCATACCGCTAGTTGCTAGGGGAAAAAAACGTCAGTACGAATTTTTATTGTCTCGTGCATCGAACGGACACAATTCTTATAGATAGAAAATCTATATTATAAAACAGGACGGATATCTTTAGGAATATTCTTCTCAACGGTTCAGATTTCTCCCAGACACAAATTTTATCTATCCATACAAACAAATCCAATGGTCCAAATTTCTCCACCCTTTACATACAAACCAATGGCAATTTAGTAAATAACTTACATTGTTTGGACAAAGATAAATACGGTAATCTTCGTTCAAAATTTAAATCTCACGTTTTCCAGTACTATTCTCTTTCTCCAGAGTTACATCTGAACCCTCTCTCTCTCTCTCTCTCTCTCTCTCTCTCTCTCTCTCTCTCTCTCTCTCTCTCTCACACACACACACACACACACACACACACAAAAAACCGGATCTGGAACTCAATGTCTCGAACTCCAACACCGAAAGCGATTTTGGAGGTCATCAACGCCTTGATCGGCGATTGGGTTTCAGATTCGACCTCCTCTTGCATATGGGTTTCGGATTTAAACGATTTTGGAGGTCAGTTCTCTCTCTCTCTCTCTCTCTCTCTCTCACACGGTTTTTTTTGGATATCCGATTTTATTTTGATGATCTATTTGTGTCTGATCATTCCTAGCAGCCATCCGCCACCGCCTATCGTCTGGTACCAGCGTTACTCCGCCCTCTGCCCCTTCATTCGCAAGTACATCCCCACCTCCTCCCATGTCCTCATGGTCGGCTGCGGCAATGCCAGTAATTCTCAGCTCTGATCTCTGCCCTTCATTTTTTTTTGCTTTTCTTTCAGCCCGGTTGTTCGCTCCAGTTGCTGTAAACCTGATTTCATGTTGAATTCCTTAATAAATACTACAACACATCATGATCTTGCATTCCTTAATGAATTTTTTCCGATGTTTGTTAGTTTGGTAGTAGTTTCACTGGATTCTGGTTCTTCCAGAAGCAGTATTTTTGACTTTCTTGATGCTAGGGTTTTTGCGCTGCAGTTGGTGTAACCCTTGCTTATTTTTTGATAACTAATGTTTAGCATCTGATTGGGTTTTGAGGGAATTGGGGAAATGAAAGGAAAAGATAAGGTTTTTTTTTTCTTTTTCTGGTGGACGTTAGTTTGGTGGTAGTTTCACTGAATTCTGATTATGGGTGGCTATTGAATTCATTGACTAATTCGGTTGCTTGCTTTAATCGAATGCTTTACTTTCCAATTTTCTATTCCACTGCATTTTTCATGTCCTCTTTTTCATTCCTTCCCATTGTGAGTGTAACCAAACTCATTTTTATGTAGTGAGCTAAGGTATGCGTACGAAGTGTTTGATGAAATGCCCGTGAGAAATGTCGTATCGTGGACGAAAATAGCAGTGACGGTAAGTCCTATATCTTTGATATCCTTGGTTTTCCCTTGAGTTTCTTGCCACCCTATGATTGTGGAATGAGTTTCTAACGCTACGCTATTTGGGGCTGCTACTTTTCCGAAAATTTTGATTTGGAAGACGAACAAAAAACTGCACACATGAGCCTTTTGATCATTGTGCAATTGGTTTTCTATTTTTATTTAAATAGAATACAATTTTAGGTATGTGTGTGACCAAATGAATTGGAGCCTAAAATTACATGTCAAAACCATCACTACGCGAAAGCTAGCAACACACTTGAGCAAGCATGCACTTAGTTTAGGCATGGCCTATGTAAATCATGTCAAACTTCATTAATCAAGAATAGAAAATCACAAATGTCATTGTTGCATTCTATATTTTCAACTGCATTGTGCAATGGGAGCCTTCCTGTAGGTGAGGGATTGCATCAAATGAGATGCATGTCACTTTCTGACAGTATGGTTGAGAGTCCTCTGCCTCCATCTGTGAAGGCATAAACCTGAGGCTACTCAAGGCCCA
>JAOTQK010000003.1:2223200-2239965 GCA_025642025.1 Rhododendron ferrugineum
TATTGTTTGTAAGTTAAGGGTTAGTGGGTATGGTTTATTCTATTGAGCTCCTGTAGCTCATGGTGTTACCTTTTGGTGACCCTGACATATTATATTGGGGGCGACGCTGGTATAATGTGTCAGAGTTGATAGATGAACAGGGTGAACAGTACACTTTGGAGGCTCTTGGAGCCGAGGAGCTTGCTAGGATGGAGGAAGAGGCAGAGCAGTAGTAAACCTTAGATTTCCCATCCTTTGTGTAATAAAAGTACTCTCGTAGGAATCATGTTGTAATAATGAGCCTGAATCTACATAGTTTATTTCGATAAAAATGTTTATTTAGTGTACCCGAAAAAAAGGGGCGTTACAACTTGGTATCAAAGCTTTAGGGTCAAAACCTCGGCCATGGGTAGAATGGGTAGAACCGTGAGATAGTTGACCGTTGCACAAACGTGAATTGAATTTAAGTTTACCGTCCCAAATTGGGTGGAATTCTGACAAAACAATCTTCGGATTGAAGCAAGGGGTGGAAATTGGCGGTACCACCGAGCTGGAAATTCCCGAACAATTGGATGATGAATTAAATCAAGGATCGAATGTGGAATTTTGAAATTTCCTTTAGAAGTGAAATCCCTTTCTTAAGACAGTACTAATTGAGGTTTAAAACTTTCCTTGTAGATGGATCAACCAAATCTTTACCAAGTCAACCTGTTAGCCGAAGCCCGTCAACTTGGAAGCACCATAAGAGCCATGACAAACCAACTAGTAGAAGATCCATACTTTCCCCATGCCTTCCCCTACATACATGATTTTTACCAAGAGCATGGCGCCATTCCACTTCCCGAAAATGAGGAAGAGGGTGATGCCGAAGCAGCACCTGTCCTAGTCCAAATAACAGCCCCTAAAAATGTAGAAATTGTAGTCAAAGAAGTTGAGGAGGAAGTTGAGGAAGATCCCGAGGAAGACCCTGAAGAGGATCCCGTAGAGTACCACGACCCACCTGAGAACGAAGCGGACTGGGAACATTTGATGTATGGACCAAATCTAGACTTATCATCTGACGATGAGGAATTGGAGATTGGGGAGGAGGATCCAAATTGGGTTATGCCAGATTTCATGGATTTCCGCACTGACCCCGGTGATGTACCACCGCCACCCGTCAAGACCGACAGAGGAGCATACACGGCCCAATTTCCATACCTCTTCTAGACTCGTTAGGAAGGCTTGTCATAGTAGGAACTTTGCTATAATATAACTGTAGTAGGAAGCCTAGGCTAATATAAGCCATCTATGATGTACTTGTTCCGTTTAAGTAATGAAAGTCATGCATTTCCTTTTTAGCATATGATCACTGTTTATGTACGTACTTGTGAGCGACTACCCTTACATTAGTAAGTCTAATATATAACTTCTTATTGTAGATATGGATAGCCGTACCCATGCTGCCCAGACCACCGTTGCGGACCTGTTGTACTACAAAGCCTTGCTGGCACCCGAGAGCCTTATCCCCATACCCCACCTGGGTATATGTGACCCCGACACTGGCTGCCAAATGTACGAGTTCGTCGTAATGGCACCTCTTACCGACGAGGACCAACACATGGAGGTGGAAACCCAGAATGGGAAACTTGAGGAGTTAGCCGAGGAAATCCGTCGAAAGGGAGAGCGTTGGCTCGAGATAAGGGAGAAAGAGTGGATGGAACAGTTGAGAGAGTACTATGGACTTGTCCCACCTCGTCAGTAGTGTAGTAGTACTAGAATAAGGTTCCGGAAGTTGTAGTTGCACTTGTAGCACTCAAAGACTAACCGGATCATGTAGTAGGAGTATGTAGGACCGTTCCAACTTGTATTAGGAATCTTATGTCTTTACTTGCATTTGTAGTAGAACTCTATGCTAATGATTGTATCTCTCTTTTATCTATGAAAAGCTGCCTTATTTAAAAGGGTACTGTTGCATATTATTTGACTTCTCGTTCTCAATTATAGTAGGAAATACCAATTGCAAAAGAAAATTGTTTAAGTAGACTAAAACCCCCTTTAAATTTCAACTCATAGATGGTGAACCGACGCAGCGGATTAGGATACGAAGCCGGAGAATCCTCTAACGAAAACCCCAACCTGACCCAAATTATGCAAGCCTTTGTAGCTGCCCTGAATGCCAACCGCCGAAACCCAAACCGTGATGATGAAGCTATGACCCAAACCCGAGCAATGAACGAATTCTACAAACGCCGACCCGCGACCTTCCATGGGGATACCAACCCCACCATGGCCGAAAAATGGCTAAAAGAAGTCAAGGTGATCCTGGACACCTTGGTGATTACCCAGGATGGAGATCGTGTAGCCCTAGCCATGTACCAACTGAAGGGAGAAGCCCGTTATTGGTGGGAATTAATAGAGGCAACCCATGCCATAGCCACCATGACATTTGCCGAGTTTGAAACCTTGTTTCTCGACAAATACTTCCCCACACCCCTTCGCCTAGCCAAGGAGCAGGAATTTCTGAATCTAAAACAAGGGACAATGACCGTTACTCAGTACAAGGCCAAATTTGAGGAGTTGTCCCGTTACGCCCCAACCGCTGTAGCAACCGAAGATAAGAAGGAGAAAAGGTTCGAGTGGGGGCCGACAACCGCTCGAAGAGCCGTGGTGGCACAAGCTTTTACCACCTATAGTGGTGTTGTAAAGTGTGCTCTCCGGCTGGAAGGTGAGGAGGCTGACTTCAAAACCCGATGGAGGAAGGCAACAGGCAACACCGACGGACCGATCCGAACCCAATCACCCAACAACAACCGTGGACCCTACCCTACCAAACCCTTGCTTTGTCTCAAAATAGCCAAGTTTGGAAGACTGCTGTACTAGGACATGGTGAACCGCAGAAAAGCGGTCAAGACATAGCAACAGTTCAGTGCTACAACTGTCAGGCTATGGGCCACTATCGGCGAACTGCCCGCAACCTCAAAGGAGGAGGGATGGGAACGTTGAAAACCAGAGAGCTCAACAACCTGGACAAGCTAACTTCGTGAAGCAAAACCCTGAAAGCTCATCACAACAACAAAATGGGCAGAACAAGGGAAAGCAGCCCGTGGGAGCCCCACAAGGCACCAGAGGGCGCATATTTGCACTACAGACTGAGGAGCAAGAACCGGATCCCTCTGTGATCCAAGGTACGCTACTATTATATAATACCTGCTTACAAGCCTTGTTTGACTCTGGCGCATCTCATTCATTTATATCCATTGTCTGCGTTACTACTCTAGCACTAGGAACAGAACCCCTAAGTGCAAGTACGAAAGTAACATTACCGTTGGGGGGGAGTATAGCTGTTAGTCTAGTGTGTAGAGGGTGCGAGTTAGAAGTAGCCAATTTGCGCTTGACCTGCGACCTCAGGGTGATTGACATGGCGGATTTCGACGTGATCTTAGGAATGGACTGGCTATCAGCACACCGAGCAGTCATAGATTGTCATCAGAAGACGGTGACGGCTTACACCCTTGATGGGACTCGTTTCCGTTTTAAGGGGGATAGACAGATGGCGAGTTCGACAACGAAGAGATCTAGGTGGCAAAATCAACTGTTTGGATGGCTAGCCAGCCTCCAAATGGAAGATGACAGAAAACGTGGAACAATTGAGCCTGTTGTACATTCGAGAGATTGTACGACTGCATGGAGTACCTATCTCGATAGTATCTGACAGGGACCCACGGTTTGTATCACATTTTTGGAAAGGATTGCAGAAAGCTTTGAGAACGGACGTAAGGCTTAATACAGCCTTCCACCCTCAAACAGATGGACAAACGGAGAGGACAATCCAGACTCAGGAAGACATGCGGGAGAAACGGGATTGATTGGACCTGATATAGTATGGGATACCACGGAAAAGGTCAAGACCATCAGACAAAGGATCCAAACAGCTCAGAGCCGATAGAAGAGTTATGCAGATAAAAGAAGCCGACCATTAACCTTTGCCGTAAGAGATCATGTATTTATGAAGATCAAACCAAAGAAAGGAGTCATCAGATTTGGGAAAAAGGGAAAGCTATCCCCACGCTACATCGGACCCTTCGACATCGTGAGAAAACCAGGAAGGTTGCGTATCGTCTAGCCCTGCCGCCACAGCTAGATAGAGTACATAACGTGTTTAACGTTTCAATGCTCCGCAAATATCTCGCATTGCCCACACATGTTCTCAATTGGGAAGACATCACCATCAAAGAAGACGCGACATACGAAGAGGAACCAATAGAGACTCAAGACCGAAGCGAGAAGATAATCCGAAACAAGACCATCAAATTGGTACGAGTTCTGTGGAAGCACTGTGGATCTGGAGAGACCACATGGGAGAGAGAAGAAACCATGAAGGCGAATTACCCTCGCCTGTTCGAATCCGAGCGTACATCTAATTTCGAGGACAAAATTGTTTAAGAGGGATAGGTTGTAATAACTCCGATTTTTAGTAAATAAAAATCTCGCTGTTTGTTCGTAAATTCTTGAATTATTCTTGGATGGCTGTAAAATTTTCGTTTAATTACTAATAATCCATCATAATTAGATTCGAGACTTTTTGACTAAAGCTCGTCACGCCAATCAATCTTGTCATTTTCTAAAGACAAGTGAGCTTATAAAAGCATTAGCTAATTCTTGGCTAGAAATCCTACTTGGCTAGTATAGTTAGCTTCTAACCAATTAGTTGGAGAAACCTAACTACCAATTTAATTAGTTCCCTTATAACCATTACCCATTGGTCGATAAAAGTTAGGAAAAGTTTTATCAATTGGACAATAGAAAACCTAGATTTTCCTATCAAAGATATTTTGTACTAGATTTGACAAAGTGCTCATAAATAGTTATATATAGATATAAATACACATGCCTAAAAGTACATGTATATATTATTCAAGTATATATTACTTTACTTCTTTAACCATTGGTCAATAAATGTTAGGGAAAATATTACTCATTGGTTAATAAGGTTAGTCTTACCAACAAGTACTAGGATTTATTAATTTAGTCATTTCCTAGATTCACCATGTGATTTTATACTTAAACATATATATGTATATGTACCATAGATTTAAAAGCCTAGATTTACAAAGTACATTAAAATAAAATACTATAAGAACATGTGCCAATTTGGACTATTTTAATAAAAAAAATTTGACTAGAAAATCTACCTAGATCACATAGTTCATACTTATATATATATATATATATATAGATATATCTAATAAAACACAATGTTGTGGCCTCCACACAAGACAAGTTGATCCAAATGTTGAGATTAATTTGATCCAAGGGTTGGGAGGCATTCTTCCAACTCTATTGAAGTGTCCATCATTTTTGCCTAAATTACACAACTGCCATGTCTTTCCCTTTCATGTCCATTTCAAAAATTAGGTCGGGACGCCTCTCTCTCTCATACAGAGACACTCCAAATCGCAATCATGGCAGAGAATGAACGAGAGGCATCGTGAGGGAAGGTGGGAAGTGCTCTGGAAAGTCTTTCTTCTCCTCTAAACCCTAACCCCCAACTTCTCACTCCATCCTCCTATTCATGGGCGTGGAAGAAGGAGTCCAAATTCCCACTTATTTAGAAGAACATCAGGTTCTTCCAAATTATCTAATGATTTCTTCGTATGTATTTTTTGCATTCTCCCTTAGTAATTTAAATTGCCATCTGTTTTCTTTTCAATTGCGGGCATAGAAACAGAGGTCTCAAAATCAATTGTTGTCGGTGGTTTAATTGCGGGCATAGCGACCGCTTGAGGGTTTTCGATCGGGAAAGGCTTGACCTTTGAGAGGCAGAGAAGGAGGTCGCAGCCGCCATTGGAGCTGTACAATGCAGAAGCTATGGAGGACAGCTTGAACTTGAGAGGTATTTTTTGTTGCCCACCATGTGTTTGTTAAAATGCATGTTGCCCACCATGTGTTTATTTTTTTCCTTTTTGAGGTAGCCCACTCCTTAACACGGAATAATCAGACGACATGTTGCCCACCATGTGTTTTTTTGCCATGCTACTTCGATTGTCATCTAATAGGAAAGCTTAAAATAGCCATGCTACCCAAATGGAAGTTTAAATTTTGGTATTTTAAACTGATTTGGGTAAAAGGCAGTGAAGTAGTTCCATTCAAGAGAAACGTAAAAGGCAGTGAAGTAGTTATCTGATTTGGGTATTTTAAACTTCCATTTGGGTATTTTAAACTTCCTCTGTATGTCAATTTTTTGGGTTGGCTATGTAGAAGTAGTTGTCTGATTTAGGAATAGGTTTGCGTGTCAGTTGTGAGTTCGAATTTTATGAGACTGAGATGAGTTATTGTTTTGGAGGTTCTTCACCTATTATGGTGGATAAACCAGGGAGTTCTTTCTCTTCATGGGCAGAACCCGAGTTTTGAAATTACAGCTCCTTGGTGTACGCTTTTTTGCGGTTGTCATAATCGGTTTTGTATGCAGGTTATAAAATGCAATCTTTTTAGTTGTTTTCTGTGTGCATAAACTGGCTGTTTATCCAACTGCAGAATTCGAATGTTTCAATTTGCATATCAAACTTCACAGTTGGTGCGAGCAGACTCACGAATGTTGTACTGAAAGACCAAACCAATAGTGCAATTTTATGTGTGATCACTGATCAAGAACACGCAGGTACTTCTTGCTGTCAAGATTTGTTGGTGGACATATTGCTTTAGCACTACATTTTTGGTTGGCACTAAACAAGAACGCAAAAGGCAAAATTGTATTGTGTTTTTTGTTCTACTTTTTAAGTTTTTTTGGTTGAAGCATAATGATTGACTCTTTATGGAACAGAATCTGTTATTTGTCTTCTTTTTTGGTCGAGGTTACGTTATTCTAAGCATACCCATTCATGCTTCTACAAAAAAAATCGGGCGCTGAGTCCGTTCGATCCACTTCGGAGAAATTTCACTTTTTTTGCCACTCCAATTACCAGAGCTTCTTGGAATCTTGAACAGAATGCCCATTAGAGCATATGGTTTCTAACAGCAAAGGCCCAATGCTTACGACGTGAACGAGAGAGAGCAAGAGAATGCATTCAACCGAGGCGGCCCACATCCTTTTCGTCTTTAACACCAATTCGTCGCCAACATGCATGCCTAGAAGGTGGCATGACTTCTACATCTATAGAAATTCCAACAAATTCACCAAAGCGAGCAATGGTTTCACATGCCTTCAAGTCATCATCAGTTGTGGTGCTTCCTAAAACACCAAATTTGAGGGACTATTCTACTAGCACAAGAACTCCAATAACTGTGGATAGTATGTTATGTCATCATGAACCCCAGGCATGCCAACATTCAATACCTCATGTCGAAGAATCTGTAGCTATGCCGAGCATAGCCATGGATGAACCTGAAATTTCACATTTATGTGTCCTCGCTTTTGTACACTGTGTTACATTGGCATATTAATATGATGAGGACATAGGTTAATGGAGTTGTTAATGTGTCCATCATCGTTTGTATATTGTACCATAACTTGCACTTCAATTGTTGAATTTCTGCCCTTGGCTTTGGAAAAGTGATGTGACAGAATCTATGAGATTGACTGTATTAAATTTGTTACTCTCTATTATAAAACACAATGGCATGGGCTCCACTATTAGATAAGTTGTTGGAATCCACTGTCCTCGGTAACATACTCTCTCGCTCTTTCATATTTTTCTTGGTGGAAGTTCATATGAATTACTTGACTGAAATGATCGACGTTAATTGGATACTATGATGCATGGACACGGATACGGACACAAGGACACATAAATTCTAATATAAAAAATGGGGACACGGACATGGCGGGGGACACGCCACGTGTATATTTATCTATCTAATAAAACACAATGGTGTGGGCCTCCACACAATGCTTCACTGCCTTCATCTGCTCTTATGTTGTTAAATGCAAAGCACTGGCTGGTGTGCTTAGATTTTTTCTGATTTTGTTGATGCAAAACACTAACTGATGTGCTGCTTAGTTTTAACTTCTTACCTGGTATTTACTAGAATTTCATAAGCAAATTGATAGTTCTTTGTAGCTAGCTTAAATGTATAGTTGATGGGAGTGCTATAAGCATAGGTAATTCTCTTTTGTGTCACTAAGAAGAGGATCACAGACTACACACTAATGTTTGAGCCACTAGCTAGCAAGTGTCGTAGCACGGACAATTTCAACCGGAGTGCGTAGTGCCGTAGGCACGGGCAAACACTAGTATATATATATAGTCACATGTACACACACACACACACACATATATATATATATATATATAATCCTACTAGTACACATGTGCATATTAGATTATTCAAATAGAAAATCTATAATTGAAAATCTTAATAGATTATATAGTAGTACTTTTATATATATATATACTTATATATACTTGGACATAAGGACATATATATATACTTCCATAGTACTAGAGAGAGAGAGAGAGATTTACCGAGAGAGAGAGAGAGAGAGAGAGAGAGAGAAAAAGAGGAAGAGAGGGAGATTTGGTGTGTACCTTGCCTTGATCTTTCCATTGTACTTTGACTTAATTGCAATCTATGGTTATATACTTCTCCAAGTAAAATCTATCTCCCATTGTCCTTATATGTACAATTGCCAATATAAAAACTTTGTACCATCCTCCTTTCTTCCACAAAATCTTCCAAATCAACCCTAAAGTACTAAATCTAGCCATGCAAGTCTAGAACTAGGTAAGATATGTACAAGTAAATCCATAACCTAACCCATCAAGCTTTCAATCAAGCTTGAAAGGTGAAAAAATCAAAGATAGGAGAGAGAGAGAGAGAGAGATTCGGGTGAGAGAGGGAGAGAGGGGAGTCCTGGCCTATAAATAGCAAGCCATCCCAAGCTTAAACTCACACCTTCAAGCATTGCTTTCACTTCTCTAGAAATTCTAAGCTTTCTTAGTCCCAAAGTTCAAGTTTCTTTAAAGTTTCTTGAAGTTCTTGAGAGCTACCACTAAACCACCTCCAAAACCACCCCTAGATCCTTAAAGTAGCTTAGTTTAGTTAGCAAAGTTGTTTCTAGGAAGAGAAAATCCATTCCTCTTCCTTTCGAAGCAATTTGGAGCCGTTAAGCTGTCGATTCGCAAAACCGACTCACTTTTCGTAGCCGCCCTACCGCCAAGAAGAACGGTAGGATATTCCTACCCCCTATCTCTAAATATACGTAGATGAAACCCACTTACTTACTTTAAGTATATCGTATGATGCTTGAACGTTGAAATGCATGTTAGTTAATGAACCTATTTTCGCTAATGGAAGTATGAGCATGTGGGAATAACTAACTTTTCTACGGAAAAACATATGTTGTTTTGAACTTCCCTAAAAGAAAGAAAGAACGGATTTTGAAAGATAAGAACTTACCGCTTGACTAGAAGTATTTGTATTTTGATCTTGAGATAGACATGAGCATGATTAGTAATATAGAGTTGGATGATCTTGCTAGTTTAGTTTCAAGATTTCAATGAATGATTCATGTTTATGTGAAAAGTCCTACTGCGGAGTCATTGCATGAAAACGAGACACCGAAATCAAGGAAGTTAGAAATATGACACCTAGGGTGTGATAATGATAAGGCCGGTTTGGAAAAGGAGAAAAAGTTTTGAAACCCCAATGTGGCCGGACTTGCCCATTGTGGGATGTGTGTGTTAGTTCCCATGGGAACCCGGAACGGCGGAACCATGGTGAGGTTGATTGGCATGGTTATCTGCGGGGAGGAGCCAATGTTATTGTGTGTCAATGGGAACCCGGGAGGATACGCGGGAGAACGGAACGGCAGAACCAAGGTTGGGTGTGTTAAACGATTTTGGAAATGTTAAGTTGATTTATGATAGTGGAAAATGGTGACACGGTCTACGACGAGTCAAGTAGGAGAAATTTAGAAATCTCGGACACCAACGTTAGATGAATAGTGAATGTGGATGTGTAATTGTTAACTGTTTCGCTAAAAGATACATGTACTATTTGAAAATCGTTACATATATGATCTATTGTTTATAAGTTAAGGGTTAGTGGGTATGGTTTATTCTATTGAGCTCCGGTAGCTCATGGTGTTACCTTTTGGTGACCTTGACATATTATATTGGGGGCAACGCTGGTATAATGTGTCAGAGTTGATAGATTAACAAGGTGAACAGTACACTTTGGAGGCTTTTGGAGCCGAGGAGCTTGCTAGGATGGAGGAAGAGGCGGAGCAGTAGTAAACCTTAGATTTCTCATCATTTGTGTAATAAAAGTACTCTCGTAGGAATCATGTTGTAATAATGAGTCTGACTCTACATTGTTTATTTCAATAAAAATATTTATTTAACGTACCCGAAAAAAAGGGGCGTTATACTATTGGTCCGGATACGGAATTCATTTTGTAATAACTGTGACTAGCGGTTCGGTCCTTGGATTCCTAAAAATCCGAACCGAACCAGATCGCGAGCAGCCCTACCAAATACTATTATAGCGTATGCAATAAAAAATAATAATTGGGACCAAATTCTTCACCAAAGGATTTTGAAAGCTCATATATGCTATGGGAAAGCAACCATGCAGTAGTAATCACTAATCAAGAGAGGAATCGCAACTAGTGCACAAATATGCTATGGGATGCATGAGGCTTCTCTAGCGGCAGGATCCCTTGTCAAACATGCCATTTTTTTTTTTTTTGGATTTGCATATGGCATTGCAAGGGGAATCGCAACTAGTGCACAAATAGCAACGTAAAAGGCTTGAATAAGAAATCACCGAATCAGTGCTCTTGTTTTGACATATTGGTTGCCATGGACAATGCCATACATGATGGAGTCTATGTATTGTCCCTTTCACTAGGAGGATCAGAACATCCATGTCATGCGAACTTAATTTCTAAAGGTGGTTTTGTTGCCATGCAAATAGGGATATTTGTGACATGGGTTTCTGAAACTTTTTGGTTAGCTATCGTTGGTGCTGAATCCAGTGATCGTGGCTTTATGGTTGATGTCTTGCTTAGAGATGGTGAAACCTATGCGAGTTCATCCCTTTACTCCTCAGATGACATTGAAGCATGTGCTTCTCCACTGTTGCATGTATGGAAGATTGTAATCTGTACCGCCGCTAGCTCTCTCTGTTTTGACTTTGCACAATTATTAAGAGGCAGGTGGAGTTGGATTGAATCAACGTAATACTTCAAATTTTGAAGAGACCCTGTTAGCCAATCCCTTTCCTCTTTCTGCTGCAACAGTAGGCTTCAATAAAGTAGCTTTGATTCCCACCTCGATTAGTAAAACAAAGACCCCCACGGCAAGCTTCAAGTTCGAGAAAGATGGATCAAACCTAGTGAAAGAAATAGCCCCTTACTTGCCAGCTTCTTCTCCAGCATGCCAACCCATTAGTTCCCGAGCTTCCCAAACCTCATGTTCTTGCCCCAAGTCTTAATATAACATATTAGTAGCTTCTATTCCTGATATGGCTCCATAAGAATCAACAAATATTTCAAGGAGGGTGAAACTCAATGTCCACTTTTTAAGGTCGTCTCAGAGGTAAACCCAGCAAGCCCTTGGGCTTGGGTAACCCCCGGGCTAGGGCAACCAAATCTTTTTTTGATTATATATATCTATATATATATTTAGTCTGAATCCAGTCAAGGATCCCGGACTTTGTTACGGTCCGCACCTCATTGTTCCCGATCAAATTTTGATGATCCGAACGTGATTTTAAGGGTACCCACGAGAAATCAGCAAAAAAAAAAAGACCGGGAAGGGCTTCATCCGAACAATTTTTTATTGAACGGTTCGATCGGAAAAGGGGAGTTGCGGACGGTTTGAACAGTAAAAGGGTGTGGACTTGATCTTGACTGTATGTGTGTGCATATATATAAATATATATAGACTATTATAATAGAAGAAAGGCGCGCACTACAAGAAATTTGGGATCTTCCAACGGTTTTTTTAGTAACGCTTGGAAAAACCGTCGTTATAGATGGTGTATAGTAACGGTTTGCAAAACGTTACTAGAAACAGGACTATAGCGACGGTTTTCATGCAACTTTTACTAGATTACAGGACTATAGTGACGGTTTTTAATAACAGTTACTAAAAATTGGACTATAGCGACGGTTTTCAATAACTGTTACTATAAACCGGACTATAGCGACGGTTTTCATTAACCGTTAGTAGATTTTTACACCGCCAAAACCAATTTCTTTCATACGATCGGTTTTTCAAACTCGAACTAACGATCGAGACGGTTGACTTTTTTACCATGTTGATTAAATCATTCTCGTAAAAATTTGACTCAATCGGGTTTAGAAAGCTTCGTTATCGAGACACAATTTCATTAACAAAATGAGTTTTTTTATCTGATCAAGTGTGTAGTGATACCCGACTAACTTCATTTTTGGTACGAATGATGTACGAATGAAGTACTTGTTAATATGTAAAAGATAGATGGTTCCGATCAGGAAAAAAGTGGTCAGGTGGTGTCACGCCTTCGATTTTCAACATAGATATACAGGATTTCCATAAATAAAGCCTGACAATAATCCGTATAATACCCCAAAAGAGTTAGACATTTCCAAATCCATAATTGCATTCCAACATCCAATAGTTCCCAAAAGATTACATCTTTGGCTCCAAGGCCCAAATTAACATAAGTACAGAGTATCGAAAGAGTTAAGAGTTATAATATTCCATGGTCAAAGATTTACAATTAAAGTTACAAATACATCTTCCAAAAGAGATTTACAAAGATGACTAAGTAACTCCTCTATGTTAGCTTTCAAAATAATGTCCACACCCAAGCACTCCAAGCATGCAAGCTATTGCCCTGGGTTAGTACCTGAAAATGATGTAAGGTATGAGCTACACTAGCCCAGTAGGGAATTCTACACTAACATTATATCCAAATGAAATGCTAAGATGATCTCTAGATAGGCACATGAACAAAGACCACATGATAATCAACAACCTTAGTTCAATAAGCTCAAACAACCACTTAACGATCATCGTGCAACTCAAACTAGAACCATTTCCATCTTTCATGTGTCTAAAATCCTTTCGTCATATGTGTCATGAGCAGAAGCTCCTGTCGGGCCAGTTAAGGAATCCTGATACCCCCTGCTAGGCACCATACCTATTGGTTGGTCCTGAATATAACCAATATGAGCATTTGCTCTTGCCGGGCCAATTAAGGGATCCCGATACCCCCTGCCAGGCACTCACCCGTCGATGGGTCCAGAATGTTCTCGTTGTGTGAATTAGTGTCCAAGAATCTCGTACTCTCGTAATGTGTTATTTCAATTCAATCGTGGTTCATATAGTAGTCAACATCAAATTCTATCGAACAAGGGTAAGAAATGCAAAGACACTCCATGAACTCAACGAATACAAATAATCATGTTATGGGGTGATTTGGAGGTGCTTAGAACAAGTTAGAAGTGATCGGGAGTCCAAGCGATGTAGTACGGAACAAATGCAGGAAAACTGTCCATAAGGCCTTGGTATCGATACAACCTTTTTAGGTTGTATCGATACAACAATCAAATCAGAAGTTCTGAAGTTATGGTATTGAGGTGGTATCAATATAGCAAAAGGCTTGTATCGATACAGTGACGTTTCAAGCAGCGGTTTATCAGAATTTCATGGGTTCAACGACAACAACAACAACTATAGGCACGATTTCAAGGCAAGAAAACACTTATTTTACATATATTGAGAGGTAAATCCCTACCTCGAGTCTTGAGAACGAAACCTGTAAACACCCCAATTTGGGCTTCCAGATTAGTTTACTTTTGGTTTTTGATTCCCCGATGATGAATCGGATCAAGAACACCCCGAGAATGATAGCATGTTTGAGCTTTGAGTGTTTGCAAAACCCTTGAACCTAGCCTAGCCAAAAGAGCCACAACCTACTAGCGTGCGCAGCTCCCTCACCACCAGTGTACGCAGGTCAAACTGCCAGGTGTGGTCAACAGTCAAAGCTTGACCGTTGACCCACACACGGGTAGGTGGCACGCGCTCACGCCGGTCCCAATGCTGCGCGCGCCGGTCACAACCTGTCCCCATCACCTTTATCAGCTAGGAAAATTAGCCAACAAGCAGCCCTCAGCCAGCCTCGTGGACTAGCTGAGCTCCTCTCTTTGCACCAGAGCTACCACCACATCTTCTCCTATAAATACCCACCCCTACTTTTCACCCCTATAAATCCCCCCCCCCCCCCCACCCCATCGTTCTCTTTCAAAGGGTTAACGAAAAAAAGCATCCTAGCTTTGAGTCACAAATCACTTGCAACAAGCCATCTTGTTCTATGCTTCAACCACTCAAAACAACTCAAACAATCTCAACCTCAACTCAAAGCTCAAACACCTTTCAAACCTCAAGAACCAAAGGTATAGCTTACCTTTGTTCTGCTCTCTGTCCTGATCCCTGAGGGGGGCTGGCAGGGTCAAGGCTGGTAATCAATACCAGTCCTGACCCTAAAGCTGGCAGAGTTTCAAGACCGAGCATGGTTAGAACTGGCGCACGCCAGTACATAGTAAGCGTACGCCAGTCATGGTTGTACGTGCAGTACTGGTTTGGGGATCAATGTCTAGTTTTTTATGTACTATTTTCCATATAGATCACTGTTAGCATGATAAAAACCAGTTTACTGCTTTCTTTAGTTTAAGCTGCTATTTTAAATGTCAGTATGTATATCTGCTGCTGTGGAGTACCCTCTGGGAACTTTCTGGATATGTCTTAGAGCCCAGAAACATGTAAACCAAACACTAGTCAGGTGACTCAAACTGGCGTGCGCGAGTTGTGTTCTGACCAGTGACTGATTTTACATGGGTAACTAGGCCTTTGGTCGTTGTTTTGTTCCCCACACTGTTTATGGGGTGTCTAGTTAATTTGTAGGGCTTTTGGCCTTTAAACTATTTAGTTTAGCTGCCTATAAACTGCTTGGTTTGTCCTGGGTGTGCACTGGTCCTTCCAGAGCCCAGACGGTTGAAAATGAGAGTTTTGGGCTTAGGCTTACTGGCGTGCGCAGATTTAATAGTGGTGTGCGCAGGTGTTGTCAACATGCAGTGACTTGATCAGTGCATACTGGTTTCTTCCTGCGCACGGCACTCTAAGAAAGGGGCCTTCCAGTCTGTTTAAGATCCCCACAACAGTCTGTTTTCATCCTATACTAATTGTTTTAATAAGCAAGCATGCTGTCTATCACGTTCTTGCAAACTGTTACAGCTTTAAATCCCCATTAAACTGTTCACCGCCCTAATTGGCTAAAAAATTGATTAAGAAGATGAAGAATCACAAACATTTTCACAAAATACCTAAGTAGAGACCGATCTCCAGATTGGGTGAGAGAGGTGCCTTAAAACCCTTCCCCTCTCGTAACCTGGCTCCCGAACCCAGATATGGTTATGATGGACTGGTGCTTTCACTTTTTCAAATCAAATAGCGCGGCAGGTGCTTCGAAATACGGTTCCTTAGGTGTCAGACTTTCAAACCCGAGTGGCGACTTTGTATTCCGAGCGCTTGCCATCCGCGCTCGCGCTCACGCTCCCTCGATCTGGGCCGCTTTAGAAAGGAACGGAATCATTTTTAAGGGCATGCTACCCATAGTGGTGACTCTGCTGGGGATGATCGAACCAATATTAATCCACACTTAGAGTTTAATACACTTGTGAACAATTCTGTAAAAGTCTGTCAAAACGGTGAGCTTCGTGCTGCCGAAGGTTGGAATGGTGATTTAACAGGACCTCGTGTCCTACCATTCTAATCTAGAACTTTTTCAACTGTTCACTTGCATAGTTTCCTCTAAAAATGGAATGAATTACGTGAGCCAAATTTGAAAAGGCATTTTGCGATTTTGCGATTCTTCTTCTTCTTAATCAATTTCTAGCATTTCTCATTTGCATCGATGTGGGATAGCCTTGTTGGAGCATTTTGGCAATCCGGCAAGTTTTATCGGAGCCCGGGGACCCCTAATGCCCAACAATTTTCGACGATGATGGGTCATTCTACCGTTGGACTGTTGCTCTGCGGTTACGCGGGCAGTGGGAGGTATATCTTGGCTTTAGTCCGAGGAACCTGTTACAAGCCAAAACTAGCCTTTGCATATACAAAGCATTAGAACTCTCCAACCTAGGACAGGTACCTACAGGGTAAGATCTTTTTGCATCTAACCCCGTAACTGTTTATGTGTTACTGCTTTCCCTATCGCATGCGCTGTTTTGCATAGGAGCATGCTTAAGGCGGTTCTTTCTTTCAAGTTTGTTTTGCGCTGTCTAAGACGTTGTTGGACCCGATGAGGAGTCGTTCATTCTGTCGAATGATCGTTATCAATCGCAAAGTCCTTAGTTCAATGAGACTTTGAGAAATCAAAATTTACTACATCCTTGGCTTATGCCCGAGGATTCAACCGAAAATAAGGAACAACAAAGTAATGATGTTGTGTCACTGGCGCCACCCAGGTTGAAGTGCGTAGTCACTACACACTGCGGTGTTCGAGGTTAAGGTGCCATGTCATCAACACCGAGTTGTTCCAAGTTCAAAGTTGAAGCTTCAAAAGGGACTAGTCAAAGATTTAGTGTATTTTGATATCTTTTAGGATCTGTCGATCTACTCAACGACACATCGTCGAAAAGAAATCTGAGGATTCCGGCAACGTCTGAAATTCGTGAGGCAAACTCGTTGTGGGCTACCACAGCCCCGGGTGGAATCGGGGCACGCCCGAAGAACCGTTGCTTTTTGAATCGAGTTGAAAAAGTTTGAAGAGTCGCCACCCGGATTTTATGGTTTGCCACCCGAGAAACCGTTTT
>JAOTQK010000003.1:2240065-2257637 GCA_025642025.1 Rhododendron ferrugineum
CGTTTGTGAAGCAATCTCCACAGAGTTTGGACATTAAAGTCAGATGGTTCAGACAGAATTCTCGCTGCTAACTACACGCCTGCCGTCAGACCTAACCTCCTAAGTACTACATACATAGCTTCGACCAAGTGGCTATACCAGACCATAATGCTAATTTTTCCCATTTTTTCAATTCCCTTTTGTTTGGATTTTATTGCGTAACGAGAAATAAAAGAACAAGTATACAAAGATTGTGCCCAAAACCCAAGTCAATGATGGGCACACCTATTGCAAGGAGCCGGGTCCACTTCTCGGTGAAGAGAGTGGTACGCAAAAGCTACCCGTCGAAACTTAAGATAATGGAGTGCCCAGCGGCTCAAGAACTTGGTCCCAAGCAGCGCCACACATATTCTCTACTGCAAACATCTCCATCAAACTCCCTACCTCTGGAGAATCTAAGAATGACGCATTCTCGGCGGTTAAGGCTATCTCTAGAGGATCCTTGTACAACACACTTTTGACATGCTCTTGCACCAGCATGTCGATCAAACTCACCTCATATACCTCCTCATCATCCTCAACCCGACGTCCACATTAAAAGCATTCACCTCCATTTTCAAGTCCCCAAACGACAATTGGACTTGTCCAGTTTTGCAGTTCATGACAGCACTGGAGGTGGCTAGAAAAGGACGACCAATGATGATAGGAGTCTTCTCAAAGACCTCCGATATTGAGCATGTGTCCAGGACAATAAAGTCGATTGGATAAAGGAACTCGCCCACTTGAATTAGAACATCTTCCACTTCCCCCTTCAGAACTCTCATACTCTGGTCAGCCAACTACAGCGTGACCGGTGTGGCTCTCAGATTGCCTAGGCCAAGCCTCAAGTATACCGAATAAGGGAGCAAGTTGACACTTGCTCCTAAATTTAGCAAATCCTTATCGAACTTCTGGCCTGCGATAGCTGTAGGAATGGTGGGACAACCAGGGTCTTTGCACTTGGTTGGGATATCGGCTTGGAGAATGGAGCTCACCAGCTCCGTCAGGAGCACTTTGTCCTGACTTTTAGTCCTCCGTTTTGAAGTACACAGATCCTTCAAAACCTTCGCAAACTGAGGAATGACGTCAATGGCTTCCATCAAGGAGATAGGAAACTGAACTTTCTTGAATAACTCAAGAATCTGGAGGTTCACATTGACTTTGGGTTTAGCCACTAAGCGATGGGGATATGGAGCAACGGGTGGCGACAGAGTCGTGAGGGCTGCAAAAGCAGGCACTGCCACTTTAGGAGACTCTGACTTTTCCTCTTCCTCAGGAACACCTCCCAAGTCTGGAATAACTGTTGGTGCAGCCACTGGCTCAGGGGGTGGAGCCAGTTTTTGCTTTAGAGGAATATCCTTATCGATCACCTTCCCACTTCTGGGAGTGGTGATTGCCTTAGCCTCTTTTAGATTGGGGTTTAGATTACTTGGGCCAGAGGTATCGCCCACAAAATGGGTACCGGCGGCATTGACTTGAGGTTGAGAGGAAAACTTTCCCCTCTCCTGCTGGACTTGTCCAACTGCTGCCGTCAACTGGGTCTTAATGTCACCAATCGCCTATTTGGTCTGCTCAGTGAAGCTTATCTGAGACTGCATGAGTGCCTTCATCATCTCATCAATCTGCTTATCTCGCGGGGGATGGTCTATGCTTGGGGGTGGTCCAAAAGATGAAGGACCAAACCCCTGCTGATTCTGAGGTGGGTAACGAAATTGGGTCATTTGGCCATGAGGAGGTCAAAACTGTTGAATTTGCTGCTGAGGTGGTGCCTAGGATTGCACCGGGGCATTTTGATCCCTCTAACCCAGAAGTGGATTTTGGGCCCACCCTGGATTGTAGGTATTTGAGTACAGGTCCCAACATTGGTTAATCGCGTTTACCTCAGACTGATTGCTATGGTAGGCTTTCTTAACTATGGGAAATGCAGGGCAAGCGGTAACTAGATGCCCCGGACACTCACATAACGCACATCCCTCCTCAACTCTCACCTCATTAACTTGATGGACTTGCTTAAACTTCAAGTCCTCTAACTGTTTAGCCATCTTGTCCAGCTGAGACTGGACATTGTGCTCTTGCACGCTCAAAGGAAAAATACTGGACCCACTGGGTCCCTGTGCAGCCATGGTCCTATCACCGAGGTCGGAAGGTTCCCAACTTCGGTGTTTCTCGGCCAACTAGTCTATAAAGTCCCACGCATCGTCCGGGGACTTGTCTAGAAAATTCTCCTCCTTACAGAGGTACTCAATTTGTTAGACCGTAGCAACATTCAAGCCCAAATAGAAAAATGACACCAACTGGTGTTTTCGCGAACACATGATGCGGCAAGGACAATAGCAAGTCCTTGAACCGCTCCCAGCACCTTAAAAACGACTCGCCCTCTTTCTGCTTATATGACTGAACTTGGCGAGTCAGGTACTTCGATTTACTCTCCGAGAAGTATTTCTTGTAAAATAGATCTTGGACAGCAGTCCACGTCGTGAAAGACTGTGGCTTCTACATCCGCAGTCACTTATCCGCACTGTCCTTGAGCGAGGCTGGGAAAAGTTTAAGGCAAACATTCTCCCACTGAGGAGTGGTGGCAAGGGTACGCACCAACCCCTCGAAATAACGGACGTGCTCATACGGATCCT
Source organism: Rhododendron ferrugineum (assembly GCA_025642025.1). Lineage (NCBI taxonomy): Eukaryota > Viridiplantae > Streptophyta > Magnoliopsida > Ericales > Ericaceae > Rhododendron > Rhododendron ferrugineum. The sequence continues at coordinate 2,242,714 of JAOTQK010000003.1, forward strand.
CATTCTCCTTCCCATAAAATAGGGGAAGGGCATTATGCGTACTAGGCTTTATAGTGAAGGCATTACATGCTTCCACCGTCTCGGTCGGCAGAACTATTGGACCGAGAGGAGTGGTCCTCTCAGGATGCATGTGCTCATGCATCGACATCAGTGGCTCGATAATTAAATCAACGAAATGGCCACCAATATCAAATGACTCACCACTTAAAGACTATCCCTCCACGGTTACTCTCGGTTCTCTCTCAATCGCTACGAGACGCCTGGTATTGCCTCGGTAGTACTTAGGCTTTAGAGGTGATTGCTTTCCTATTTTGGAGGATTGCTTACCTCTACCTGCGATGACTCGAAACAACTAAAGAAAGTAAAAAGAAAACAAAATAAAAAAAATACCCGAATTCTTAACACACGTTACCGTCCTCGGCAACGGCGCCAAAAATACTTGGCGATTTCCTAGTCCTAAATTAATGCGTTGCCCCAAGCGTAGGGCGGAGACCAACGCAGCACAATATCTGGTAAGACCAGAGTCGAATCCACAAAGACGGTGATTTGTGGTGACTAAAAAAAACTCGGGTTTTACTAATTTAATGGGCTCTTAGGTAGCCACCCCTTATTGATTTGATTGAGATTAACTAAAACCTAGAAATTGATTGTACTTTTCAGATAATTAAAAGGAGGTACGGTCGTAGGGTTCACAGCACTCGTAACCAGTCCGGATTAACCTGCTCCTCTCAATGTTCTTAAAAACATTCAACTTTAGTTTGGAAAAGATACCCCGCAAGATGCGAAACCTCATGGTCGCCGTTTACACATGCATAGCGGAGAATGAGTTTTGGACCCCTATTCCCCCGTTCACGAATCACATGGGCAACGACAATACCCGGATTCGTCTAAGGGAAGTATTTTTCCAATCTAAAATTGCCTTTTTCATCGTTTGAAAATAGGAGCTGTGCCCGAACTGGTCATAGTGTGCTAATCACCTCGCGACCCTTCCTAAATGACTACTCACTCATATTTAAGTAATAAACAAAGGAAACCCTAAATTGAAACATGCTTTTGTTGCATGAAACGAAAAACAAACCAAAGATACGAATCAAATAAATTCCTACGAACAACTTTAATGAAGAACGAAACTTAATACGAATTACCGGAACGCAAGTACTTGAATTAAACTTCAAGGAAAAAAGCTCTGAAAGAAAAATAACGTAAGTAAAAATCTGCTAAGTAATTTCCGGACTTCCGTCGTCACCCCATTCTTCGTTCCGCCTCGGCAAGTCCGTTCTCTGTTCGTCCAAAAAGATATCCCGGAGCCTCAAAGCCGCCAAGTCAGTAGGGTATAACATTGGTTTTATAGGGATTGAAGGCCTTAATCACACAAAGGTCCTTCGGACTTCATGAAATATTAAATAAACCATTCAATTTTGAATCATTCCGCATTTTAACCCCAAACTTCTTTAAAATCTTCTTTTTATTGAAAGTCTCGGACAACGGGCTCGAGCAACCTATAAACATAAAAACACATAATAAAAACCAGTTAATAAATATAAACGACTAATAAATGTAGATTGGAGGGCCAAAATATGTATATTTTGTCACTTATCAACTATGGATTATGTAATCATATTTTTGAAGCTCACCCTATTGCTTGTAGAACTTATTTTTATGGAAAGAATTATATATTGTTCTTGGGACTTATGGGAATAAAGCTAGATAGTTTGATTCTATGGAGTTTGATTGGTGAGATATCCTTCCAAGTACAGAAAACTTCTTAAGCTTTTGTGAAAAATATATTCGTTACAATAATCCATTTTAAAAAAAGGATAAATTGATTCAATGTTAAAAAAAAAATGGAAAAGTCTTATTGTTGGTCAACCCTTCCAATGTTTGATGAAGACTTGACTTTTCAACGCGATATTTATGCATTTTTGGCACTTGTTAAGGTTGAATTTTCCAAGGTGTAACAGAATGGTATCAGAACTATTAGGTTTGAATACCTAGGAACTGTGGGAGGAGACTTAGTCTCATTTGGGCACCTTCCTTTCATTATGTTAAATGCGGTATGTACTATCTGTTAACTTGTGTTTTTGAGGCTATGTGCTTGGAGCTATAGGTTAGGTGGCCTTAGGACCGTGGGTAGAGGCTTTATTTCGATTGAAGTGTTGCTTGCTACGTAAAAATACTTTTTTGATTGTGTGTTTACGTGCAAGTCAATAACATGAGTAAAATTATGTGCTTATGTGCTAAGAGAATGACATGTGTATGTTAACTATGCGTTGAATGAAATTTTATGTTTGGATGCTATGTATTAACATGCTAAGTGACATGTTTAGTAGGTTTACCGTCGTAGCTATTGAAGTAATCATTTTCTTTGGTTCACTTGGTTCTTGTCTTAGCTTTGTGTCTTAATCTACTTCCATTGGTTAAGGCCTTTTGTGTCTAGTATCTTGTCTTGGTTTTGGCTCTTTGAATTGGACGTCACACTACTATTTCTTTGATTATCTTAAGATATTTAGATCTTTTCTTTTAAATGTTCCTATGGTGTATCTGCTATTGCTGTTTATGGCCATTCTATTGGCTTATGGTTCTTGATCCCTAACTCCAATTTTGCTGCTGACACCGCTACATTTAATATAAATTTCATTGGTTAACTGGTTTCTCTGTAGCTATTGTTGGTGTGTACTGCTCCCATTGCTATTTCGCTCGAGTTGTGGTATTGCTGCTGCTTATAATTGGAGTCGAATTTCATGGTGTCATATTCAGTGATTTCAATTTGTTGGTGCTAGTCTATTCAGATCTTGTTGCTACTGGTGCGTTCTTTGGTGTCAAAAATCTAATGTTGTTTCTTTGCTTTTGAGGCAAATTGTGTGTCTTACGTTCATATGCAACTTGGAGGAGTCTTGGCCATTTCTAGTACTCGCCTAGTTTTGGCATTGTATCTTTTGCTTGCTTTGGCTCTATCTCATTTTGTTATCTCTCATTGGCTCAAACATTCCGTTTACCTTGTACTCGTCTCCTATATTGAAGCTGTAGGAAGGCCATGGCTAATCATTAATATTCTGATCCTTTGGATTTCTATTGAATTTTTAACAGCTGGTACCTTGAATTCATCATTTAACTTCCTTTGGACTTGAGTTGTTCATTCTTGTGGCTTATTGTAATCTGTCTTTGAGTTCTTGATCAATCTTGTTGAGCTAGTGAGCTAGGATATTTGATTTGAAGTGCGTTCGGCCAACTTGATTTCAAATTCAATATCTAGCTTAGCTCTGACCTCTGTTATTTCCTTGGTTTGATTGTATGATTCTAATGGCCCAACCTCACCTTTGAATCTCCTTTGATTTGAAATTTGCACATCATTTAAGTGTCATATAGTCAGTTATGTCGAGCCCTGAGTTAGAATTGTGGTGTTTGTTATATTGCTTATGTGCTATGAACTATGGTGTTAGATTTGTTTTGAGATTTTTGAGGATTTCTCGCTATTAGTAGAGTTCGCCTATGATAATAGTTATCAATTGAGCATCGGGATGGCACCATGTGAGAGCTTCTACGGAGATTTTTGATTTGTTGGACAGATTGGGAAGACAACGGTTAAGGGCCAAACTTAGTGCGAAAGACCACCGAGAGGATTGGTACATTCAGCAACGACTAATTACAGCCAAGGTCGCCTAAAGAACTATGCAGATTAAAGGAACACTTGACATTTGAGGCTGAAGATCGTGTTTTGTTGAAGGTCACACCACGAAGCGACTTGATAACTTTTGGCTGGATTGGAAGTTAGTACTATGTTTTGTTAGGTCGTTTAAGATACTTGAGAGGATTGAGAAGGTAAAGTTCGTCTTGCATTACTATCACGTTGTCGAAAGTTCACGATGTTTCATCCACCTACGTTTTGATATTAAGAACCGAGTCCTTCACTGAGTATTTGATTGGGCTGAACTCAACTGTCATCATGACATTTGTTACGAAGAGCAACCGATGAATATTCTAGATACAAGAGAGCAAGTCTTGCCGGCAGCAAAGTTCATTTGTTCAAGTCTTGTGGCATCGTCGTAGAGTCAAAGAAGCGATGTGAGAGTTAGAATCCGAATTCTGTTTGACCTATCTAACCTTGTTTTCTTCTTGACGGGTGTGGTGAATTTTGGGGATGAAATTCCTTAAGGTGGGGAGATTGTAAAGACACGTCCCTAATTTTAATTTATTTTATTTAATAATGTGGTTATGAGTAAGTATTAATAATTTTGTGAACCATGGGTATTTGTTTTATGGATATGGGTGCATATACATGTGTAAGCGTACTCGATTGATTCTGTTCAAGTTCATGGGCCGTGGACCATGTGTGTGTAGCTTACCTTTGAAGTTATTGATTCTGTTCAAGTTCGTGGGCCGTGGACCGTGTGTGTGTAGCTTACCTTTGAAGTTGGTTGTGTAATTAATTGGTGGTAACAGGGTCCTTAGTGTAATATATAGTTGTACAACTTGTGAGAGATGGTACAATAACTAGATACTTGGAAGGGCCCTAGTGTAATTTTTGCACTTAAAAAGCAACGAAAAATCAGAGATCCCCATTCTCTTTATTCCAGCAGCCCCTTTTCTTTCTTTTCTGCGTGTCTCTCCCTCTCTCTCTCTCTCTCTACAACTCCATACAAACCCTTATGCTTCAAACCCAAAATCGGAGACCAAGATTCGAGAATCTCGCAAAAAGGTAAGAAACAAACGTGATCTACGAACAGAGGGCTACGCATCGATCCGAACAAAATCTCGATCGGCCAACTTTGGAGATCCTAATTTTTTCGAAATTTGGCTCTTTTGAGGTAGGATATATGACTAACCCTTTTGTTATGTTTATTTTTAGTTTAAATGTTGTGAATTTGTTGTAGAACATGAATATTATTTAGATTATGTGAAGGATTGTGTTAGAGTTTTAAGATCTCACACAAAAAAAGTATGGGTTCTTGTTGATACTTGTTAAATTCTTGAAATTTATGTGTTATTGAAGTGTAGAGTCGTTTAATGTTGGGAATATACGAAGTTTATTTGAGATCTTGTATCTATGCTACGTGTTTAACATCAAGAGAAAAAGGAAAATACTTACTCGAGCAATTAAGTTTAATTTGAGATGCAAAAATTGTGACTCTTGCACCTTGTGATTTATTTTTATGACTTGAGAAGGTTATTTGTGTTAATGAAAGAGTTTATATGTGTTTGGAGCTTATTGGACTCTTAGTGCTTGGATACTCGGTAGGGAATTATGTGGATGATGTTTGGATAAAAATTATCCCGATTGGTGAGATAGGTAGAGATATTTGAGCTCAGATTATGTTGGTCTAGATCTAGGTGGTGCACCTAGGAAAAGCAAGCTGGGCTTGGCGAGCTCCTTGGTGAAAGACCAGAAATTGTTGAGGTAGTACACCATACCCGATTACCCTGGTGTAAGGGTAGTGCTTGTACTCGATTACCCCGGTTCATGGGGTGGTACTTGTACCCGTCTACCCTTGGTTTGTGAGGGTGGTGCTTGTACTCGATTACCCCGGTTCATGGGGTGGTACTTGTACCCGGCTACCCTCGGTTAGATATTAGAGTAGCATATGGTTATGAATTTGAGTTGAACCTAAGAATGTTGGGCTAGTTTGATTAGTTGGGGAACGTATAAAGTCATTATTATGGTAAATTTATCGACACTTGAGAATTATGTGTGGATTTTTAATTTATGTTTGTTTCACGACATTTATGTTAAACTTGAACATTTTATTTGGTTTAGTCTTGTTTCTTACTGGCTCTGGCTCATGTTGTTTAACCATTTCAGGTGGCAAAAAGGCGCCGAGAACTTAGTGAAGTGTAGCTATGTGGAGTTCCTTTTGTGTTGTTGTTTGTTTAGCATATGTAATGAAACATGATAAGGCCAGATTTATAATTATGTCTTTTGTAGTATGATTGTAGAATCGAAACCTTATTTTATTGCTTTGGAACGGTAAAACTATGGGTTATTTAATCATATTTTTGAAGTCCACCCTATGGCTTGTAGAACTTATTTTTATGGAAAGAATTATATATTGTTCTTGGGACTTATGGAAATAAAGCTAGATAGTTTGATTCTATGGAGTTTAAGATTGGTGAAATGTCCTTCCAAGTACAGGAAACTTCTTAAGCTTTTGTGAAAATTATATTTGTTACGATAATCCATTTAACAAAAAGGATAAATTGCTTCAAGGTTTTAAAAACAAAAGGAAAAGTCTTTTATTTTTGGTCAACCCTTCCAATGTTTGATGAAGACTTGACTTTTCAACGCGATATTTATGCATTTTTGGCACTTGTTAAGGTTGAATTTTCCGGGGCGTTACTTCTACTAGTAAATCTATTTGTCTAGACATGTTTTGTTCCATGAACACGTTTTCCCTTTTCAATTTTCCTCTGCTTCTCCTTCTTCTTCTCCTCCTTCTCCACAATTACACAAGGTGGGATAGCAAAAAACATGAAAATTATTATCCAATTTGGAACGGAGGGATCGGAGTACAAATCTAGCTTAGTGCATTTTTTGAACCCAATAGAGCTGCCTCTGAGCCTTTCCCCACCACCTTATTATTGTTAACTACGATTCTACGAAAACAATGACATTGTCTGTAAATGAAATTTGCAAGAACACAATATATGTGGTTTTAATGTTTTTCACATTCCCTTGCTTCCCCAAAGCACCCCCACCCTCCAAGCTACAACCTAAACTAAATTGCTGAGAAATTAGATCCTAAAATTATCCCTTTATCAGGCTCGTTAAAGTACTTCAAAAATTTACCTTTGCTACAGTACCCACTTGGGAAAAAAGGAGTCATAGTTCACTACCTCTTCTTTTTTCTTTTTTCTTTTTTAACATTCGCTCTTCCTCAACTCCCTCAACCACTGCTTAAGAAAATAAAACAAAAGGTATGTAAAACGAATATTACAAGAAGAAAGAAATTAATAGAAGAGAGAGAGAGAGAGAGAGAGAGAGAGATTAGAGAGTCTGAAACATGAACATTTCAACTAGAATAAGTGATTACCTGAGATAGGAAAATGAATTTTAAAGATATAGATATAATTTGGTTCGAAATCAGAGAGACTGGTGCGGATGCATGCTTTTTCCCAAATAGATTAATTGTACAATACAGCTAGAGCTAGCTTTCGCTCCGAGGCTGCAACAAGAAAGTTGCGTCAGCGTTCTCATCATTGCAGTAGAGGCAAGGGTGTTGCTGAAACCGGTGCGCCTGCAAAAACTTCCTGGCCAACAGCACAATTTCTCTGTTACTCAGAGGACTAGGATTTTCACGCAACACCATTTGAACCGCATTACTAAATGCTCCATAAGCCTTCCCTCCGCCCTGTGCAGGGTCCATGTCTGCAGACGTCTCGTTTGCTTGGCAACCGCTAAGCAGGATTCCCTCGTCGGCCTTCAACCGTCGAAACAAGTTGAGCTCGTGCAGAGGTAGGCGAAACCGAAGGCTGGCATTGTCTCCGAAAGAGTGTACCAAGTGGGTCCCGACATCCAGTGTGTCAATTCTTGTTGAAGCAGCAAGGTGTTGGAGTATGGTTTCGAAGGGAATGGTCTTGGGCTTGCCCGAAAGCGTTGTTGTTCCGGTAGTAGTAGTGGTGGATGAAGGTCCGATTTGCTCTTTCTCTTTGTCGATGAGGCCACCACTGTGGCAGGAATCTGAGAAGATAGTGAAGATTGCTCCCCTTGGAATGCGGTTTACCAGTTGCCTGAAGTCCACATCTACGCAAGACAAAGTTCATATATAATTACTCCATAGGAGTACTTGTATAATCCTATAGTACTACAACTCAACAGTTAATATATATAGGGAAATGATAATGCAAAACAGTTTTTGTTGATACAGGCCTTTTATGCACTAGAGTTTTGGCACTAATAAAAACGGTTTTGGCATTATCATTTCCCTATATATATATATATATATATAATAAGAGAAGGCCCGCCCGCCGGCCTTTAGCTAACCTGTTAGATATATATGCTCCTATGGGATGCATTATTTGTCGAGACTAGCTAATTTGTGTTTGTAAAGAAATACGTATATAAAAATAAACAAATAAATCAGTGCATCCTCCCACATTTGGCTCTTATCAGAAAATGTATCCTTTAGCCAAAATAGGAAAAATGATTTGTATTCTTCTTTTTGTAGTACTGACTTAATTAGCATGACTATCATGTTGCGAGAGCCTTAGGCTTCACTCGGAGACGGTACAATTCATTTACCTAACACAAGCACTTTGAAAACATATATACGTAAATCTTTAAAAAAAAAATTAAACTTATTAACCAATTCCTACTACTTTTTGTGTTGATGTTAGGCTAGCTATTTTTTTTTATCGGCAAATAAGAATTTTATTAATAGAAGCTCGATAAGGGTACATTGAGGAGGAAACGAAAAGGGAAAATCGCCTACTTCATGAAATTGATACATGAAGCAAAACGATAAACCAAACAAAAACAAACATCCAACAAAGTGTTGAATGGAGAAAAGGAAAGGGAGTTTAGTACAAGGCAAAACAATAACAAGGCACCAAGGCCTATCCAAGCATGTGGATTCAAGTCGCTCCTCGTCAGGGACAAAAGCTTTTTTTTTTTTTTTAATCGGCAAAGAAAAAATTTATTAATCAAAGAACCAAAGTTATAAAGATTAAAAGAAAACGAGAAAAACGGCATCACAACCCACGATCTACATCCTAATTATGTTGTCACCTAGATCAAGGGCCAGGACATAAGCTATTACAGTTACTACCCTGGCCTTTCTCTCTATTAAGCTAGGGTTTTATTACTCATCGGTTCAATTTAATTGGATTCTATCTATCGTGTTGACGAACTTTAGCTTTTATAAATATTACTTTAGTTCGGTGGCAAGGTCTAGTACGAAAACCAAAAAAAAATAGAGCAATTTAAACAAAAAAAAAAAGGGACAGGATACAAAATGACCTAAAGAAATATCCACTTTACGTAAAAATATTTTTGATTTACATGAAAAATTCAACTAAATTAGTCAACACAAATGTGCAGCGTCTAAGTTGATATATCTAGAAATTGTATTCTTTAATGTACTTTTAAACTTCACAATAATTAATATCAGATATGTTCACATTAGCAGTTCATAAAATTAGCAGCGAAAAAAGGAAAAAAGATGAGTTGACGGTAGAATTAATATATCGTTTAGTATGAGTTATAGAAGGGTTTTTTTTTTTATCGGCAAAAAAGGATTTTATTAATCATTGAAGCAAGTTACAACGAGTAAACGGAACGAAAGAGTAGTGGCTTCACAACAAGGAAAAACGTGGGAACTAACAAAGTTAGAAACCCAGGAGAACCAAAACAACTGTTAACTTGGAAAGTATCTTCAAATTAATTATGAAGCTTTGATGATAATAATACTACAGTCTTCAAATTCAAACATCTAAAAAGGTTGTAGATGCCAACATGGCATATATTTTGTAACTTGGTATATATTTGGAATATATATATATATACATACACACATTTTGTATCGTAAACCTGATTTAACAACTTGTGTAAATTAACCCCCAAAAGTCTTGTTAACTTACCAGTGATGAGATTGAAATCACAAGGAACAATTGCCTCATCTTTTCCAGAGTGATGATGGTCATGGTTGAGGGATGGAATCCGGGTGCCGTGGCCACTGTAGTGGAAGAAGAGGACATCACCGGGCTCTGCCTTGTCAACCATCTGATGGAGTGCCCACTTGATGTTGGCACCGGTGGGCATGATCAATGAACCATGTGCATCGGTTAGGAGCTCGATGTGGCTCGGATCAAGCCCGAATCGCGTCACGAGCACATCCCGCATCGCGACTACGTCGTTTATGCATCCGTGTAGCTCATTCGGGGTGTTCGGGTAGTTGCAGCCTACAAGGACGGCCAACTTCTTCTTTTCCATCTCCTCAATTTCCAATACTAACAGTGACTAACACATGCAAACCAAATGGAGAGTTTTTAGTTGGATCGATGGATTGGGTCTCCTGTCGATCAATAAAATAATATGTAGGGCGCGCAGTATTTTGAGAGCTTGGAAAGTACTTGAACCGAACATTGTGCCTTGCACTTTAGTTGTTGGAAAGCGTCTTAGTTTACTTTTGAAGTCGTTGCCCCTACATTTTTATCCATATGATCAAATGTGCCCAAATAATATTCATTAGTTTAATTAGTTGGAGTAGTAATTAACACCCCACACCTAACCTCCCCTCATCCTAATCTTCTGTAGAACTAAATTAATACTATATTCTAAGTTTTTCTTTTTTTAAATTTCAGCTGACCATTTGTTTCATCAGGCCGGTGACTACGTGAAACATTCTTGTTAGCGTAGACATATACGAAGTTATATTTCAATTTCAACTCCCAATTTTAAATAACTATACCCGTCAAAACTTCTTAAGCCACAAGAATAGGACAGTTTAGCTTATCAAAAAAAAAAATAGGACAGTTTAACATAAAGGAAGATACAAATTACCTGTCTAGTTATAATGTGCTTAGTCGTTAGCTATCAAAGAGATGGAGATAAAACATAGTATTCCTTTAGCATATTCGTTGCGGGTTCAACAAACTATATCTATAACATTATTTCTCTCGACTTATTTTTATTGTTCGATTTTTATTTTTTTTGGTTCAGTTTACGTGTTTCTAGAGTTATATATTAAGACCAGAAGAGAATCTTAAAGGTATGAATGCGGCTACACTCTTCGAATGTTAAATTTTAATTTTCTATATTCTATGACTTTAATGGACTCGCTTTGCCAAAAAAAAAAAGTAGCAGTAATTAATTCGTGAATTACAAACATTAGATTGTGAGGTAGAAATGTTTAAGAGCCATTTTTTACTCCTCAAACATGACGAGAGAGAGACACCAAAATGATCCCTTGGAGTGCCCATCGCTACAAGAATAATTAAAAATCCATGAACTAACAAAACTGAGATTGGAAGGAAGTTTCTCATTTTTCCTAATTTAGTGGGAGGCCGGCAGATGACATTTTTTTTTTTGGGTTCCATGTATGAGTTTCCAAAAACAAGTTTCCATAAACCTAAGGAATTGGCCTAGTGGTCAAAGCCTCGGGGTTTACTCGATCCTAAGGTTTTAATTTCGAAACCTCTCAAGTGCTATCAACTTTTTGAGCGCCAGTCCCTGCAAAGTTTTGCTCCCTACATGTGAGCGGAGGATTAGTTCCCCAGAATTCATGGAGTTGCGCGTAAACTAGCCCGAATCAATACCTAAGTTAATATATAAAAAAAAGTCTAATTGGACTGCGAAGAGATTCGATTTCAAGGTGGACCCGCGCGAGTTCGCGTACAAGAAAACGACAACATGGTTCCTGTATTTGCTTTCTACCACCCTGCATTGCCTTCTAAGATACCTGGGAATAATTAATCCAATTGCTTTCCAGCAGTGAAATAGAAGCAAATTTGGTAAATTCTATCCCTTCGATATTCTATTAACATGTAATCATTATACTCAAAAGAAAAATATTCAACATGTATTTTTATATATATCAGCTAATTGAAATTTAAAATGTGAGTCAACAATTAGTTAATTGAAATTTAAAAGAAGATTTGCGAAAAATAAATGATTTCAAATAAAAATAAGAATATGTAAAACTAAAATCACACTTTAGCAAAGTCACAAGTAACTTCAAAATAGGAAATTTGAACTGGAACGTCTCTCATTGACAACTTTATAACTGAATAGGGAAAATGACGGTCAATGACGTATTTTGATAATTAATAGACGCCAAGGACATTTTCAGCATTAACAAATATTTTCAACATATCTTTGGCAAGTATTAATTATCAAAACACGTCCTGAGCCGTCATTTTCCCAACTGAAAATAACATCAATACTTCTATCTTTCCGAAAAAGAAGAACAATTCCTTCGATCTATAATATCCTTTGTGTAGGGTAAATATGAAAATATTTCTTAAGATTGAATTTCAAAAGCCTCATAGTCCAACGAACCCTATGTGGGCTTCCTGCCCGGAAGGCTTTTCGAATGGCCCGAAAAAATAGAAGTATTTTTGAAAAATTGAAGAGTCGCCACCCGGATTTGAGGTCCGCCGGCCATCCGAGAAACCGCTTTGATTGAAAATGATGGTTCGAAATTGAAAACCAGAGATCATTTTGGGTTCGGAAGCCACGTTACGAGAGGGGAAAGGGTTTTATGGCACCCCTCTCGCCCGACACAGGGTCGGTCTCTTTTAAAAAAACATTTTGTTTCATAAAAGCAGCTAGCAGGTATCCGCAGGTATATCAAATAAAAGGGTGCATGCATGTGCCAGTGTACAATATATGATGATGAAATGACACAAAGTGAAAATTGACAAAAAATCAACCACTGCCACTGGAACCCCTCCTGAGCGCTCGGGACTGCACTCATGAGCGCTCAGGAGCTCTACTGAGCCACCCTGCAAGCCTTGGTTAGAACAAATGCAATATGATACTTAAAACAGTAACACATAACTACTAATATGCACCAGTACTCAACAAAGGGCTTAAACAACTAAGAACTGGTCCTAACCATCCGAGCTTCGCTTCCTTGCAACTGAAAATAAAACTAACTGGGTTCTGGAGGGGATCAGTGCACACCCAGTATCTACTAAGAACCAATGTTCTGAATACCGTACCGGCCAGGGTACCGTTTTCCTACTGGTACGGTACGTACCGGTACCGGTCAAATACCGGATACCGTTTCGGATTTACCGCAACTACAATAATAATTCAAAAAAATCCCCCATACCATGCAATTCATCATAAAATACCTATGTGTTTGCCTCTTGCCCCACATTTCCTAGTTACAAAGCTCTTTTCCATCTTAAATGGCTTTGCACACTAGTGGCCTTGTGAATGAAAACCCAAGAAAAGGTCTCGTGTGCTCGGAAAAATGGGCCGTGGCCGAAGGCAATTTGGAAAAACTGATTCAGAAACCAGTTAACTGGGTGTGCGTTACGGGTTATTCGCGTGCAGGGGGGGTGCAAATCCGAGATTTGAGCCTCACGCACGTACCATAATTAAGCCCACGTTTTGCTAAAATTCTGAAAAAAACAATTTTTTTTTTTTGGACTCACATTATTCTGAAACAAATTTTTTTTTGGACCCAAATCTGCGGAAAAAAAAAAATCAAAATTTCGGCCGAAATTGCCGATAAGCTCTTCTCGTCCGGTATTCTTCGAAACGGCCGGTACCGACCGGTATTGCATCCGGAACGGAATTGGGGGGTTAGGGTACCGGTTATTGGTAAAAATGGTACGTACCGGCCGGTACGGGACGGTATTGATAACTATGCTAAGAACAAAAATGCATCATTTGATGACAAAACAAGATTTTGGCGATGGCAGCACTCCTGAGCGCTCGGGACCATTCCCGAGCGCTCGAGAGTGAACAAAGTGTCTTGAAATTTTTTTGTTTCTATGTGCTCCTCTTGCTCTTGTTATTAAACTAAGATCGAAGGAACTCATAACCAGTATGACGAACTAATATGAGCCCCTGATCTCCCTTAGAAGTTTGAAAACAGTAGACTTTGAAGTGTAAAGTGAGCCTTTATACCTTTGCTTGACTTGAACTTGGTTTCTTGAACTGACTTTGGTGCTTGAAAATGGTTAGAAAATAGTTTGAGATGAGGGAATTTAGGCCTCCATTTCTCTTAGATATTTTTCTTGAGAATTAGTGATCATTTCTCTTAGAAAATGGAGGTTATTTTGAAAGAGTTTGAGTGAATTTTGGAGGCTGATTTTTGGCAGCAAAAGGGGGAGTTCTTTAGGGGAAATTTTGTGGCCCCTTTGAAAGGTAGAACATGGGGGTATATATAGAGCAACCAAAATTAGAGTTTTAATTTGAAAATCAAATAAAAAAATGAAACGAAGTTATTTTGGGGGGAAAAAGTTATCATGAGATTCATGTTGGCTCAGGCAGGCCTCTGGCACTTGCAGGTTTGAAAATCTGAAAAAGTCAAGGTCAATGGTCAGGCTCAACATGCATTGGTCTGTCAGAGCTCCCGAGCGCTCAAGAGTGGTCCGGAGCGCTCAAGAGTGCCTCCCCAACTTCAGAAGGGCACCACGGACACTCTCGAACTCAGTTTTTGGAGTTTTTTGAAGTTTTGGAAAGTCGTTAAGTCCTATTTCTAACCCAGTTGGTTTCATTCAAAAATATTTTGTACACTGAAATGTGTTCCCATTTTACCCTCAATGTGTCAAGGAAAAAAAAGGATTTTGGTTTTAAAAAAGTCCAAGAAATATCGTCCAAGTTGTCCAAGGCCTATTTTGATTCAATTTCATTATCGGGGAGTCTCGAGGGCACAAATTAAGGATAATTAATAGGTCCAAATTGGGGTGTCTACACCCTAAAACCTCATAACGTCTTCCATTGATTTCAAACTCTTTTGGAAAACCCGATCGCCTAAGTCTACAGATTTGCTATGGTTTATCTCCTTAATTAATCAACCAATAACAAAATCATTTGCACAAACAAAAGCAATAAACAAAGAATGCAAAGACATACGTGGAAAACTCCTGAAAGAGTAAAAATCACATGAAGAAATCATAACAATATACTCAATGTGTAATTACAAGTAAACTTACTTATAAATTGAGGTTTTGATGCTGCTGGTTCGCCCTTCTATGAGGATGAATATTGATGTTATGTTTTGATTTTTCGTTGGCTGCATGATGTTAAGGTTACTCTGGTTTTGGCCTCATAAAAAAGTTTCGATCAATCCTTTGCTTACCTTGGATGCTGCTCTCGTAAAAAGATGTGTCAAAATAAAAGAAAGAAGGGAGAAAATGTGTATTGAATTTGATAATAAATTGAACAATGAGATCCCAATTTATACAAGGTGAGGAAGCCTAACTATGGAAGGAAAATCAACCTAATTACAATCAAATCATAATCAATTACAATA
>JAOTQK010000003.1:2288158-2299050 GCA_025642025.1 Rhododendron ferrugineum
CAAGACTCGAATCTAATTATGACGGATTATAAGTAGTAAAAAGGAAATTTTAAAGTCATCCTAGAATTTTCGAATAACAACGAGATTTTTATTTACTGAAAATCGGAGTTGTTACATGGTAGCCCATTGTGAAGATTGCCAATGGGGCCGGACGTGGTAGCCTCATTGGTAATATGGCTTGGTTATCTGTGGATAGGAGCCAATGCGAATTTTGTGTGCCAATGGGAGCCCGGAACAACGGAACCATTGTGAGGATACTCGGGAGCCCGAGACAGCGGAACCGAGGTTGGGTGTGTTAAAGATGCTTTTCGAAATGTTGATTTGTTAATGTGAAAACGAGACACAGTCTACGATGAGTTGCGTAGCAGAAACACAAATGTCACAGACACCAACATTAGATTAGGGAATGTGGATGTGTCATGGTTACTATTTTATCGTAGATGCATGTGCTATGTGAAAATCATGAGTCCGTGTGCTATATCTATGACCTGCTATATGTAAGTTAAGGGTTAATAGGTATAGGAGTATTCAACTGAGCTCTTGTAGCTCGTGGTGTTACCTTTGGTGACCCTGATATATTATACTGGTGGTGACGCTGGTATAATGTGTCAAACTTTGTAGATGATCAAGGTGAGTTGTACACCTCGGAGGCCTTTGGAGCCGATGAGCTGGCTAGGATGGAAGAGCAGGCGGAGCTGTAGTTAGGAACCTTAGTTTCCCCTCCCTTTGTGAAATTATGGGAATCATGATGTAATAATGAGCCAGACTCTCTTTAGATTATCAATAAAATTGTTTATTTAACGTTCCCGAAATTCAGGGCGTTACAGTTCGCTTTCCCCGGGTGATATTGCAATTCGAAATCGTAATCTTTCAAATGCTCCATCCAACTGCATTGACGAAGGTTAAGTTCTTTTTGAGAAAACAAGTATTTCAAACTTTTATGGTCGGAAAAGACTTCAAATTTTTCACCGTACAAATAATGGCGCCAACTTTTCAAAGCAAAAACGACGGCGGCAAGTTCTAAATCGTGTGTAGGGTAGTTCCGATCGTGAGTTTTCAATTGTCGCGACCCATATGCTACCACTCGCCCCGCTTGCATCAGTACGCACCCCAATCCTTCCTTAGACGCATCACAATACACGAAGTAGCCAACTCCTCGTTCGAGCACAATCAAAACTAGTGCGGTAGTCAACCTCCTCTTCAATTCCTCAAAAGCTGCCTCACACGAGTCACTCCATGCGAAACGAGTCCCCTTATGCATTAATCTGGTCATCGGTGCTGCTAGGTGAGAGAAGTCGAGAACAAAACGGCGGTAGTACTCGGTTAAACCCAAGAAACTACGGATTTCAAACACGTTCTTCGGTCGCTGCCAGTTCATAACGGACTCTATCTTTCCCGGATCGACGGACACTCCACCTTTCGAAACCACGTGACCTAAGAATTTGACTTTGGATAACCAAAACTCACACTTACTAAGCTTAGCGTATAACTGGTGCTTTCTTAAGAGTTCAAGAACAATAGTGAGATGAGATTGGTGTTCTTCCTCCATAGGCGAATAGATAAGGATGTCATCGACGAATACGACCACAAAACGATCTAGGTACGCATAAAAGATACGATTCATCAGGTCCATGAAAGTAGCTGGGGCATTCGTCAATCCGAAAGGCATAACAACGAATTCGTAATGACCATAGCGAGTACGAAAAGCGGTTTTAGGAATGTCTTCCCTCCGAACTCTCAATTGGTGATAACCGGATCTTAAGTCGATTTTAGAAAAGCAAGTCACACCTCGAAGTTGATCAAACAAATCATCGATTCTAGGCATAGGATACTTGTTCTTAATGGTGACTCGGTTTAGCTTACGATAGTCGATACACAAATGGAGTGAACCATCCCTCTTTTGCGCAAAAAGAGCCGGTGCTCCCCATGGTGATGTACTCGGACGAATGAATCATAAGTTCTCCAATTCCTGCAACCGAGTCTTCAACTCTCTCAATTCGGCGGCGCAAAACGATATAGAGGTATGGAGATAGGAGCGGTACCGGGAAGTAAATCAATAGTGAACTCAATCTCTCTCTCGGGAGGCAAGCCAGGTAACTCTTCTGGGAACACATCCGAAAAATTGTGAACCACTAAGGGTAACTCCCCACGCACGGAGGCATCCTCATCTAATGTCAAACTCGCCAATAGGGAATAAACTGACTCGCGCTCTCGAGGCTCACATAGATACGGTTCCAACGGTTCACGACGCTCCCCAAAGAATTCGAAACAAGGACCCTCGGGTGGGCAAATACGAACTCGACGCTTGAAACAATCAATGGTAGCATGGAACGTAGATAACTAATCCATTCCCAGGATAAGGTCGAACCCCGTCATTCCCAAAACGATGAAGTCAAAGACAAAATGAAGATCACGAATATTCAACTCACATTCTCGACATATACGATCAAGAGGTGTCCTACCCCCTAGAGGTGTCTCAACGAACAGAAGAGGGCTAAGACTCTCCGTTTCCAATTCCAAGGCACACACAAATGATGCAGCAATGAATGAATGCGATGCTCCAGAATCAAAGAGGACTTTAGCGAAGGAATTGAATAAAAGAAATGTACCTCTCACAACAGGAGTCTCCAGAGCCTGAGAAGTGGTAAATGGAATGGCAGAAGTGATGCTGTAAATTCACCCCTGGGTACCCTGACCCTACACAAATCCTCCCCTCTGACCAGAACTCTGAGTGGGCGTGGAAGAGCTCGCCCCCTTATCAACCCCGGAACTCTGAGCTGAGGTAGTCTAGCGGAAGTGAGGCTGCTGCTGCCTCTAAATGCCCCTAAACTGCTGGCCCACATTATGCCCCGATCTCGGCTGCTGCACAGAACCCGACTCACTGCGCACTCCCGACCCTAGAGGACAATTCTTCGCGAGATGATCTGTCTTCCCACAAACATAACAGGCCTTCTCGAGATGTGGACACTGAGCACGAATGTGTCCAGGTTGATTGCACTTATAACACACAGGTGGAGGTCTAGACGAGGCACCCTGAGTTCCCGAAGAAGTAGGCATCTTAAAGTTAGGTTGGTTAGATGGTTGCTGAGATGGTTCCCTCTGCCTCTTCCGTCCTTGACTCCCGAAACTTCCCAAAGAAGAACTCAAACTTCCCACCGATTGCCTTAGCTCCCAAACCCTTGCATTCCGTTTAGCCTCCTTTGGGATTTCAATGCTCCTTGCACATTCCACAACTTTCGAGAACTTCATCTTACGTTGGACTATCACCATCCTCCTCACGGTGTTATGCAATCCCTTCTCAAACCGCCGAAACCTCCTCTCTTCAGTCGCCACCAACTCCGGAGCGAAACGAGATAAAGATTGAAAATTCTGCACGTACTGAGAGATAGTCATATTACCCTGCTCTAGTTTCTCAAATTGATCCCTCAAATTTTCACGTGAAGTTTCCAGAAAATACTGGTCCTCAAAAAGCACCGCAAACTCAGCTCTCGTCAAATTTTTGACATCCGGTTCATTCGCTTGAGCCGCGGTCCTTGCTGCTCTCCTCGCATCCTTCCTACTTTTCAGAATAGATTCCCACCACTCGCCAACTTCCCCAACTAACTGAACAACCACAATTCCTACCCTGATGTTGTCTTCGGTAATATTGAGAGCTCTGAAGAGTTTATGAATTTGAGCTAGCTAGTGGTCAGTTACAGAGGGTCGCTGCTGGTCCCATCAAACACCGATGGGTTCCTACGGCTAAACTCTCACATCGCTACAATGGCTCGGTCCTCAGCATTCTCTCTAGGAGCTTGGTTTAAAAGGTTTGCAGCTGCAAGTGCTGCGACGAGATCACTAGCAAATTGATTCTGAGCGTGAGGTACTCCTGCAACTCGACCGGCCCCAGCCCCCGGATCCCCACCTGGGTTCTCCCCATGCTGACTAACCTCATCCTCAAGAGGTACCCCACTGCCATGACCACGGCCACCCCAATTTCCAGTCCCACCTCGTCTATCACGCATCCTCGGAGGCATCTTACTACATGATGTAAGAAAGGAAAACTATTAACCACAACATTATAACCATGAGGTCAAGCCCTAACTTCCCAACACGGGTTAACAACTCTACACCACTCTACGATAATGAAAATGCAATGCCAAGTAGTCACATGAATGTTAGTCATACAAGCATACACAAGTCATGTTAAAAGACGCGATGTTTTGAACCCATGAGACGTAACGTCTCCCCACGGTCTCTAGGTGTTCTAAACCTATGCTCTGCTACCAAGTTGTCACGCCCTAGATTTTTAACATTGTTATAAATGATTTCCATAAATAAAATCTCACAATAACCTGTGCGATACCCCAAAATAACATAGCATTCCCATTTCCCACAATCTCGCTTCAAACATCCAATAGTTCCCAAAATATTACATCCATGGCTCTGAGGCCCAAATTAGTTTAATTATTGAGTATTGAAAGAGTTAAGGATTAGAATATTCTATAATCAAAAGATTTACAATTGAAGTTACAAACTCATCTTCCAAAAGAGATTTACAAAGATGGATAATTAACTTCTCGTTATTAGCTTTCCAAAAGTGTTCAAGGTTCACATATCCTCGTCATGTGTCATTCAATTCGATCATAATCATAAGGTTATCAACATCAAATTTGACCAAACAAGGGCAAAAATTGCAAGGATTCTCCATGAACTCAACGAATACAATTAATCACGATATGAGGTGATTTGGAAGTGTTTAGAACGAGTTAGAAGTGATCGGGGGTCAAAACGACGAAGTTTGGAACAAATGCTGAAAAACTGTCCATAAGCTCCTGGTATCGATACAGCAAAAATGGCCGTATCGATACAGCAAGCAAATCAGAAAGTTTTGAAGTTTCTGTTTCCTTATGGTATCGATACGGCAGAAAGCCCGTATCGATACGGTGATGTTTCGAGCAGATTTTCAGGGATTCAGCAACAACAACAACCATAACAACAATAGGCACGGATTCAAGGATAGAAAACACTTCTTTTATATAAATTGAGAGGTAGAATCCCTACCTCAAAATTGAAGCACGAAACCCAAGAAATTACGCGCCCTAGCTTTTCAAAAACCTTGATCCGACCAGAATACACCACACCGAGCTCTAATCAACGAAGAGCAAGCCCAAAATCATGCGTAGAAGGAGGAATGGAGGTTAGTTTGGTGAGAGTTTTGAGTGAGTTGGGTGAGATTTTGGAGAGACAGCAAGAGGGAATGAGAGAGTCGGGAGGAGAGAGAGCCGTGAGGGAGATGAGAGGAGAAATATAATTATCTACTCCCTCACCCTCCTATTTATACCCACATATTCACATATCACACATGCACCCCTACACAATCAATTTTATCATTTTAACCCCAATTCACATTAATAACAATATTTCACTTTCTTTCCCAATAATCATGCATTTATAAAATATTAACATTTGATAAAATAAATACGGGTCTCTACAGACGTATCGCGCCACCTCTCCACGAGAGCAATAAGAACGGCATGGCCGTTCTTCGCTGGTGTCAAAATAGGGATGAAATAGCCAAATCCCGCCTCGTCTATCAACTACCGGACCCGTTCGGGCAGTCCCTTGTATATCTCAATCGAGCTTGCTGCTCCTCCATGCCCGCGCGAGGTGGCCAGCCTCCTCTATTCAAAACAACACCATGCAAAAAGGAAATGCGTCAGTACGTATGCAATTCAAGTTCAAAAAGCAGTTGATTCAATTATCAAGGCATTCTATCAGTCGATTTCAATTATCAAGGCATTCTATCAGTCAATTTCAATTATCAAGGCATTCTATCAGTCGATTTCAAATATCACGGCATTCTATCAGTCGATTCAAGTTTCTAAGGCATACTACAGTCGATTCAAGGCATAAATTCAAAGTCGAGGTATCCTACAGTCGATTCAAGTCTCAAAATTCAACGTCGAGGCATTCTAAGTCGATTCAAGGTGTATCATATCAGAGGTTCAGAGTATCAAGCCGAGTTTAAGTGCAAGTTATTGAATGGTTCAAGTTACATATGATGCAAGTTTGATCAATTCAAGTACAGGTCTACTGAGATACAACAGTTCAAAATTTAAGCTAAAGCAAGTTTAAAAGTTATACCTCTGCCCAAGTCACTGAAAGGTGCTCCATGGGGTCTCTCAAAACGAGCTCGGGGTCGTAGTCCTCTCATCGTGGCTGGTAGCTATCAAACCCCGACGGGACAAAAATGTGCAGCTTCGGCACTGTGTACGTCTCTGCAACAAAGTTGGCACGTGTCGCCTGCACCCTAGCCCTGGCCAGTGCCATTGCCGACTCCTGCACCCACGCTGCATCCTCCTGGGCCCTTTCAGCCTCCTCGGTCTCCCTCAAAGCTCCTTGCCCTCTGCCCTTAACCTCTCCTCCTCCTGGGCCAACTCCACTGCCCTCTGTCTCTCCTCTCGGGCTGCCAGAACCGCCGCAACCACCGTAGGGTTCTCCTATAGTAAGCGGGCGAGCACCTCCTCGTCCACGAACTTCGCGAAGTCACCTCGGGTAATGGGCCTATGCCCCGAGGACTCCGCGACTGGTCTAAACTCAACTGGCCCCACCAGCGCCTCTCCGGATGGCTCCTTTGCAATCACCAGTCCTTTACCCTTCGCTGGATCCCTCGGTGGGGACCAACTCCGAACATCACCGTCACCACCAGTACTGCCACCGGCCCCATCTAAGCCTCCGCTCATAATCACAACACCCTCAACGGCACTCCTCGAATCCAGTCGTTGAATGCATGGGCCCATTGTCTCCACTGTCACCAGCGCACGCCAGTCCTCGCCATCACCACCCTCCTGTGAACGGCCTTCGCTGCCACTACTTCGTTCCCCTGCACCTATGCTTGACGAGGCGCCCTCTGCCGGTTGATCGTCGATTCGAGGCCTCGGGACCTCGACCTCGTCCCACGACCGATCCCCTCTTTCGTCACTACCACCATTGCTGCCCCTATCATCTTCCATGGTGGGTGATCTTTCATTAATCAGTTTTTAGCCAGTTAGGGCAGGGGAACAATTTAAAGGGATTTAAAACTGTAACATGTTGGCAGGATGTGATAAATGGCATGCTTGCTTATTGAAACAGTTAGAATAGGATGAAAATAGACTCCTATGGGAGTTTTATACAGACTGGAAGACACTGTTCTGGAGTGACGTGCGCAGGAAGAAACCAGCATGCACCGACCAAGTCACTGCATGCTAACCTGACCTGCGTATGCCATACCACGACCTGCGCACGCTAGTAAGTTTAAACCCACAACTCTTATTTTCAACCATCTGGGCTCTGGAAATGACCAGTGCACACCCAAGACAAACCAAGTAGTTGACATGACAATTTATATAACAAGGCCACAAAATTTAAAGGACACCCCATAAACAGTGTGGGGATAAACAGAGGCCAAATCCTAGTTACCCAATGCAAAGGCCAACAACTGGTCAGGAAGGAATCTATGTGCACGGGTAAACCACTGCAGCACGCAGGTTCGAGCCCTTTGACCAGTTTGGTTTTACATGTTTCTTGTTTCTGAGACATATTCAGAAAGACCCCAGGGGTATTCCATTGCAGCAACTATGAGTATTGGAAATACAACTAGCAGTTTTATCAAAAGAAAGCAATAAACTAGTTTTTAATATGCTCACAAATAAAAACATAAAACAACAAGCACCAGACCCCACGCTAACTTGCGTGTGCAGCAATAGAGTGGCGCACGCGTACAATGGACTGTGCACGTTGGTCCTTGCTATGACGGTTTTTGAAACCTTGCTAGCTTTAGGGCCAGGGTTTGGTATAGATTACCAACCTTGACCCTGCCAGGCCCCCTCGGGGATCAAAACAGAAAATAGTACAAAAGTGTTATACCTTTCGTTTTAGGTTTGAGAGATGTTTGAGCTTTGAACTTGAGGTTTGGATGATGGAGAATGTGTATGGTAGATGAGAATGGGTGTTGTTGCTTGCTTGTTAATATCTCCCTTTGGTAAGGAAACGATGAACAAGTGATTAGGATTAAGACTTTGTAACCTTGTAACTTGGAACCCTTTGCATGGAACAAATAAGGGGGGTATATGTAGGGGATATGGAATATAACCAGCCAAAGGAAGACTAGTTGGCTTGGAGTGTAACTCTCCCTCTCATTAAATGAGAGAGAAAGGTGATGGGAGGCTTGTGAGAGAGGAGGGAACATCCCTTTGTCCGGAGATAACCCTCAGACGAATAAACAGAGTCTGGGGGTGCTCCAAAAGTCCTGTGATCATGGCTGCATATAGGTGATGGGACAAGGTTTGACCGGCATACACAGGTAGTTGACCTGCGTGCGCGGGTCCAAACTGCCCCGCCCTGGTTAATGGTAAAAGCTGACCGATGACTGACACGTGGCAATTAGACCAACGCATGCTAGTTATATACCAGCGTGTGCAGGTAGGGTTTTGCTGAGGCTTTTTGGGTTAAGGTTTAAATGGTTTAAAGGGGTTTAAACGCTCAAAGCTCGATCACACTAACACTCCCAAGGTGTTCTTGATCAGTTTCATCATCGGGGAATCAAATACCGTAAGTAAACTAATCTGGGAAGCCCAGATTGGGGTGTCTACATAATTCAATTGAAACATGAATTAAATATTAAATATCTGGAACGGATATTACAGATGCCGTTATTAACATTTCAAAAATTTCATGCAACTAGAATATGTCGTAACTCACCTCTTGAAGGGTGAACCGCATGAAAAGTATACATACTAGTGAATTGTGCCAGAAATTGCACCATGAGCCTGTTCAGATTGTATCAATAAATTTTTGAGTTGCCTGACTATTATTTGCATTAATTAAAATATAATTAGAGAGAGAATAGCTAAGAGAGAGAGGCTCATGGAGAGGGACTGGGGGCTGGGCCCACCATCTGCCGGTAAAGGAGTTGGTGGTCGGCAGTGGTGGTGGTGGCAGCTTTCGGGTGGAAGAGAGAATAGAGATAGAAGACCGAGTGGGAGGAGAAGAGAGATAGAGAGAGGAGCTGTCGGGGGAGAAAAGGGAAGAAGGGGGAGGTCCAGGCGGTGGAGGAGGTATGTACTAGTGGTGGTGCGTAGTGGCTAGTCAGTGGTGGTGGCAGAAGCGTCCGGCGGTGCGGCGGTTTCGGGTGAGAGAGAGAGAGACGGTGTAGGGAAGGGGAGAGAGATCGAGAGCACTTTGGGAGAGGAGCACTATGGGAGAGGTGGAGAGAGGTCAGGGTTGTTTGGTGGGTATAGAGAAATTTACTCACAAACACTACTCTTTTATTAATAACACAAAATTACATATTAATAACACAAAATTACATACACAGCGTAGTGGCTAGTTAGTGGTGGTGGCAGCAGCGTCGGGCGGTGCGGCAGTTTCGGGTGAGAGAGAGAGAGAGACGGTGTAGGGAAGGGGAGAGAGATCGAGAGCACTACGGGAGAGGTGGAGAGGTCAGGGTTGTTTGGTGGGTATAGAGAAATTTATTCACAAACACTACTCTTTTATTAATAACACAAAATTACATACACACAACTCTCACACCCCTCTCCTCTCTCTCACACACATTTACTCCACTGTTGTGGGGAGACCCCCTATCTTTCTTTCACTTCTCTGTTTTTCCCACACATTAATACTCCAACACATGCACATACATATACATCTACCCACACATTAATACCAATGGCCTGACAAAGCCAAACAAAAGCATCCCCACTCGCATGTACCAAATTAAAGTTAACATTTCAACAAGGCTAACATTACCCAAAAGTGGTTCCCACAACAATTCATGGAGTACCTTTAAGCATAAGTGCGATACCCTGTAACAACTTTGTGATCATTCCCTGCTTTCTTCCCTTGCGCTCCTGTGCCGCGAATGCGACCTCAAGGCTCGCCACCACTTCCGCCATCGTAGGCCTTTCCTTTGGATGACTACTTAAACACTTATCGACAAGTTTCGCAAAGTTCTTCCGGCTATGGGGTGTTATTTGCCCACTCAGAGACGGGTCTATTACGCGGTCAAGCTTTCCCTTTTTGATGTATTGCAGAGCCCAGGATTTTAAACTAATTTGCTCCTCCTTGAGTCTTGCATCTACCGATGGCCTACCACACAACACTTCCAACAACACCACACCAAAGGCATAAACATCAGATTTCTTGGTTAGTCTATGGGACATGAAATAATCTGGATCCAAATACCCAAACGTTGCTATTAAATAATATGGATCCAAATTCCCAAATGTTCCTTTGACGTTTGTGCTAACATGGGTTGTTGTAATGGGTTTGGATAACCCAAAATCTGAAATCTTGGCTACCCATTTCTCATCCAACAAAACGTTTGTGGTCTTCATGTTACGGTGTACGAAACTTTGATTTGTACCAGTATGAAGATAGTTTAATCCGCGTGCAGCACCAATGCAAATGTTGAGCATTTGCTCCCACGTGAGATGTGAAATACTCTTACCACTTCCTTTTTTGCCCATTTCATAGAGATGATCGGCGAGGGTCCCATTGGCCATATATTCGTAAACAAGGAGCATCTCTTGATAGCCGTTTCAGTAGCCAATTAGAGCAACGAGATGAGTATGCCGGAGCTCTGAAAGCATCTTGATCTCTGTCCAAAACTCTTGAGCACCTTGATCGGATTCAACATTCAACCGCTTTATGACAACAGCTGTTGCACCATCGTCAATGAAGCCTTTGTATACCTTACCAAATCCGCCAATCCCAATAACTAATGCATCGTCAAAGCAATTCGTTGCTGTTAACATCTCGGACAGCGAAAAGCAACGACAAGATTCCCCCGATTGAATCACGCCGCCACCACGGCCGATCACCGATTCCCAATCGATGATTGTGTAAACATCGCACCCATCACGGTC
>JAOTQK010000003.1:2350179-2360339 GCA_025642025.1 Rhododendron ferrugineum
GAGCGAAGAGGCGGGAGCAAGAAAGTGATTTTCTGTCCCCCCCCCCCCCCGCTTATATAGCAGACGGAATGGGAGGGTGGAACCCTAAAGGTCGAACACAGGAACCGAAGCGTCACCGCTCCGCCCACTCTCGTCATGCCACGTGGAAAGCCTGTATCACCCCGTACTCGCAAGGTTCCTCTTCGTGCCACGTGCCCCTTACGTCGTCTTAGGGTCAACCCCAGCCATTCGATCCCTGAGCCCCAACGGTCCCATCAACCCCCGCTGCTGCTAATGTCGTCATTGTTCCAAGTTCAAGGCGCCTCATCGCTTCCTCTTGATGGTCCAGCAAGACGTTCTCGGCGCCATTACTAGGGGACGCTCCCCCAGGGAAATGTTCTATCAACCCCTCCCACCTACTGGCAAAGCTAGAAGAAGTTGAGGGGCTATTGTAGCGGTCATGGTTCGGTGGAGGAGCCAAGGGGGTGGTCAAGTGACTTGATGTGGACCCCTGGGTTCACCTATTCGCACGGGGCGGTTGTGATCGTTCGGCGGACTTCACTGCTTCTGGGCCGGCGGAAAGTGTCCGGCGGTGTTAGTCCGGTTTTCCTCCACCGAGCACCGGGGCTCGTTAGTGGAGGAATTGACCCGGTTATGGATCGATTCGGTATGGCTCGGCAGAACGTCACTGAACCAGTCTGCGGTCTTATAGGAGCTTGAGCTCGCCGTGCTCTGCAGTCGGTGAAACCAGCCATAGCCGAGCCACCTGCGCCCCCCTGACTTGAAGAGGAAGTCAGGTGAGAGTTGGGTAAAGGTGTTTATCTTGCTCTTAACCTCCCTTACCTGTAGGAGCGGAACGCGGGAGGTAAGGTTTATCCACGATGGGAGAGCATATCCGAAGCCGAGATAGGCGGACCTGCACCGAGCGCGTGTCAGGTACGCGAGGATTGATCTTCACGACTTCTTAGCCTATAAAAGGAGGGCTCTCCCGAGAGAAGGAGGTAACTGATTCTAAACCCTAAACCCTAAACTATTCTTCGAGATCTCTTCCCCTTTGACTGACTAGAGCGTCGGAGTGCTTACCCCGGACCACCACGCTCCGGGCTTGGGCACTAACGCGGGTGTTTCGTGTGCAGGGCTAACCCATCTTCGTGCAAACCCCAACAATCCTAGCCACAAGGTCCGATCGGAGAAAGCCTGCCACCACAGATGGTGAATCAGAGAGGCAAGTGCAATAACATGATTAGTCAAACAAAGTGGTCCAAGGTTAAAAAATCAACATTGGGGTATTTGGAAGCCTACTTTTTAACTTTTCATTTTCAATTTTTTGGCTTTTTGAATTATGGTTAAAATGTATTTTGAATCTGGATTTTGATAAGTAGTATTTGGGAGATATGTGATGAAAATAAATTATGAATTAATTTTTTACCATGTTGCCCTTGATTATTTATTATGCTATATAATTTGTATGAGTACTGTTTCAATCAATTTTTGAGAGTTATATTGTGAAGTAATTTCTCCTTCGTTAATTGAAAGTCTCGAACTATTTTTTACTTGATTTTTTGATAATTGAAAGCCTCCAACAATGTTTTTATTTTTTATTAAATAACAATGACGTTAATTTTTATCTGACAAACCCACATCTTGTTTTTTTTCCTTTTGCTAACCCACCAAAATATTCACTGTAAGTCACGCAAATCGACACTTCAATCCCTTCTTTCGTTTTTGTTTTGTTTTCGTTTTCGTTTTCGTTTTTTTATGTAGGCATCTTTTCCACTGTTTGGTACTTGAGTTGGGACAATTATTTTTTTCTTGTGCAACGGAAATGATTAAAACTGCAAACAAAGGTCAGATGAGGGTTGGGCCATCTACGGTGCACTGCTAGTACAATGTTAAAAATGTAGTAATTTTTTGAAAAAGGCAGTGTCAGTTATGTCTTCTTTCCATGCACCCAAGTTTAATTGAAAAATGAGAAGTTGAAAAACTCCTCCCACCCTCTTTTTGCATTTCAGCCTCTAAATACAGAAGGGGTTGTTTATGAGCCTACTTTTTGATTTTTCATTTTCAACTTTTTGATTTTTTAGCTTTTTAAATTATGGTCAGAATATATTTTGAATCTGATAGTGTTTAAATGATATATGCAAAATATATTTTTTAACACAATTAGGCCCCGTTCCAGAATGAGTTTTAAGTGGAGTATTTATTTTTAAGAAGGCAATTTCAAGCTTAAAAATAATGAGCTTAATGAAATCTAAAAATACATAATATGAATCTTGTTTGAAAGATCTCGATGAGATCTTTTATACTGTGCAAAAAAAAATCAAAAAAATTATTTTCTATTTACATTATTTTTGAGTTTGAAAATATGAAATAAATACTTATTTTTTAAGATGTTCTGGAATGGGCTAGTGTTTCAAAAATATGTGCAGAATGTATTCTGTAGGTCTTTTTGTTAACCAAAATTAAAAAATTGAAAAATGAAGTCAAAAAGCTCCTCCTTCCCTCTTTCTCACTTCTCTAAACCACAATTTTGAGAAATCATTTTGGAAAATATGTTTTGATTAGCCCTTGCCAAACACTCAAAATTTGAAAATGCAATAAGTATGGTACCAAATAACGACTAATTGAAGATCAACTTTTTGAATAAGCAAAATAAAATTTGTGAGTGGGCTTTTTTTGGAGAGAGAGAGATCAATAATGCTCACTGCTTGAAAGGGCAACAACTGAATTAGTCAGGTATGACATGGATGCGGCATTTCAGCACAAAAAGGAGACTAATGGAGAATCACTACCTTTGTTTTTGGGGAAAAAGTTTGTAAACTTTGCAAATTTTGGCAACAATTTCCATACCTCAAAACCCTGTTTTTCGCAAAACCGGACAATGAGATGACGAAGTCACAATTCTGAAAAAGTCAAAAGGCACATACAAGGTGTGCGGTTAAACAGTTGCAACATTCCGTGCTCTGATGGTTAGAGAGCAAATAAATACTCCTAATGACCCCCAACCCCTTAACTTCGTGGTTTCATTTGTTCTTTCAATTGACTTAGCCAATGGCAGCACTTGCAATGGGCCGCACTTAGAATTCGCTCAAGCCACCAATTATGAGAATGCACCCAAGGGACGCCTAATGATGTATATTCTCTATATTCTATACTTCAAAAATGCCCAAAATAATGGCTGTTCTCAATTTTGGCCAACAAACAATGTTAGTAAGGTCTTACACGCTCAAACCAAACTAAAAACTCCAATATGTTCTTTTCTTGGGAAGAGAATACTACTATTTGATCAACCAACTAATCACTCCATCCCGGCCTTTTTACGGTTCGGCCCGACACAGTCTGTATCCACGAACCTTCAAACAAAACCACCAATTCTTCTCTCAAGAGCTGAAAGCGTGCTAAAAGACCCACTAGGGTCGGATATATCACAAGAAACGGGAAGTTGATTAGCAATGTTACAAATTGACAAAAGTACGAAAGAGAAACTTAACAATCAATTAGCAATTTCACACCAAGAAAAGCAAGATAAGGGTAAAACAGTGAAAATAGTCCTTCATAACCACCTACATAATATACCCACATATTTAAATAACAAATTGCTCCCAACAAATGAAACATCCTTACTGTGAATTTCCCCACCCAACCCTCTACCTTGGATTGCCTCTTACAATATTTAAAATTAAGAAGATATGCTGCACTTCGAACATATCTAGGCTCCATTTCTTAGCTTTTTATGGCTTTAGCCTATAACAGTTATTTTTTATGGGAGGGTTGCCCTCTTGGTCTATCCCACACTCCCAGCGTTTGAAATACAGCAGTGCACGGCCCATGAATTGGCACAATGACATTTTAGACCAAATCCTGGGGAGAAACGCCCCTAGCTGCATTGCTTCAGCTATCTCCCTTGAGCTTTCTAAGGTTTCCAATGAGGAAAAATTATGTTTAGTTAGGCAGACAATATTTTCTTATTTCCCCCTTTAAACTGTTATTTTCTTCAGGAACATTGTACAAGAAAGTAACTGATATCTATGACATGACCCCTGCACATAGATAATAACCATGTCTAACCCCAAGAGACGTCGTACCTGTACCTGTGCCTGCACAAATATTGCACGAGTTTGGACACCAATGATTGTAGGGTCCTCTCTTGTCTGCTTATGAAATGTATCTGAAAACACGTGACGACACCCCTGCAACAAGATTTAAGATTCAGTTCCACACCTCAAAACACAAGTCCATGATCCCAATCATAGATCATCTACCGCCATTTAATTCAAAAAGTTCGTTTTCCAAGAGTAATCTAGTTTATGTAGAAACGCAATTCTGAGATGAGTAAGATGAGTGTAGGTGAATAACAATGTTGAAAGATGAAAATACAATTTTGAGATGAGACTTTGTAAGGTAGCATTAGAGACGAAAACTTCCGCGGAATGGTAGGGTTAGCACCGATAGAAGATAAGATGAGAGAACATAGAGATTTGACATGTTTATCATAGATCAACTAAAGTGGTAGTTAGGAAGAGTGATATGGTTATGGTTGAGGGTACGTGGGTAACACTAAGGGTAGGAGCAGACAAACACTGACTTAAGAGGTGGTAGTTTGAATTGATCTAGGTTTTTAAATGTCACCGAACACGATGCCCTCAATAGAGCTCAATGGAGAAAAAGGATACATGTAGCTGACCCCAACAAAGAGCAAGTTTTGGCTCGGAGTCGGCTGCAAGAAACCAAGCCTAATACAACCCAACCTAAAATATCGCTCATTTCACGCGTATATTAATACCGTACAAGAGCAAGTAGATGTTCTTTCGAAAATATTCCATAAATGGCAATCGAAGACGTAAAGTAAACACATTTAACTGGCATGAAGATTAAAGCAGATACAAAGCTAATATTACATATATGACAGGTACACAATATAGAAGTTTCTCAAAGACAAAACTTTCATCACACTCATCACCAAAAGTACCAATGAGCCTAGAGCTGGATTTCTCAAACAAAATATGCTTGTCCCGAAATTAAATGAGAAGTTCAGCACCAAAGCACATATAAGAAGTCGAGCATATATTCAAACCAACTACTTTCCTGTTAGTTATGCATATCAAGTTGTATTTAATGGGGACATTCATAAAAATCTAAAACAGGTAACCATGTACATCATAAAACGACAAGAACTAAGAACATAAAATACAATTGATGACTTAATTTGGAAAAGAAGAATGAGTGTTATTTGAACAATTACTTTTTTTGTTTTTTTTGATAGCCAAAAAGGGTGGGAGGGGGTGACTAGCGTAGCAACCCCCTTGGGCATGACCATATGGACTCCCTACCCTCCAGTGGAATGTCCAGTTCAAGGCATAGCTACTCTTCGTGAGGACAGGCCGTCACCGCGGCACCACCTAGGTACAAGATGGCTAAGACTCCACCCCCATCATCGGTGAGACTCGAACCCGAGTCTCCTCTAGGGGGTGTGGTGAGCTGAGCCATCCAGGCTACCATCTTCGGTGGTAAAAAGTCCATTACTGACTGATGAAGTAGAGGGATCCTAAAATTAGGGGGCAAAAAACAAAAGCAGTATATGTCAAGGAAGATAAGGTCATGACATCAACATTGAATATTGTAGAAGAATTATAGAACACCTAGCTCAAGATCCGATATGGCACCCAAAGGAATAGCAGACAGAAATGAGATTCCTCAAGCTAGAATGAGAAAACCCCATAATTAGAAATTAGCTTTGTTGCAAAAATAAACATACTCAAGCAACGAGAAATGGTAGAGGATTCAGTTTGCCCAACAGAGCAAACTCAAAGAAAACCAAATTTCACAATGGAGCCAGCGGTCACCAGTGACGTGTTCAAGAACCTGCTCACACAAACTGAGACACACCGGTTTAACAGCAGGAATAAAACAGAACCGAGGTATATCAGAAAAATAAAATACCAATAGATAATTACTCGCTCATGCCGATGATAATCGATCAACATGTGAGTATGATGACCAGAGCATAAATCAAACAGGATTCAGAAGCACAAACCTGATCATATCTTGGAGGGCTCATGAAGCAAAAAGGCAATTATTGAGAGAAGAAATTTAAGTAAAGAAGTCAAAGAAGATGAGGACATAAAAATACTGTCCAATGAACAATTACAACACAAAACTGATAGCAACCGTCTAGTCATGAAAGCTCAAACAAAACGAGTGTAGGTAAATTATTAGCATCCATGTTGGACAAGTGATGAAGTTTGTATGCCCTGCAGAAAGGAGTAGCATCATTTAAATTTTAGAGTGTCCTCGCATAGCTTCTTCACTGCAGTAATAGGTGACAATCTGAATTTGCTAGTCTCTGCAACTATGACAACAGCACAGCAAGATAAAAGATGTGAGTCCCAAACTTCCAACAGTTGAAGTCATAGCAACAACAAAGAAAACAGGCTGAGAAGAGCTCCAAGAAAACTTCATGCCTGCCAAAGAATATTTCCCACGGTTAACATATCAGATAAAGCAGAAACACTTTACTTAGAGCTTGGATCAAAAGGTCCAACTGCTTTTCCAGGTCTCCATGCATTGAAATTATAATAACCACATCCAGAATCGACTGCTAAAATAATTGTAAAAGAATCAAACCAAATAAACTTTAGCAGTAATAGATTCACAAGAATCTTGTATGCAACAGACTATATGCATTTTAAAGAGCAGTGCCTACCCCCAAAAAGCATGGGAGTGGGGTGGGGGAACAATAGTGAGACAATACTGGAACTGATGGATTGCCCTTCTCTAACCCTTTCTGCCCAACCTGAGGTAGATATACCAGTTAGTGTTGCAAAGCTTGAACTAAGAATCCTTTTTTCTCTAGCCGTACAAGGAAGAAAATTAATTTTCCATTTCCTTTCACCAATTTCCAATCTTAGCAGGAAAAGGGAAGGAGGGAGCAGGGGCACCCCTTCTGCCGAAGTTACGGAAAAATTGGAAAATAACAGTAAAAATAGGAAGACTTAAAGAGTAAGATTTCAATGAAGGTCGCCAATGTCAACTGCAGTCTAAAAAAGAATGTCCACAGTAAAAAAGGAGTGAACCCATAGTTTGGGGCCAATGAACTACAAATACAGCAACAGAACCTTAAATTAATACACTTGATCAACATAATACATTTAGTGCAGGTTAATCTGTCCCAACTCTAAACTTTAGCGGACACTGGAAGTCTGTGTAAAATGCTTGGATGACCAAATAAACTAAATATACCGTACATAGTTTCATAAATGTCCTTAGATAGAATGGAAAAAGGAATCGACTGGGAGCTGTTAATGATTTGCATTACAAAAAATTGATCCTTGCCAGATTGGAAGAACAACTAGAAATTAGAATCGATTGGGAGCAGTTAATGATTTCCATTACAAAAAATTGATCCTTGCCAGATTGAAAGAACTGGAAATTAAACAAATTTTGACACAAGCAGAGAACAAAGAATGTTGAGAACTTACCTTTTAGGGAAAAAAAAAAAACATTATTGCCCCTGGAACTGTGTTATTTCATCTCAGCAATGAACTTCTCATACTCAGGATCCGCACCATGACTTGCTGGCTGATTTTTCTCTGCAGGTGAAACTGATGGTGGAGCAGGTGGGTTAGAAGCCCATGGCCCACTTGCAAAGGGTTGTTGTTCTGCTGTTGAATGAGACGCAGGTGGAGGAGGAGGAGCTGCAGCATAGTAAGAAGGATAACCCAAGGAAAATGGATGATACAAAGCTTGATAGTTTGGTGGCATCCCAGTCATTGCATTTCCGTAAACATTATTAGCTCCAGACTTTGCAGAATCTACTGACCCATTATTCTGTGATTGCACCCCAGGGGGGTAGCTTGTGGGTTCGCTTGAAAGCATACTTTGAGATGGAGCACCAGAAACTGCAGGTTGAGGCGGTGGGGGATACGGCAGCCCATAAGGAGGCATAGGTGGACCTTGAACAGGTGCGTAATTGTTCTGCCCACCAAAGGGATGGGTATAAGGAGCATAAGGAGGGGGAGCATGTGGTCCCCAAGGAACAGGGGCACCTACGTAGCCTCCTGATGGCATACCCGCAAGGGGCCCACCTGATGTATTCTGCTGGGAGGGGTATCCACCAACGGACTGATTGGGAGGAGGGTAAGAGGACATTGGTGGAGCAGGAGGCACAACAGGTTGGGGTGGCTTACCAGCAACCCTAACTGCTATTACTCTTCCCTCTAGACGATAACCATTCATGCTAGTAATGGCTTGATTGGCTTGAGCGACATCTGAATACTTCACAAATCCATAACCTTTACTCAAACCAGTATTCCGATCCTTAATAACCTTGGCCATTACTATGTCCCCGAAAGGCGAAAACAATCTAATGAGAGCATCGTCATCAAGCGTAGATGGCAAGTATCCAATGTACAAATTTGCATCATCGATTTCTTTATCTGTTGTATTTACAATGCTACCCAATCCTGGACGCGATGTATTCCCAGTGCCTCCACCAATGGTGCTTGCCCAAGGGGGATTGGTTACTGATCCGTTGGAACCCATAATAGACAATGTTGGGTTTTGCTTGGTAAGAGCTTCCGGGCCTGTCCCACCTAATTCTGCCAAGAAGCTCTGGTACTCATCGTCCATTTTCTTCCCCGCAGTTCCACCCTTCATAGGACAATCAATAGTTGGGTGACCACCATCACCGCAAATCTTACACAAAACGTCACTCTTAAAAGTAGACATACGGGAGGGGCAGGCAAACTGCCGATGACCAGCCTCACCACATAACCTACAAAACTCGTCATCTCTTATTGTCCCATTCAAAGCAGCAAGTTCCCTAAGCTGTTGCCTCTTATGCTCGTTCAACCCTTCATCCACTGGGTGCAGAAGCTTCTCTACCATACCCGCCGCAGCATCAAGCGCCTCCTGCGTGTCGGCCTCAACCAAAACATGCAAGTCCTCATTCTCCGCCGGATCAAACTTCAAGTCCCGTTTTTGCCCAATCCTACCTTCCTTGATCGACCCTTTACCCCGAATCACGATTTTCGCTCCAGTCTCCTTCTCCATCCTCTTCTGCGTATTCCCTCTCGGCCCGATTATAAGTCCAATAAAATTATACCCCGGGTACTCTTTCATGGGTATATAAAGCTTCTTATTCAGCTTGGGCGGCCTATAATCCGCTGGAGGCTTAAAAGTAGGGTTTCGTTTTATAATCTGCGAAATTATCTCTTGTCTCTCTCTGTTAAGCCTTTCGCGGGCACGAAACTCTCTAGTGTTTATCCGAATCCCGAAATTATCGTAAATAGGTTCCGGAGAAGGCGACCTACCGCCTTCTGGCCGGTCATCTAGTTGGACACCAGACTGCAAAATTCGACTAATTTCTTGTAACCTAGCATTAAGGGGTTGAATTTCAGGGTCCATATCCATACCTCCGGCGAAATCCTTCATGAAATCCGGCAACTGGAACGCCGCTGCTGGCTTCGGCTCGTCTTCCGCCCACCTCGACTTCCTCTTTTTCTCGCCGCCGCTGTCGGATGGAGGGTCCCAGCGGCTCCGCCGCCGCCTCCGGCCTGTCGAGTCGTCCTCGTTTAAATTAGAATTGGGGAGATTGGGTGAGGCTTCTAGGGTTTGGGGTTGGGGAGGGGTGTGATTTGGTGGATATATGATTTTAGGTGGAGGTTGAGGAGGGGTTGGATCGGACGGCGGTGATTGATCGAGTGGAAGAGGAGGAGGAGAGGGAGCTAGGGTTTGTGAGTAGAGAGGTTGTGGAGGTTCAGAAGGCGAGGTTGAGGAGGGAAGAGGAGGGTTTGGTGCCAAAGAATCCATTGGTTCACTTCGCAAGCACGTACTGCAGCCGTATGAGAGAGAGATTTGACTTTTATTACACACACAGTTCACCCCCTCTCGATGGCGAGAAGAAAAGAAAGAGAGAGCCTTTCTCGTCAATTTTGGAGAGATTTTTTTTTGGTTTGTATTTTGTCAATCGTTTTTTGGTGGAGATTTCAACTTAAATTTAACTTATTTTTTCTCCCTTTTGAAACTTAAATGAAAATAAGTTAAGTGTGGGCTACCACAGCCCCGAGGGCGGAATCGGGGCCTGCCGGCCCGAAAAGCCGTTGCCTTTTTGAATCGAGTTGAAAAAGTTTGAAGAGTCGCCACCCGGATTTTATGGTTCGCCATCCGAGAAACCGTTTTCG
>JAOTQK010000003.1:2440181-2450336 GCA_025642025.1 Rhododendron ferrugineum
ATTTTTGGGATTTGAAAAGGAATTTTAAAAGAAATCCGAGTAATTAAAATAAAATTCAAATATTTAACGAAATTTTTTATTACCAAAAAATCAGGGTCGTTACAGGGAGTGGGAGTGGGGCCCTCATTGCCAGCTCAGGTCGGCACTTCGTCGGTTGAGGCCATCGGTCCTTACAGCATTATTGAAAAAATTATGATACACAAGTATTTTTAAAAATATCCAAAAAAATATATTAAAAAAAACTAACTTTTTGAACTTTTTTTTGGATATTTGTGTAAAAGTCTAAATTGTTTATTTTTCCAATTCCTCTTGTTGAGACGAACCAATAATATATAAAAATTTGGCGCAAAACTAACGCAAAAAAAATTTCAAATAAAGACAAATCCAAAAAATTTTGGTCTACGACTTTTTAGTTGGTAGAAATGCCCCCTTTAGTTTCTATATTGTTTCCATTTTACCAAAAACAAGGGGGTCTATACCCAAAATGAAGGACAATTTCAAAGCAAAATATTGGAATGCACATTGCATTAGCTCAACTTCTTGAAATCTTTTTTTTCTTTTGACTTGGATGAAAGTTGAACACCTAATGCATGTGATCTTATCTGTTAAACAAGATACCTTTTCCTTTTAGCTTCGGAAGAAACCAAAAGGGTAAATATCACCCTCCAAAACAGCAGCTAACAGACAATTTATTTCATTACTAATTTGCAAGTTAACAGCTAAACTGTGTACAGAAACTCAGAAGTCAGAACCTTACCACCTCATCTGCATTTTGAACTAGTATATATTACAATCTTTTGTCAACCTATACAAAAACCCCACCTCCCATCACCCATCCCCTTGGCACTACAAGTTTAATTTAAAAGCCAATAAAAGGAAAAATCAAGCACCACCAAACCTTAATTCACAGAGGCATTTCATGCCCAAAATATTTCGATTCCCAAGTGCATTTCTAGAATGGGTGGAAGGATATTTCGAAATTAGTATCTCGAATTATAGCCTAGTTAAGGGTACTGTTTTCTAAACGTTGTTTTGAGGGTCGGACAAGTTGTGGTTGTATGGAGCTACTACTGGTGCTTGATTGGGCACCAAAACTTGAAGTAGGAAAGAGGAGCTCCGCCTGTGGGAAGGAGTTGTTGGATGGAACATCCATCAACAGATCTTGGTCAGAACTCTCATCCATAAACTGGAAAGAGTCGAGCATTAGGGAGCTACTATCGGGAGGCAACGCGAATAGGCTTCTTGGACTAAAGCAAGAGCCATCGTTGTCCATGAGTTCCTTGTGTTCATAGATACCACCCTTTGTAACCCTTTTGGGGATCTTGATTGTTGTTTTTGTTCCTGAAAAGGAGACAATGATTATTCAGTGTAACTTTGTAAGGAAAAGCATCACAGTTGGGTACAGAAATCCTAGACATAGAAAAATACCTTTTCCCTTTATGTCCAAATTTCTCATTCAGATTTCAGAAAGTTGAGCTTGATTATTCAAATTCGAAAGTGTTTGCGTGATTTAACTTTTAGCTGCCTTCATTTCTAAAAGAAAGTAGCGCGCAAACAAACTCCAAACTTAGTTTTAGGATCCTTCAGTCGGACAGACGAATCCACCCCAGAACCTCGCTCTCGCACTATCAAGTTAGAACCTCCAAGGGAACTCGCTATGATGCAGAAAGGAGCGCGTTCCCAACTAAGATAGTTGTTTCAAGCATTTGAATCCTAAAAGAAATAAGCAAAGAACGACCAAGCAAGGGAGAATATGAAGTAGCTATAAAATAATAGAAAAACATTTAATTCATATCGACAAGATGCTAGAAAACTATTTACTCAAAATTACTCAAGTATTAAGGGGACCAAAACTGACTTTAGAGGCTGTAGTTCGTCAAAGGATCTAAGTTTTTTTAATATCGCAAGACACGATGCCCTAAACAGAGCTCAATGAAGAAAATAGAACCCAAATTGATTTGGGCTCAACTCTCAAGGCTTGGTTTGGGGTGGTTTCTAAGTATAGACATTAGATTTACTTATATTTGGCAAAAAATATTTATGCAATTGACTACAAATCTTAGTTGCAGAAATCGCCCAAACATGGAACTTCTGTGATTTGTAATTGAGTAATTGGGTGGGTTTTGCCGAACTTGGGCTCCATATAAGATTGCAAGGCCACATTAATCAACTTGCGTTTTTGTAAATTATCGCTAAACGCTCCCCGGCGCTCCTAAGTGAGGAGCTTCTATGATCCTCCACTTGCCCACCCCCACCCCCACCCCCATTTCATGCAACTAAGCTCTAAACCATCCAACAAGTTACTCCAACAGCAACAACAAAAAAAGTTACTTCAACAGCAACAAATAGGCTAACCTGGAAAAGTTCGAGGTTGGCCGTCATGCAATCTCTTTGCATTTGTTGGTTTACCAGATGCAATGGCAATAGTTCCTCCTTGGACTACAGATCCTCGGTTGGCACTCTGACCCTTCGCATCCTACAGACAGAATATAACTAGCATCAGTACGGTTGGACATCCTTTTACAAAGACTAGTGGCAACTTTTCATGGCATCTTATTCATTACTCCAGATTTAATTCAAACCTTGAGCAGATTATATTGTTCCACCCACTTTGATTTGGTCAAATTGCACAGTGCAAGCCTGTTCAATGTGCTATATTCTTCCGCTTTCACAGATGAGAAAGAAAGATCAAAAACCCCTTCTGCAAGCAGCTTCTGGAAGGAGGATAGGTTGTCCTCAAATTGAGGGCTAGCAAACATATTTTTAAGGCTGAAATGGAACAACAAAGACCGGCAAGTGGGCCAATTAGTTCCAGATATCTTATTTTGCAGTCTAGTTTTCTTTTATTTTTTAAGATGTGTGTATGAAGGTTGGAAGATATAAACTACTCTAAAGATGATATGGAATATTAGGGATAAATAGAAGCACTAAAAGAAGAGAAAGAAACTAAAAGTCACTACCATGAGGTCCATAACGTGTTCGTCCCATTAGGAGACAACATTGAAGTTGCAAAAAAGAAAAATCAAGTTGGCCAGCAAAGCATTTAAGATGAGTCTTTTTGAAGCATTATGACAATTTTAGAAACTTCAAGATGCATCGGAGACAGTTTTGACTTCTTATTCTAATAATAGAGGGATGAACTCTTGTTGATTTTTGAGAATGCACAAGCTTTTGTTGACAAAGAAATCAGCTATATGGGATTCTTGCTGAAGGATACAGAAAATCTTCTCCTGTCATTAGTCAGGAAATCTTACTAGTTGTTGCAAAGCAATGCACCTATCAATTGGACGCTATATTCTCTCTATTTGAAGGCAGTTGAGTTGAAATGAAAATTTGATAGAAACCTGTCGCGAAGTCTGGCAGTATCGATAGAAGGAAGATACTTCAGCAACTGCTGCTGCTCTTCATTTGTCAGGTGACCACTAAACTCATCAAAGTTGACAACATCCTGCACCAAATATGGGCATAGAACACATCTAGCAAGTTTAAGAGAGAATATACCCTGACAGCAGGAAGAGATTCGAATTCCTGGTTCATTTTTCAGAAACAAGGAAGAATTATTTTCAAAATTATGTTTGAGACAACAGGGAAAAATAGTTTTGTTCCTTCGATGAAATGCAAAAAAAAAAAGGTGTTATCCTCTCAAAAAACATGAGTTTTGGGCAAAAATGACAACTCTTGAAATAACAAAGAGGCCAATTGTCCAGAAATCAAGAACGTGAACGGTAGTTCAATTGTTCAAGCAGTCTTGCAATTGTCATGAAGAGTTGATCATCATAAAAGAACATGCATATTTCACACTCAAAGGAAAAGCCCATTAATAAGGAACAGATCTGAAGATCTTCGTCTTGATGACCTTGACAAATGCACCCAACATGAAGCCCTTCAGTGCAACCTTGGCTTAGTCACATATTGTTATTAAATTGGCTTCTACGTATAACATCGGAGACTTTGAAGAGACACTACTTACTTTTAGGTCTACATAAGAAAGTGGTGAATTATGATTTCCCAGCATCTGTAGTTTTTCATGCTGAGCCTTCTCCCTACAATCCCAACAATAAACCAAGTAAATAGGCATATACAGATCAAACATCTGAAGCATCAGATACCGATTTCTCCCCAAGGCCCAAACTGCTGAATTGAAATTTTTTCTACATGCCATAAGATGTGCACCCAAGTGATGTTCAGATTGCCCCTACCGAAATTTTACACGACTAAAGTGGTAACTCACTAACTCTACCCTGAGCTTTGTTTTCATAGCATATCAGGACACTAGGACCCAAATCAACAGAGAATCTTCATTCCTGGATAACAACATTACACAGGACGATTTTTTCCTTGGGAGCTACTGCGTAAATAGAAGACCTTATATCCCTAATAGGCAAAAATCGTGTGTAGGTGTTC
Source organism: Rhododendron ferrugineum (assembly GCA_025642025.1). Taxonomy (NCBI): domain Eukaryota; kingdom Viridiplantae; phylum Streptophyta; class Magnoliopsida; order Ericales; family Ericaceae; genus Rhododendron; species Rhododendron ferrugineum. Next base: position 2,444,586 of record JAOTQK010000003.1, read on the forward strand.
TTAATTGCAGCGGATACCAAAGTAATTGAAGTTCGGTGTGTCAAAGACATCCATTTTCATTTGTACTCCTTCCAGCACAGATTGCTGGTCCATCTTACCAAATAGTTAGTCCCCCTTTAAAAACTCAGAAGTACTATAAAAACATTTACGTTAGCCAAACCTACCCTTTACAAATTGCTATGGATACACTCAAACGTGAGATCTTCGATTTGAAATTGAATGCATTTATTACCTATCTCCTTGAAAGTTAGAATTCCCTCAACGGACTAAGACAATGGGATGGAGGGAGTAGTAATGTTAAACAACTAGCAAATTAACTGCACATCCAACGGGGATTTTGCCTTTCATGAGGCTAAAGTAAGAAGTACCTTTTGATTTGATCTTGTTGCATCCCCAGCCCAGCAGGCTTCTTGCCTTTATCAATCCCTTGACTTGGAAATTTGGTGCCCTTATTACCATTATCTACATGACAGGCAGTCAGATGGGAATAAGCCTCATTTAATGAGTTTCTTTTGTTATCAACTGTGATAGAGCTTGCTTCAGATTCCTCTTCCCGAGCTATGGAGCTTGGATGCCGAATAAGAACACTTCCATGTCCTATCTCAACAGACACCATTGGTTTGTTGCTCTCAAAAAGCAAATCCTCTTCTGAAGATCCAGAGAAGTGTGAGGACTGTTCATGTAAGATTGTATACAAATCTTTAGTAAGCTTCTCCACTGGTGATGGCTTTGGACGACCGACACAAGTCCTCTTCCTTGAAGGTACCATTGTATCCCATACATTCGTCTGGGCTGGACATGAAAGGAGAATCAATGAGAGAACAAAATCATCCTTCAACAAATCATACCAACCACAATATTGCAAGCATAGCAACTTTGTAAATGTAGCTTGAGAGTCAGAAATACTAAGCAAAGAAACTTGTGTTGCTAGGAACACTAATACTCCGGGAAATTACATTTTGGAATGCATTTTAAGAATTGTTCCAAGAAGGTGCATTTGAAATCTAAGGCAATCCTCAAAGGTTTTTAAAAAAAAAAATTCGAACACCATTGCTATTATGCCACCTTGACGTATGTTAGAGCTTGTCCACATTGGTTAATTAAAACCTCCAAAGATAGTATATGAGCCTAGGCAGCCTCTCCACTTATTGCCAATTGGTTTTGAGATGAATGCTTTAACAAAGTATCAGAGCTAGGCTTTAGGAGCCTTTTGGGCAAGACTCTTTTGATTGATTGTCCTGTTGTTTGTGCCATAAGTGCACCTTGTTTTGTTATGATTCCAATGTTATGGATCTGTTGTTTGCCTCTCCACGTGCGGGTCAGAGTCGCACGTGTGGGGGAGTGTTAGAGCTACATTGGTTAATTAAAAGTTAAAACCTCCAAAAGAACTATATGAGCCTGGGCGTTCTCTCTTCTAATTGCCAATTGGTTTTGAGTTGGATACTTCAACAAAATATACTAATCATTCTCCCACCAGCTAACTTGCCATATTTACCTTTGGCACCAATTGACCGGCAATTATACTTTGTAAGATAACAAGCGGTTAGTTATGTTGTACACCTAGAGAGCAGAGTTTGGCATGGAAATATGATTAAAAGATTGGTTATTATGCTCCTAGAAATGTGTTATCCCACAAAATTCGGAGAATAATATTTATTTTGTCAGATGTTGATCCCTTATCCCTTTAAATAATTCCATCCTAATTTTACAAACTCTAGAAGCCTACTCCAATTGTACCATCATTTAGGACATGTGCTGTACCATGATCCCGTTCCTGTTCTCCTTCCCATTTCTCGTACCAATATCATCCACATTTCACGTAGAATAAACACTTAAGGAAAAAAACTAGATTGCAATAGCAAACAAAGATATAACATGGAGAGGGAAACAAACATAGATATAGTGACAGAAAAACCTGTCAAATCACTTGCATCTGCACATCCAAATTGTGCACAGCTCGCGGAGTTAGATGTGGCGGAGCCAGAACTTGATCTATTACTGCTATCGTCATCTAATCCCTTACGGGAACCTTGGTCATAGTAAAGAGCAACCCGTCCAACTACTTCATTTTCATGACTTTGCTTTCTCTTTAGCACCTCTGCTTCTCTGTTCTTAATAGATAGGCTCTTCACTCTTGAAACCCTATAATCCTCAAAGTCATCAGTTTCTGCCCTAGCATGTAAAGGTGTGTAGTTTACAAGTGTTCCTTTTGTCCTCCACCGGGATCCACAAGCATTGCACAGAATTGGCTTCTCTGGTGGCCCATTACGCCAAAGAGGAGTGCCTGTAGCACCACTTTATTGTCAGGCATTTAAGGACAACAAGCTATCAAGGTACAAGTATGGCTAAATGAGAGAGATAAACAAGCATGACAAATATGAACTGCTCATCTGGCAAATCGCTGAAATTCTATCCAAACCACATTCAAAAAATGACAAGACTGGTGCTTAAAACTGTACAGAGGTATCTTATACAACAAGTATACACACCCTCCTTTACTGAACCACCATTACATGTTCATTATTACAGTGAAGTCAACTTAATGCTGTGCAAGATTTCACGTACCAAAAATTACTCACGTAACTTGGCAATTTCTGAAGTTGCAGTAACCATATATTTACGTGATTGTCATGTTCACGACATACACCGAATGAGGGGCACACTCGCAAGAAGTTTCTGCGAACAACAATTTCCTTCTCTCTAGTTTGTCTAAACTAGCACTTGTTAAGACAAATGGGCAATGGTATCAACTGACCTGACCTCAGAAACCACAATGCAGTTGTTGCAGTTCTATTGATGTCTCGAGTGAATTTGAGTAATTTGACATTAGAAACTAATCCAATAAATAACTGTGTTTGAGCATTACCCCAGACCAGGAAGGACGGTTTAACTGAGCTCAGAAGACAGAGCTCACCAAGCACAATTGCATAGCCAAAGGAAATAGAAGGCTCTCATTGGTGAGAATAACATAAGATTCACTTCAGAAGCACACGCAGGATAACTACTCTCAAAGCTTCTAGGGTCAAAAATAGCTCGTCTAAAAGGAGGAGAACTGATAGGCCCTTTTGGGTCTTACTGTTTCATTACTTTGGCACCTGATGCAACACAAGTTTATTGAAAGGGTCTTCTTTGATTACGACCAACTTAGGTATAATACCAGAAATTTTCAGATGAACCTCTTTGATGGAGTTTCTCATTTTTAGGTTGAAGGCATTGGGGTGATTCTCAGCTGAACCGACGACGAACAATAATGTTTCAAGAAAAATATTTGGGGTTCTTCCTTTCAGTTTATAAACTGAGACTTCCTTTCAGTTTACAAACTGAGAGCCTAGGACTTGGCCACTGTCCTTCAATGAAAATGGGGCACCATTCAAGCAGAAAATAAAGTTGGTAACTGGAAGCAAAATTATACCTCTCCAGACCGAGCTACCATTTCCGCAGCAAGTTAATAAACAAACCAAGGACAAATTTCGAACTAACAATCACTTCAACTTGCACCAGAAATGCATTGCATAGTCAAAAATCAAATGGGAATGGAGTTGTTGATGTCCCAGCCTGTCCAGTATAGTAAACAAAAGTGTTCCAGCAACAAGCTTTGACAAGAAAACTTCCATATGGTGCACACTATTAGCCACACTAAGGTTAAGAAAATCAAATTTCACAAGGACAAAGAAAGCAATGGCATGAAGTCTTGAATGTCCACAACTAAATTTAAGACAAGCCAATCCCTCGTACAAATTATATTGACCAATTTGAAGGCGGAGGCTGTGCTGTAGAAAATTAGATAAGAGCACGACTGGAACAGATATTCGTGTAGGTTTAAATCTCGAATCACGATACGAAATCCAAAATAATAGAGATATGCATTTGGACCATCTCGGAATTCATGGTTTGGCAGTGAGTGTTGCCAGAAGTGTAGTTCAATAGAGCAGCAGTATGAGCTAGAAAACAACCAAAAACGAGATGTGACACAAAACGCAATCAAAACTTGAGTATTTCAGAAAGTACATTTCTCTAGAGGAAAGAAATTATGGTTTGACTCAGTGGTGGGATTGATATCCTACAGAAAGGCCTCCAAGGCAAGGAGGTAGCAAAAGAGGACCAAATATAGAGTTTGAAATTACCCAGTCCTCCAAAGACTCCAGGAAAATTTCTCTGGTGATATATGGTGCAATAGAGTCAAAGCAACATTCAGAAACAACCAATTCCACATAACATCATCAAACAAGATCCCATGTTCAAAGATTGAAGAGCTTTACAACAAAAAATCGTACAATTAAGAGACAAATAACAACAGTTACAGCCACAATAACATACATAATAGCACATAATATCTCTTTACTTCTTTGCCCAGGTAATATCCTCTTAGAAATAAACCAGTTAATTGTACCCTCTTCCATCGTTCAACAAATTAATCTATGCGCAAGAAACCCATTGCAGTATGTTAAAAAACTCATGAAAAACTAAGAAATGAATAGCAGAAAAAAAGAGCCCATCTTTCTAAATATTCAAATGTACAGGAAAAATTTTGAGGAACAAAAACTCACTTGTGACACCACAGTGATAACAAGGTCCACGCTTGCCCATGGTCTCTATTTCTCTAGTTTCCTTCTTTTGAAAAAATAAAATCTCCAGGAAAATTGCAGGGAAAATAAAACCAAAAGGAAAAAGAGAGAGAGAGAGAGAGAGAGAGAGAGGGCTAATTTTTTAGAAAAAGTTAGCCCAAAATTGAGCAAATATAGAAAAAATATGAATTATTTTCTACAACCCTTTTATTGCGTATATATGGAAAGGATTTTTGCAGGAAATCCAGAGGAAGTTCTGGAGAGAAATAAAAAGACAAAAACCAAGAAGAGTTTTGTATCTTAGAGTATCAGAAGAACCACTGAAAACAGCAAAACTGAACAAGAAATGAAGGACATGTTCAAAAAAAAAAAAAAAAAAACAAGAAATGAAGGGATTCAAATGGGTATTTTTCTCTGCTTGGGCATCTTTACAATCCAATTGGAAAAGGGAAAAGTCCAGTGGAGGAATCTAATAAATGGTTGGAAAAGGAAGAAGGAGAAATGGAAATGGGAAGGGGGTTTCTGTTTTGTGTATATGACCTCTTTCTTGTTGTGTTGTATTGTAAATGAAGTAAATTTTTCAGCTTTCTTTTGCTTTATTTTGATTGTTATTGAAATCTTTCAAATCCTTATTTTCATTGTCTAATAATATTAGTAGTAGTATTTGTAACCTACGCTACGATGGACAATGTGGTATAAGAATATTATTGCTATATGCTGTTGACTGTGACTTTTCTGCTTTGACATGTAATTTTTCAAAAAAACTCCTGACCCACAAAAATGGTCTTGAAAAACGAAAAAATTTGAGAAAAAAAGAAGGAAGAAGAAAGGTCCTAGCCATCAGCCAGAGGACAACAACAAAAAGGACAAAGAAGCAGGGGGAATTTCCTTGACTTTTAATTTTTGCCTTTCTCTCTCCACATCTTCTTTTTTTTTTTTTAATATTTCTGATGAAGAAAATGGTCTGCATATGCTTGTGAGTTGTGATTATATGATGACATGATGTTGCACATTATATTTATTTATTTAGGAGTTCAGGTCTTTGTTAAAGTAACTGTTCTAGAGTCACAAGGGTGTGTGTCAAATTAATGTCACAACCACATTCATGATTGTAGACACCCCAATTTGGACCTATTATTTATCCTTAATTTGTGCCCTCGAGGCTCCCCGATGATGAAAAGGAACC
>JAOTQK010000003.1:2492653-2505072 GCA_025642025.1 Rhododendron ferrugineum
TAGAGTGTATAAACACATGCACACACTCACTCTTTCTCCCTCTCACTCTCGGCCTCTCTCTCCCTCTCTCCTCTCGGTTCTCTCGGTTCTCTCTCTCTCTCTCTCTCTCTCTCCCTAGTACAATGTATATATATATATAAGTATATTAAAGTACTAAGTAGTCCTATTAGGTCTATGAGTGGTAAGGCTTCCAATGACAAGAACATCGTCCCTTGGGTAATATTTTCCTAGAAAGTGCATATATGTATATATAGACCTATATAGGCATGCTTAAAATAGCCTATGGGATATATATATCTATATATAAGTACATAGGAAATCTAGGAAAGTGACTTTGGTGGGTAACTTAGGTTAAGTGTGAGGGTGACTAAAAGAGATGGCTTGTTGGAGTGAGCAAAATATCATGTACTTCTTGGATTTTGGCAAGACTTATTTCTATTACTCAAGGGATAAAATTTTCCCTAGTAATTATTGTCCAATGGGTAAAGAGGAAAGATACACTTGGAAGATGTAATGATGGGAAATAAGATCTTGGAATGACTAGTCAAGAAAGTGGAATGATTTTCTAGTCTAGGGTTGCAAAGGTTCAACTAAGGTGTAGAAAGGTTCACAAGGTTCGAGGGTGGGTGAAATGGTTCACCTAGGAATTAGGAGGATTCATAAGGTTCAACAATAGCTAGGGAAGTCTAACTAGACTTGGAATCCAATTGGTTTGGTTAACCAATTAGTTGGAATCTAATTCTACTTGCCAAGTAGGATTTCTAGCCAATAAAGATAATTTTGAAGGTTTTATTTCCTTTACTAGGAAATTATACAAGTGCTTCTACAAGCATACTTGTCTTTAGAAAATGACTAGATTGTCCGATGCAAAGAGATATAATTTTATAAGTCTCAAATCTAATTATGACGGATTATTGGAAAAAAAGGAATTTTAAAAGCTAATCCAAGTAATTCAAATAAAATTCAAATATTTAACGAAATTTTTATTTACCAAAAATCAGGGTCATTACAGTGGTGGCGAAAAATAGTAGTGGCAGAAGTGAGAGATGTAATGATGGTGGTGGTGGAGACGGCGACGATGGAATAGTGGTGGTTGTGGTGGCGTTGATGGCGTAGTGGGGGCGGTGGTGGCATGGGATGGAGCTAATCTATAAATGTGCTTGGAAAGTACTAACGTTGGATGGAGGCATGGAGCTAATCTGCAAATGTGTTTTGAAAACATTCCAATCAATATCCGATCAAACCCAATTTTTGGCTTAATTGATGATCTTATTAAATTTTACTGTGTGAATAGCGATCATCGGAAAAGATTCAAAGAGGTTTTGCATAGGAGGAAGGATCCCTTTCCTAATTTGCCACCACATGGAAAAGAGTTTTGCGGACAATTTTACTATTGTGCTCTGAATAAGAAACATACCTCATGTAAAAGGTTGGGGAATGTTGTAGTGCAACAAAACTTTACCGTTTTAACCATTGTTTCAAGCTGCAAAACAGTCAAATCCCAAAAAAAAATGAGAAGACTAAAGAAAAACACATAGACAATCTCAGTCTCATTTTTTATGAAAAGAATCTTCAATCTCTGTGTTTTTCATATATATATATATATATATATATATATCAAAATATTTGAATTCCTCAAGAAAACAATCCTTACAAGAGATGGAAGGGGGACAAGTATTTTTTTCTTTGACATATATTTAAATTTTAGCATGATAGCAGTTTGGCATATGTCCGAATTGTTTATTGTGTTAGATTTATTTAGTAAAACTATTAAGAAAAAATCAAGTTGATTGAACATCAAAGCAACTTGATCGGATAATTTTAACCAAATAATTTAGAAATTGGACTATTTAAGTATGCATGATCATGTATGTTTTTGTAATTATGTTTTGGTTTGCACGATAAATATGTCTGATCATGTAGTAGTTACCAATTTCAAATTTCCTTATTTTATGTAGAAAGGTTATGGTGTACATTAAAAATATAAGATCATGCAGGTATTAATCTTCGATTAGATTATAAAGTATTTTGTACACATGTATTGGTCTATCCTTTAAACTTAAATGTACAATCTGGTAGAAAAATTGTGACTTTTATAGAAACTTTTAGTTTTATTCTTGTTGCTCCAAAAGCAATCCAGAAGGGGTGAATTGGGTATCTCAAAAATAATGCGGAATTTAAAACTAACTGCAAGAATAGAATAAAAAAATCATAATCACAATAGATTGAGAAAGCTCCAGACAGATCGACATAGCAGATTGAGCAAATTTAGACAAAACAGAGATTATGAGCCACAATAAGATAATGACCGAACTTCTTCAATTCTAAGGCACAAAATTCAAATGCATGTGATCAGTTACTCCAATTAACTATAGATATAATAGTGATCTAACCAAAATAGTTATGCAATTTAGATATACTAAACAGAAAATAAAGAGAGTAGGGACGAGAGAAATCGAACACAAGGATTTGTAGTGGTTCGGTCCGCAACTTCATAGCCTGGTCCACTCCCCAAATGTCCAACTCGGGATTTGCTACAATATCTCCACTAGTTGCAATTCTTCTAACTTCGCGGGTGCTAGATAACCTTTACAACAAGCAATTTATCCCCAATCACTCCAACTATTTTTTACTCCAGTGTTATTCATGTAAAATAAATAATACCCATACCGGTATACGCAGCGGAAATAGGATCAAACTATCCTCTTGCCATTGTAGTTCAAGTAGAACACTAAACTCGCACACTCTAGATTTAGGTGTCTTCTAACTTATGCATGACTTAGATGCTATGATTGATGGATATCATACGCTTATATAAATGCTAGGTTAGGGGCCCTTAATCTTTCTCAAGAGACCTTATAGTTTCCCTCCATCATGGAAACTAAATTAACATAATTATGAAAGTGGAGAAGCCAAAAGCTTCTTGAAACCTCCACTAAAACTATGTAACGCCCCGATTTTCGAACACGTTATGAAATAGATTTTCCAAAATAATTTATTTAAACCAAGAGAAAAAAAATTTAAATAGCAGCGAAAGCTCAGTTTGATTACAATACTCTAAACTGAAAATTTACTTAGGAAAAACAAATTTTCTTACATATTACTTAATAAAAGAGGTTTTGACAATTGTGCCAGTACTTTTGGAATTGAAATGACATAAAAAAAAAATAAACAGAGCTTCTTCTAATAATTCACCCACGGCTCCACAAATTACTCCTCCTGATTCTGAGGGTCTTTGACGGGGTATTGCTCTTCAGGTTGGTGGTACTATTCTTCTTCAATAATAGGCGTGAAAACGTCGTGAGTCGATGCTCAGTAGATAAATTCCTACCCTACCAACCCCTTCTTTATAGCTAAGCAGTTTTATCACAATTCATATGAAAATAATATAACAACAAACATTAAACAAGTAAATTCATTAGCAAGCCTTTAAATTACTTTTTTCGTTTTGAATCTCATATTTCATAATCATTCCTGCACCATAGTATCCATAGCATTTTGAACTCAGAATTTCGTTGACATATTTTAAATGTCCTGCTAGACTACCTTCAATATCACGAGGTACTAGTATGCTTCCCTCACAATTCTAGGTCCTTCAGGCTGCCCTCAAGGTTCTGCTAAGCTACCCCCAAAAACTTGAGGTCCCGCTAGGCTACCCCTGAGGTCCTGCTTGGCCACCCTAGCTATACCGGGTCATTCAAGCTAACTTCAAGGTCCTACCAGGCTACCTCTGATTAATACGGGGTCCTGTCAGGCTACCCCCGAGGTCCTGCTAAGTCCACAACCTTCATCTGTTTTTCCTTTTCCATTAACCATAACAACGTCGGCATAATTTCTCATTGAAACCACCAAGCGAACCTCGGTCCGATCCAACAAATACAACAATCATAAATCCATAATAACTTAATCAATAAACATGATACATTTCTATGTGAAAGCAAGCATTGCAGTTAATATATTGTGCAAATAAGTAAAACATGTAACGTTTTTTTAGAATTGGGACAGTTCCTTTGGATATTTTTGAACAAGTCAATAATTAGTTATAGTCATTAATGAATCCTAAGGGTAATATAGTCTCTCTTTTTTTAATAATTTCAAGTTTCTATGTGGCAAAAATGGTTATAACATAAATGGTATTTTTCTCTCAAAGAAGGGTTGTATTTTTCTCTCAAAGAAGGGTTGTAAGACTCTACAAGTGAGTGTAAGTCATTGCTAACTTATGCATTATTAATGTTACATTTTTTTTAAACATTTGTTCACTTTAAATAAAACTAATCATGATATAAAGTTACCCACTAGTTTTGCTATAAACTATTCAATAACTTAAAGGGGGTTTTGTCATCATTACTCAAAAATAGTTTTATTCTTGTATATACTTTGCTATATCAATTTTTTCTTAAAAGTATTTTAGTAGCTATACATTAATTATTTCCAAAGGGATTAAGACTGGTAATATTTTTAATAAACTTCATACTAATCTTAGTCTATTATCATATGTAGGGAGCTATTCCCGAACATGCAAAAATAGGGCCCGAGCACATGGTACGTGGGACCATGGTATTAGTATGATAGGAACAGCCGCCGTGCAAGACGGTGGTCGGCGATATGGACCAGTGACACGTGAAGTCATTGGTCCAAGTAGTCTGTTCGGGGCCATGGGCTAGTGAACATGAGATGTTATTGGTCCATGAGATTGTACCAGTGACATGCGAAGTTGTTGGTCCAAGTAGTCTATTCAGCAATGAGAAGGCCAAACAGGAGGAGCACTCTAGGGAAAGCAGCCTTAGATGCAAGGAACACTCTGGAAGGTTCCAGAACAATGTGATTCCGTAAAGGAATAAGATCCTGAGAAAATAGGATCAAGAAGAGATACCTGACGGGAATGGGATGTTCGGCCATCTATGGAAAAGAGTCCTAAAAGGACTAAGGTAATGAACTGATAAGGGAACGAGAATCCAAGATATTCTGGATTTCCTATACGAGATAGGAAACCTAGAGCAACATGGATACTTGGGCAGCAAGCATCTGTGAATCTGAAAATATGAGGTAACCCTAGAGGTAAAAGGTACGCAGTCTACTACAATTGAGTTATTTACCTATTGATAATTAGGCTTTTCGGCTAGTACGTGATACTAACTTAGGTATCGAAGGGCCTTTGCCAAGAGAGGCAAAGGTGCGCTCACCCTGTCTATTTTGCAGCTAGGGTTCCGGCGAGGAGGCACATGAAGCTGTTCACCGGAAAGCTAGAGTTAGCACTAAGCAAATTTTTTCCCCTTACAATTGGCGCCGTGGGAAACGAAAGAGTTCCCTTTGAAAAACGACCATGGTGGAAGAAGATCCAAAAGCACCGCTCGACCCAAAGAACCAGCTAGGTGGGGGAGGAGATAAATCCCCACCAGATCCTCCGAGGAAGCCCGATGGCAGGCATACCAAGAGGACCACGAGCAAGGGCCGCCCCCTGACTATCCATGATGACTCCAAGAATAGAGAGGGAAGGACAGCCACAGAATCCATGAGAATGAGTAAGTCCCATCGTGGAAGAGAGTCTGTTGCACATTCGAGGAGTGTGCGCAACAATGAAGATATCCTAGACAAGAAGAGACAGGAGATTGAGGAGTATGCTCGTCTAATCAAGAGACGAGAATACGAGATTCAAGAGTTACAACGGGTACGAGAACACCTGGAGGATTCTGGACTTTCACGAAGAAATTCCAGGGGAGACAGGCTGGCTCTGGTAATACATAAGAAGGCTCCTTCATGGAGAAGGAGGAGCAAGAGCAGGAGCAGGAGCCCCACTCCGAGACGAAAAATGGCTTCTTCACGAAAAAGAAGGAGCAGAAGTCAAAGTCCCACCCCCGAGGAAGGAGGGACCAGGAAACATCATAGGGATAGGTACAAGAGACCTGATTCCGATTGGGAAAGGAATATTCCCAGCAAAATGAAGGAACGTGAGGAGGGGACCATGTCTGCACGAGAAGCAGCACGGAAGGCCCTCAGCAATATAGCATCCTCCCCCTTTGCAAGGAGGTTGCAAGAGGCAAGATTGCCGAGTAGGGTGAAGCACAGTGCGTTCATCCTCTATGAAACAAATACTGATCCCGTGGCACACATACAGCATTACCAGCAAGCAATGTTTATGCACGATGGGGATGATGCAATCATGTGCAAGATGTTCCCATTGAGTTTGGGAAAAGTGGTTTGTCCTGGTTCCATAAGCTAGGGCCGAACACCATACGAGGATGGAGGCAATTGGCCTCAGAATTCACTGCTCGGTTCCTGATGAGCAGAAAAGCACCAAAGACTTTCGAAAGCCTCTCTGTTATGAAACAGGGAGAGAACAAGCCGATCAGGGACTATGCAAAGAAGTACTGGGAAAGGTTGAAAGTTTGCAGTGAGGAGTACGCTATAGCCACGTTCAAAACTGGGTTGCCTGTTCGGGGGGAGCTGCGTAAATCATTAAACATGAGTCCAGTAGGAACACTGGCAAAGCGAATGGAGCGGATTGAGCAGCACGCCAGGAACGAGGATGACATACTCTGGGAAGACGGCAAGGTGGTTCCTGCAAAGAAAGCAGATAAGCCAGAGCCCAAAACGTACAGGGAGAGGAAGGATTATGGGCAGGCTAAGAAAGAGCCGTATAAGGAGACGTATGCTCCGGACCCCAAGTCTTTCTTTTTAGTAACCACGGTCTGGAAAGAACCAATCTACCAGATTCTTTATCAAATAAAGAATCGTCCCTATTTCAAGTGGCCCCTGAGACTGGAAGGTGATAAAGACGGAAGCGAGCTACGAGTCAGCACTACAGTTATCACAATGACTGGGGTCACATGACGGAGGATTGTGAGATGTTCAAGCAACACCTCGATGACTTAGTTTCTTGAGGTTATCTGAAAGAGTTCATCCAGGAATAGCACAAAAGTGCAGAGAAAGCGATGGAGTTGGATTACGAGCAGAATCCAATGGGCGTAATCCATATGATACATGGATTGGCCACACCTTATACGAGAAATGAGGTGAGGCTGCTCCAGAGACAAGTAAAGCATGACCAACACGTGATGCAGTTGGGGAAAAAATGAGGACGTGAAGAAGAAGCATGCAACGAGGGCATAGTCTTCACGGATGAGGACTTGTGAGGAGTCCAGGTGCCACATAATGATGCCTTGGTCATAACCCTACGAATTGGGGAGTATGATATGGAGAGGATCTTGGTGGACTCAGGGAGCTACACGGAGGTGTTGTTCTACGATGCGTTTAAAAAGTTGGGACTGACACAAGCGGACCTGGTGCAGTCCATAACTCCTTTGATCGGATTCAGTGCAGAAGCAGTCTGGCCGTTGGGCAAAGTAACCCTGCCTGTTCGGGCAGGAACAGTGGGGGTGCGAACTGATTTTCTGGTGGTGAATGTGTCGTCTTCCTATAACGCGATTATAGGGAGAACATGGTTGCACAAGATGAGGGCGGTTTCCTCCACCTACCATCAGATGGTAAAGTTTCCCGGATCTAATGGCATTGAAAGGATCAGGGGAAATCAAAAGGTTGCCCAGCAGTGCTTGATTTCTATAATAAAAAAGGCACCTAAAGCACAGTTGGTCCAAGCCATTGAGGTTCCAGACCAGCCGACCATCGAGGATGTTGGGGGGAATCCCGCCGAGATAGTGGTGGAAGGCTTGAAGAAGATTCAGATCAATGAGACTGATCCAGAAATGTATTTCTTGATTGGGAAAAACCTGAACAAGGACAAAGAGGAAGAGTTGGTGGGGTTCCTCAAGGAGCACATGGACGTGTTTGCTTGGGTACTCGAAGAGATGCCTGGAGTGGATGCAAACATGATTTGCCACCACTTGAATGTGGATCCACAACATAAGCCCGTGATGCAGAAAAAGAGAAGATCAACTGTACAGCAAATGGACGTTGTTATCGAGGAGGTTGACAGCTTGCAGGAAGCAAAAGCCATACGAGAAATTTACAACCCAGAATGGTTGTCTAACACTGTGGTGGTGAAAAAGAAGAATGGGAAGTGGCGTGTCTGTATAGATTTCACAGACTTGAATAAAGCATGTCCAAAGGATAGCTTTCCTCTCCCAAGGATAGATCAATTGGTGGATGCAACTGCTGGGTATGGACGGATGAGTTTCCTCGACGCATATCGAGGGTATCATCAGATTGCCATGTAAGGGCCCGATCAGGAGAATACTTCCTTTATCACACCAAGAGGGTTGTATTGTTACAGTGTCATGCCTTTTGATTTGAGGAATGCCGGTGCAACGTACCAGAGGTTGGCAACGATTATGCTAAAAAGTTGCTTGGCAAGACTATGGAGGTGTATATAGACGACATGGTGGTCAAAAGCAAGGAGAAGCGGGACCACATAGCGGACTTAAAGGAGGCCTTTGAAATTCTGAGAGAGTACAAGTTAAAGCTCAACGCCTCGAAGTGTGCGTTCAGAGTAAGTTCAGGAAAGTTCTTGGGCCACCTTGTGACCATACGAGGGGTAGAGGCAAATCTCGATCAAATAACGGCCTTGCAGAGGCTCCAAAGTTCGAGGACCAAGAAGGAGGTCCAAAGAATGACTGGAATGGCAGCAGCCCTTAACAGATTCATCAGCTGATCCAGTGACAAGTGTAGCCCCTTCTTTCAATTGCTAAAAAAGATAGAAGGATACGAATGGGGAGAAAAATGCGAACAGGTGTTCCAAGACCTGAAGAAGTACTTGGCAGCAGCCCCACTCCTGTCTACTCCTGAATCGGGTGAGTCTTTAACTTTGTACTTAGCAGTGTCTGAACATGCTGTCAGTGCAGTATTATTAAGGGACAAGGGATCCGAGCAAATCTCTGTCTACTACGTGAGCAAGACACTGTTGGACGCAGAAACGAGATATCTGCCTCTAGAAAAATTGGTCCTGGCATTAAGAACAGCAACAAGAAAGTTGCCCCATTATTTCCAGAGTCACAGAATTGTGGTTTACACGGAATTTCCGTTGAAATCTTTGCTACGAAAGGCAGATTTCTCGTGACGAATTTCAACTTGGTCAGTGGAGTTAAGCCAATACGATATTGATTATCAGTCGCGCACTGCAATAAAGGGACAAGTGTTGGAAGACTTTGTGGCAGAATTCTCTCCAACAGTAGCTTTCCAACCTCCTACGAGAAAGGAGCAAGTAGCTGAGCCACCAGCCAGGAAGGGAAAGGAACCTGCTGAACAAGATCCTCTATAGTGGAAATTGTTCGTTGATGGTTCCGCATGTAACACTGGATCAGGGATTGGGGTTGTGCTTTTCCCCCCTGAAGGAGTAATGATGGAATTGTCCCTTCGACTGGGCTTCAGTGCTTCAAACAATGTGGCGGAGTACAAGGCACTCCTAGTAGGTTTGAGAAGTGCAAAGACCCTGAAAGTAAAGAGAATAAGGGTGTACTGTGACTCACAACTCGTAGTGAACCAGTTGTCTGGGGAGTATAAGGCCCGGAATGAGAAGATGGCAGCCTACGTAGAGGCCGCTAAGGATCTGCTCGACACTTTTGAAAAGGTGTACATAGAGCAGATAAGTTCTGAGCAGAATGCCCATGCAGATTCACTGGCTTGGCCCTACAGCTGTGCCAACTAAGTTCAAGAGGAGGGGTGGCAGTGGACTATCTTGCTGAGCCGAGCATTGGAAGGAGCGTGGAATTGGTCTTGGACGTGAACCAAGGACCAAGTTGGATGGATCCAATAGTGGAGTTCCTACGAGAGGGACACTCCCCACAGATAAAAAGGAGTTTCACACGATAAAGACAAAGTCTGCACGGTTCTGGCTGTCACCTGAAGGAAAGCTATACAGAAAGTCCTTCACTGGATCATATTTACTCTGTGTGCACCCCGAGAAGGTGCAGAAGTTTCTCCACGAGATCCACGAGGGAACATGTGGAAGCCATGCTGGGGGCAGATCCATTGCCCACCAAACAATCACCCAAGGTTATTGGTGGCCGCACATGTAGGAGCATGCAAAGGTGTATGTGAAAATTTGTGAGAAGTGCCAAAAATTCTCACCAATGATCCGAACACCAGCCGAGGATCTGGTGCCATTAACAAGTCCTTGGCCATTCGCACAATAGGGAATTGACATCGTGGGTCCACTCCACAAGGCAACTGGGAGTAGGAAATTCTTGTTGGTAGCAACAGATTATTTCACTAAGTGGATTGAGGCAAAACCATTGGCCAAGATCACTGAACCTATGATAGAAAGGATCATGTGGAAGTGTATTATTACTCGATTTGGGGTCCCATATTCGTTGATTACGGACAATGGGTCCTAATTCCAGAAGAAGTTTAAGGCATTCTGTGCTCAGTATGGGATAAGAAATTATTACTCAACCCCAACCTACCCTCAGAGTAATGGGCAGGCTGAGGCATTCAACAAAACCATCCTTGACGGGATCAAGAAGAGGTTGGACAAAGCAAAGGGGAAGTGGCCTGATGAGTTGCCACTAGTCCTATGGCCGCACCGAACAACTCCGAGGAGGTCTACGGGAGAGACCCCCTACTCATTAGCATATGGAACAGAGGCTGTTATTCCATTAGAGGTGGGTTTGCCGACCAACAGGACCACTCTAGTTGAAAGTAGAGGCAATGACAGAGCCCTGGAGATCGAGTTGGATCTTGCTAAGGAACGTAGGTAAAAGGGCTAGGGTGCATTTGGACTCATACCAGGAGCAACTGATGAAAAGCTATAACAAGAATGTCCACCCACGAGAATTTGGTATTGGAGACCTTATGCTTCGTAAAGTGCTCGGCAATACCAAGGTGACCAATGAGGGCAAGCTGGGGGCCAATTAGGAAGGCCCATATCGAGTTATTGAAATTGTGGGCATTGGGGCTTATAGATTGGCGGACCTGGACGGGAACCCGGTGCCAAGGCCCTGGAATGTCCATAACCTGAGAAAGTTCTTTGTTTAAAAGACTTCAATTTGCTTTTCATTCTGTTTTAGGATGCACATCGTGATTGTGTGGGAGTTACGAATAAAATTCCCTCGTTTTTAATTTTTGTTAGTTGCAAGGGGCACGCATAACGCCCCCTTGAGTTTTGAATTATGAGTAAAATTCTATTTTCGAGGAACATTCTATTTTGGCAATCTTTTGTTCTATTTCTTTCTGGGTGCTTTAATACGAAGCCAGGCGCTAATTCTTTGTCCTCCCTTCGTATTGGGGAGCAGAGAGTGGGTCCATACGAATTTATGAGTTACAAAATTTTCAGAATGTTGGGTTGCATACATGATTATGCACATATCGGCCGAGTACGAAACACTTGGGTTGCATACGTGGACATGCAACATTATCTGAGTATGAATACACTTAGAAGTTTGTCCAAGTACGAAGCACTTGGAATGCATACGAGAACGTGCATAGATTTGCCAAATATGAATACATTTGGGCACTCGTCTAAGTATGGGAAACTTACGAGTATAACCTAAGTAAGAATACACTTAGGAATATTTCCAAGTATGTGAAACTTGGGGAGCATACGAGTACATGCAGATTTATCTAAGTATGAATACACTTAGGAGTTTGTCCAAGTACGAAGCACTTGGAATGCACACGAGAATGTGCATGAACCTGTCCAATATGAAGACATTTGGGCACTGGTATAAGTATGAGAAACATAGATGTGTACGAGCAAACACACAAATTTGTTAAAGTATGAAATACTTAACTGTGTACGAATAAACACACAAGTCTGCCAAGTACGAAACGCTTGGGTGAGCAAGCACAGTACAAAAAGTGTGTATGAATGAACGCACGAAATTGGCCAGGCACGAAGGGCCTAGGTCTGTAAATAAATCTGGTAAGGATTGAGTACGGTTGAGGTGTACGAAGAAACACACAAACCTGACTAAGTACGAATGCTTAGATGTGTATGAATAAACACACGAAATTGGGGTGTGTGCATGTAAGCACAACAATACTAAGTATGAGAAACTTAGGAACTTGCCAAGAATGAAATGCTTAGGCACAGAAGTAACCAAGCATGAGAACTTGGGTGACTACGCGCTAAATTGAAAATAGGTACGAATAAACTTGACAACAAAGATTGTCAAGAGTAGACCCCCGTATGGAGAGGCTTGGGGTTCGAGCAGCAAACATTGCTTGAATCATGACAAAAGAAGATTGTCAGATAAAGGCCCAAGCACGAAGAAGTTTGGGGCCCGAGCAGTGAACATTACTTTGATGCAAGCAAAGCCTAAGATATGCTAGGTATGACATAGACCTAGGCACAACAATGGATTGGCTAAGAACAAGTATGTTTAGGCCCTCGCAGTAAGGAATGCCAAAATCGACAAAGTCCGAGCAAACTTAAGCCTTGGCTACGAACGGAGCCCGAGATAGGCTAGGTGCAGAGGAAACCTAGGCCTTGGCAACGGATGAGATCTAAATCAAGTCCTGATGCA
>JAOTQK010000003.1:2517905-2530896 GCA_025642025.1 Rhododendron ferrugineum
GCCCCGGGCGCATCCTGAACATTGCACAACGAGCCCAACTTTGCGGACTTGCCCCGGACACTACCGAACTCCGATATACGCATGGTTTGAACCGTTAGAAAGCTTGTTCAATATACTTTCCAACCGAATTTGTTCCGATGAAAAGTAATTTGTACATCAAAATATATGACCATTTTACCCTTAGGTGGTCAAAAAATAAGTTTTTTTAGTAAAACGCACGTATTGCTCTCATTTTATATCGGATTAAGACAAATTATATAATGATAATAAGGTTTTACATGTACGAAAAGATGATGGAAAAGTACAATGAAAGTAATAACGTATGGTTTATGAAAAGTTGGTCGAAGGGAGACCAATTCAAAGATCAGCAAAGCCACAACGGCTAAATTACATTTTCGAGCCCATTTACGCATTCTAAATTCTATTGGACGGGCGCATCCTTAGTTCTGGGGTATTTGGTCATTCATTAAGAGTTTCACATGGTTCATAAGGCTTTCCATACTTCATTAATTCATCACAATATGTTTAATCATCATGATTCACAAAGGCGAGGCTTGTACTTTTACGAAGCCAAATCGGTCGTCTACACTACCAACACTATCGCTTGACCACTACGACTACCACAGTACCATGATCGTCGTATAGAAAATAATTTCAATCCTTTTCAACGTTCTCGAGTGGAAATATTCTCAATTTTTGTTGTATTGAACGTTTTAGACTCCCAAATTTGAATTTGAAAATATTTGGGCCCCTCGCTTTGGGCGAAGGTTGATGATGAAGCAAATTTTCCTACGCTTTTACGAAGTGTGGATACTCTGTGAAAATTGTGAAACAATTAAGCAAAGAAGAAATACCATGGAATTACGAATTTGATTACCAAATGAAAGGCAGAATGTGTTTTTGCCTTACTGGCTTCGACGATTTTTGTACTTGTCTGGCTTCTATCCAATTTTCATAAACAAAAAGCAACTATTTTTTGCTTGGATTTCCCCATCTTTCAGTACTTTAAAAACACTATTTATTGACATATAATGGGTCTTGATCCATTTTCAAATGAGAAACATACACGCGTTTTGCCAAAATGAATCATATTTTGACCCATCGAGGGTAAAATGGTCACTTCATTTGATGTACAAATGAACTTTTATCCGAACTACTTGGGCTAGAAAGTAAATTCGACAAGCTTTCTAACGGTTCAAACCACGCGCAAATTGGAGTTCGGGAGTGTCCTGGGCAAGGCCGCAAAGTTTGACATATTATGCAGCCCTAATGCGCCTCAGGAGCAATCATATGCGTCCCAGGCGCATTTCAGTGCGCCCCGATTTTCACGCCCTCGATTTTCAACATGAATAAATAATCCTAACGGTGACTTTTTTTATATTAATCTTTGAAGGATTGTCATGCCCTCGATTTTCAACATGAATAAATAATCCTTTTCGAAAATAAGATTATCGCATTACATAGATAATACCCTAAAGAGAGTTCCCAACAGTTTATCTTACAATCAAACTCCGAAGTTTATAGAAATTACATCATTTGTACTTTGGCCTCAAATTACTTATGTACAATACGAATAGGTTTAGTGATTACAAATATTTCAGTCAAAAGAGGTTAAGAAAGTTAAGTTACAAATACATCTTTATCAAAAGAAAATCATTACAAATATGACTAAGTAACTCTCGGATGATTCTTCAATCCAAGCATACAGTGCATGCGAGGTATTGTCCAACGTTCGAACCTGAAAATGATGATAGGTTGAGCTACACTAGCCCAGTAGGAAAATCTCAACTATATAAATCTCCATGTGGATGAGATGATAAGCGTGGAGATAGTGAATCATGTTAAATGGAAAATCATATAAGAAGAAGTGAATTAACAACCATTTTAAATCATTAGGATACAAGAAATTAGCACACAAGCATGAATCCAGGAACAACATGTACAAACACCATTCATTAGAATTAAAGCACTCTCACACACATCTCCCACTGTATTGTCACCCCTTGCGTTTCTGTATTACCACCTCTTGCGTTACAGTTCAATTCTTCCCCATTTGGGCTTCTGTATTTTCACCCCTTGCGTTACAGCAAACCCCACACTTATACTTCTCAACAACAACCTCAATATCATCATAATCGACTCCGAAACTACTTATTTATTTCACTTATCCCAACATTAACTAACACGTCAACAAGCAACTCATGGATCACAACAATCAAAGAGGAAAATGCAACTTTTCAAACAAATAAGATCCTCAAGCCTTAAGGTGTTTCACCCAATCCATGTATAGCAATCAAACACTGACATCACATGAAATCATCACATAACATGAAGAGAAAGAGAGAAATTCCAACCAAAGTGGATTTTGAGCAAAACCCTAAGTATACCAAGTGCTACAAGCTCGAATCTACCAAGAATAAGCTCCTCCCAAGCTTTGCTACAAAATCTAGAGTGGATATAACCCAAAAATAAGATAAACAAGTGCGAGTTAACAACTGATTGAGAGGAGAGAGAGAAAAATGTGATTGAGAGTCAAGGAGTGAGAGCAAGAATACAAAACTTACCCCTTATTCACCAAATGTGAGAATCAAGTGTGTTTGAGGTGGAAAACACTTGGATCTTAAAGATTTGAGGTAGAAATCATGGGGTTTGAGTGAGATTGGAATGAGGTAGGTGAGAGGGGTGTTTCTAGGTCAATTTCATGGGTTTGGAAGTGAAAAAGAGTAAATTAAGGGTTCTATTTATAGAGGTCCGGATTGCATGTTGAAAATTCAAAATTTTTGCAGGTTGTACCGGTATTGAGAAATGACAGTATCGGTACAAGTCACAAATGTGCTGAACGAAAAGTCACTGGTCAATATGTACTGGTACTGGGACATGACAGTAGGAGTACAAGTCTGGAATTTTCAGAATTTTGCCTACATTCATCGAATAAAACCCTGTTCGTTGCCAACACCTACAACCATCATTTCAACACCAAACTCATAGCTTATCTATTTTCCGAACATCCCATACACAGCAGCACGTTAATCCATAGTACCACATTAACGAAATACACATTTAACTTGAAATATGATCCTCCATATTAACCACTAATTATAGACAATGGGAATAATATACAGGTCTTTACAAGGATTACAAAGACTAAAAAGGCAAGGAGGAAAGCAACAATAGCCTATCCGAGACCCAATACCTCGATTGGCAAGATGCCAACCAAGGAGCCAACTCCAAGGGCAAAAGCCCAACACCTAAAAGGTCACAACGCCTAAAATAATCAAACCATAAAGCGCAAATGGGACACAGCCCGAACAAAGCCTAAAAGCCCAAATAATGGGTATTAGCTCCTGCAATAAAGCCCAAAAACACCCAAACCCTAAACACTGATCAGGAAAACAAAGTGTCAAACCACCGATGCCACGAAGCAAGACCATCGTGAACCCACCATATGTCGTTGGTCCCAAAAATGATCGGAGAGCCGCGGTCGTAGAGACCGTCGTGAACCTCGCATCCCAACCATCACCTGCCAAAACACCAAAGATTGAAGCCATCCACAAGGCCAAGCACCACAGTTAGCCACCACCACCATCCACAGATCAAAACCACCACCACCATCCCCACCGTAGAGCCCAAACCAAACCACCAACCCATTTGATCTGCAGAAACAACCATCCCCTTCGATGCAAAAAAAACCTGCAAAACAAAACCAAAATTAAAACCCTAGCCTCCCCCATAACCACCACCAACCCCAGATCAAAGCCACCACCAACCCCAAAACGCCTTTCGCCGCGGCCCCACTTCGCCATTAAGCAAGGACCCAGCACCAACCAACGAAGAGAACTAGAGGGAGCCCGATTGGACGAAAAGGATCGCCAAGCTGTTAGGCCAAAGAGACCGCCGCACCCAGCAGTAGCGACGGCGGTGAACCCAAGCAGATTTGGATTGGAGCGGAGACGGTGAAAATGGGAGAAGAAAAGGGGAAAGATAGGGGGAAGGAAGAGAGGAAGAGGTTAAAAAATTAGTTATGATTGTTATCTTTTAATTTTGTTAATGGATGTCATGTGTTTGTGATGGTGGTAGTGGCGGTGAGGTGATGACTATACATGTGGTGTGGTGGTGGAGAGATGGTCATAATTAAAAGTGGTTGTAGTTGCAGTGGTAGTTAGTTGTAGTGTAACGTGGTGGTTGTAATAGAGGTGGAGTGATGGTGATTGTAACAGAGGTCCTAAGATGGTGTGGTGGAATGATGGCAACACTATTGGTGGTGGTGGAAGGCGGTGCAAGTGATGATAGTAGCAAGGGGGTGTAGTCGTAGTGGTAAAGAAGTGGAGTGCATGTAGTAGCGAAACATGATGAATATATGGAGAGATAGTGGTGGTTGGAGCGTTGATGGTGGTGTTAGAGAGATGATGGAGGTAGAGTGGTAGAGTTGTGGTGGCGGTAGTGATAGCGATAGTGGAGCGGGGGTGGTAGTGGTAGTGGTGGTGGTGGCAACGATGGTTGGCATTGGCGAATAATTGATAGGGTTTTGCAACTCCTTAGTTACGATCAGGATTTGCATGTTGTTATAGAGGAAATGAAAGTTTTGTACCCAGGGGTCAAACGGCACACACCGGCTCCCCCATACTCAACCTCACCCACTCCCTCACATCTCACTGCTACCACACAATTACAAGATAAACACCCGTGTATAATGGCTTCCTTCTACAACCTTCCACTATTAGACATAGGTAGTTGGGAGGTCTACCATTAATTGATCGGTAGGTGGTGGATTTACAGCCAATATTCAACAAATCTCCACCTTGGCAAAAAATTCACAACTCACTACTTTCGCATTCCACCTCAACCAGAGTGCCCTCAGTATTCTCACCCGGATGCTCCTGACCCATCATCCACGAGAACAATGTCGCATGCATTCCCACGTAGAAAGAGTGTCTGCTATCTGGCCTATGCACTTGGCCAATCTCCCGTAGAACAGAGCGCCACCTATTCAACATCCTCTAAAAGAACATGGAATGCCTCGTCACATATAAACTCGGATGACTTGCAACAGAGTCCATTTCTATCTGCACTCCTCTACTGCTTGAGCGCTTGCTGGGATGCCATTACCTACATCCGTCAATCGTCGAACGCTTATACCCAATCACAAAACACTATCCGTGGCTCCATCTCTTCTCCTCATGCGGCCACATATCCTAGAGAGGAACTCGCAAGTAATCCACAAAACCATGAAGGAAGAGATTCTGCGAAACTTCGTCTTCATCTCCATCTCAATTCCTCTATTTGGAGCCTAATGAACACCCTGACAAGCTATAGTTGTCATCGTAGCTAGCCAGGATCCCTGCACCCATCCCGATTCATTTTCAGGCATATCTGTACATCTCAGGTCGTGACTCCTCATACTCCCATGCCTATTCCATGTGCATTTGCAACTGTTGTTCATCCTATTCATTGTCCATTCAACCATACTATTTGTCCGTACCTGACATCAGCTCCATCTATCACTGCACTCTCCACAAGCCTATATAGGTGGCCTTGTTCGCCAAATCGCAAAATCACCATCCGATCGACTCCTCTTGCAACCCGAATCATAGTTGCATCTCCGGATGATAGGTCTTCAACCCGATTGAACTAGACTACCTCCGATCACTTTTGATCATCTCCACAATCTTTCCGGTTGCCCTAATCAATCTTTAATCTCTGCAAGCCTGTCAATCTTCCTTGGTGGGCAACATTCTTGCACTGTCACCTTTTGTCGCCTCCTTTCCGGAACATGCTGCCACTCTAGCTAGTCATCTCTCCTGGGTCTTCTCCTACCTCCTCGTCCATCCACGTTCCATTCCCGGCCTTCCCCAACATCCCCTAACCTCCATCGGATCACCATGGTTTGCCTCTCACTGAACCTAATCCCTCCTAATAAACTTTAACCACGTCTGATCCTCCTCGATCTCATCTGATTTGTCCAGTACTGCAAAATCTGACTTGAATCTGAACATTTTGAATCCACCATCAAATCCGGAATGACCCAATTAGTTGAGAACAAGCCACCTCGCAACCCAAATGGCCCCTACTCCGCTAAGCAATTGCATGAGCCTAATCCTGGAAAACGAAGCAAGGCGTTGAATTTGGAAACAAAAAAATCCTTTCAGGAATTGGTCCATACCAACCATGAACTGGCCTATACTGTCCCGAACCGGTTGAAACACTCCTCTTGTACCGATATGAACCGGTCGTCACACTGAACTGCCAGCTAAGTCAGCACCCCTACTAACATGTCCTACCACGTGGAGTAAGTACGCTGACGTGGCACTCTTATGGGACCCAAATTGATGACATGGCGAATGACTTGGCTCCCACGTGGCACTGACTTGACAGCCACATGGCGATGACGTGTTGCCCCACGTTCCTCAGACATGGCGCTGTCATGGCTACTAATCACTGACGTGGTAGTCCACATCATCATTCTCTACCTCCAGTCGCACGTGATCGACACACGCGACTAAATCTAACGTTCCTTCCACGCGTCGCCCTCTCTTGGCCCGTGACAGCTCTCTGGCATCTTCTGACTTGCAGACATGCATCATTGTGATCGTCTCGTTGAGGGGAGTACATATCCGTGATCAAAACCTATTTTTGATTACTTTCATTTTCTTTGATTTCGAAACCTGTGCGTTCAAACACGAAATCCAATGACCCTATCGCTCCAACCCCACTTTGAAACCAATTCTTGTGCCCAGGGGTCACACACAACACACTCAACGAAATCAGAGAAAAAATTCGCAATACATGACAGAGTTACAAAAAACACCCGTGTATATATAGACACCCATGGCTTCCTTCTACGTACACCCTTTCACCATTATACACAAGTAGTTAGGGATGGCTGCCGTTAATTCATCTGTAGGTGGTCCGTGGTGGATTCACAGCAAAAACTCAACAGAAGGATGGGTAGTGTTGTCTTCTTGTATTACAATTTTACTTCGTTTATCTTTTCTTTTCATTCCATGTCTCAGTTAAGGTGAGTGTTTTACACCTCTTGTCAATTAGGATGAAATATCTACCGGTAGCACTTTAATCCAAAACGACGAGGTAATTAAGTTGGTAATTTTTAAATGTCAAAGATTTAGAAGTGCGAAAAGCTTAAATTACAAGAAGGTAATTTGCATTATGCCCTTAAAAAAAAAAAGACAATAATTGCAGATCTTGTCGCTTTGGTAGCCTTGAAGGTTTTATATACTGTATCGGTGCATTAATTACAAGGGACTGTTTCAGTTTCGTTTTTTGTTTTTATATATTTCGTTTTCTTGCAACTTGTTTTTTCTTTTTCATACTTATATATCTTTGTTTTCTTGACCCTCCACAAAATATTGATTCAGTAAAACTCTCTCTTCCTCTCTCCATCGTGCATTAAAGCTAAAGCAAGGAGAATCTTCATGAAAAAATTAACCTGGAAATGAACATAGAATGATCAATTACTATATGTTTTTTTTTTAGAAATGATTTTGCCACACCATTATTTGATAATGCCACACCTTGCAAGTGTATTTCTTGGTGCAAAAATACACTTGCAGGGTGTGACATTATAAAAAAGGGTGTGATAAAATCACTACCTTTTTTTTTTGTCAAACCATTGGATGTTTACTGGAGTAGTTAGTATGTTAGTATAGTTACATTACAAAGGCAGACAAACTTCATTCCACCGATTTAAACCTAAAACCTCATACCTAAGTGTCATGATCACTTGAGCTATACCTCTGGCTGCCTCTGGGTTAGTCTAGAATCTTGCTTAGATCAACAAAATTCAAAGAGCCATGTACAACAATTTTTTCACCAGTTTGTACACAAAAAGGAAAAAATAAATAAAGAAAGAAAGAGTGGCTTTATGCAGTTTCACTCCGCAAGATCAACCGAACATAAGTGTAATTGCGGTAAAGTTCGCTCTCAGTGTCCCGACGCACAAAAGAACCAAAAACTTTGAAGCCTTCGTATGGACGAATATGTAGCAAAATCCAAATTATTCCCAAGACAACAACAAAGGATCCATGTAAATGAGAAATTCGAACCCAGAACAGAGAGATCCACACTGTAACACCAGTCCTTGCTTCAAAATCTACTTAATCGCATATGGTCTAGTATACAGTACAGACACTTCAATACACATTGTATCTTCATCAAGCAACAAATCGAAATCTTCAAAAGTATCATTAGAGCAAGAGAACTCAAGTTGAGATTTCCTAAGACTGTTTGGAGCATCAATATCTGAAAGCCAAATTATGGGAAAATCCGAAGTATAATTTAGTTTCTTCACTTCGCTATCTTCTTTTTTCTTCCTCTCTCCCTTTTCTTTTCCCTCCACAACTCCAGCATCAAATTACAGCCTAAGCATTGGTAAGGCAAAGCTCACACATGGTTGACAAAATCTCCACTGAGGTCAATTTCGGAGTCTACGTCAAACTCCAAGTCATCAGGATCCAATGACCCTCCAGCAGCTTGCCATTCGGATTTGGATCCTTCGCCAGGGGTCATTGCCTCTTGAATAATCCGCATTATTTCTTCAACACTCTGAAGTGGTTGGTCATGGCTGGATTCTTCGTAGTTTGTTTTCTCACCTTCAATTAGCTCTTTCGGCATGCTTTTCAGAAACCAAGGGTGTTGTTTTATCTCTGGGATGGTGATTCTCTTCAAGAAGAATGACAATCCGTTAGTCAGTTACCGAAGTTGAGGTAATTAGAAACAAATCCAAAAGCTGGAATACAGAAAGGAAAGAGATAAGTTTCCAGAACAGTTTTTGGAAAATTCATCTGGTTGATGGAACAGAAAACTTATTTCTAAGGAGTGTTTTTTTTTTATGACTCATGTTTAAGACAACACTAAGGCTCCGTCTGTGTCGGGGTAAAATATTTATGACTCGTGTTTAAGACAACACTAAGGCTCCGTATGTGTCGGGGTAAAATATTTGTTGAAGTAAAATGTTTTCAAGTAAATATCATGTAAAATAATTTTGTTTCTCTGATTTTTGGGTGTTTGGTTACAAAATCCAATACCAAGCCATCA
This sequence comes from Rhododendron ferrugineum, assembly GCA_025642025.1. Taxonomy (NCBI): domain Eukaryota; kingdom Viridiplantae; phylum Streptophyta; class Magnoliopsida; order Ericales; family Ericaceae; genus Rhododendron; species Rhododendron ferrugineum. The sequence goes on from JAOTQK010000003.1 coordinate 2,526,957, forward strand.
TACAAAAGGCTTATCTCGGCTGTCAATTGTCCCCTAATGCTGGACCCAACTTTATTAGTGCAAATGAGCAATCAACGATGTGAATTTGATTCTGCACTTGTGTCAGGAGGTTGCAAACTTTCGCATGAAACTGAGCTCGAGTCATGGTTTCACAAAATGACTTACGGAGATCATCACTGTAAGTTGTTTTCAGCCAATTGACGTATAACAATTCCTGTAAATAAATCTTTTTCACTATTTCGCACATGCAAACTCCGGAATATACTAAAGATATTTTTGGAAAACATTTTACACTGAAAAACCAAATCTAAAATGATGTTTTCATGATAGATTTTTGTGTTTCCAACATTTTTTTCAAAGTGTTTTGTGTTTGATGCTAAAATGGTGTCGGATACACTACCTTACTCATAGTAATGTTTTTTGACCAACACAGATGCAAGAACCCGGCACACAAATGCATAGAATTGGTAGTAACCCATGTTGCTAAATTTCCATATTCCGCAAAATTGTGAAAATAATTCTAATGCAATGAATTGCAATCCTTAAATGAAATGAGAAACAAAAGAAGCCAGATATTACACTGCTATTTAAAATGCTCAGCCAGTCCTCCATCAATTTGGATGACAGAAATCGAGTATCAAGACCCATTCCTAGGAATATCATTCCCGGTAATGTGATTCAGGGGTGAAGTCATTCATGTGTTTGATCAACAGATAAAAATATCATCCAGGAAAAATCTTAAAAATCCTACTCATATGTTTGGTTTCACAATTGAGAGCATAGGAATGGAATGGAGTTTTTACATGATTTTCCAAAGTTAACCATTTTAACATTTCTTCCTAACCCACAATTGTTTCAGAATTTTTTTGGGTGGAAAATGAACATGCTCAATAGCCGAGTGTTTCAAATCTCCTTTTTCAATACTTTAGTAAAATTCGTTTATAAAGTTCAACGTGAACTACTACACAGATATGGAAGATACAAACTTCAACCAAAAGTCCAAACTAACGTAGAAAAATTATTCATGTATAAGAATGAACCAAAGAAAAATTGTTCTAGTCAAGACAATGACGTATTGACGTCAAATAGGTAAATATCTTCTTGTTTTACATTAACCTTTACATTGCTGCTTCTTCTCTTTTCTTTTTATTATTTTATACAAAACCTTGTCATTGCTAATTCTCAACAGTTATTCACTTATAAGAAAACAGTAAAGATTATATGTACAATACATACTATACGTGTAAATATAGATACTCCGTACCTTTATAATAAGAAAACAGATAAAGAGGTATTGGGGCAAAAAGGGAAAACATTGAGCCTTCCTCTTTCCCTCCGTAAGTAGATTACCCCGTAAACTTAGATTCCTAGAAGGTAGAGGAGGCATGAGATTCCTCCTCTATCAAGGAAAATGATTGCTCCGGAATTAGGAGATTAGTAATCATATTCCCATTCCAATTCTACCCAAACATAGTAATCTTAGAGTTTACGAATCACATTCCCATTCTCCCTCAATATGTCTGCCATCCAAACACAACCCTAAGGTATACTACACTGTGACTATAGGTACACATACATGAATTATTCGGGGATCAATATTACCTTCGAGGGATTTGCGACAAAAATACGAGAGAGGAGCTGCCGACAATCTGCAGATACACGTACATAATCGGGTATGGAATGTTGAACACTCATTATTCTCTGTTAAGGGGAAAAAAAAACGAGACAAGTAACTTACTAGGAAGAAAATCCAAAATCAATAATCAGAAGGTGATCATTGATCCCGCAATAATAACATCATGTTGATGCAAACTTACCCCAATGGTCTTGCGGAAATTTCTAGGGTCCTCAGGATCCTCGAAAGGGTATGCTCCAACCAACATCACATACAGTGTCACTCCACAAGACCAAACATCCGCAATCTGACACCAAAAAAACATCGGAAACAAAGATAAGTACAGAAAACGAAAGGCAAGTTGAATGGAAGTTGCAGCAGTCTAACACATAAGCACAATATAATACCATACAAACAGGGGTCACTTTCAAAAATACCTAAGCATATTTTCCCAGCTTGAAATATCACATCTTTTGATTTTATTGTTGTCATTCCTTCATTAATAGGCTACTTGAGCAATTTTTTTCCAAACGTGCCTATCCATGACCATGATGAAATGATGGATCAAATGGTTATGTTTCTTTCTAGTTTGGTGCAATGTTGCGCTATGACAATAACACCATAGTAAAATCGATTTATCTTTGTGCGGAAGAACAATGACAACATCCCAAACAACTTCTCAGCCATAATTATTTTAATAAGTGAAATGAATACCTTCCCATCATACTCCTTTCGCGACAGGACCTCTGGGGCAATGTATGCTGGTGTTCCCACTGTTGATTTGGGTTGTGAGTGCAACAAAGCTGACTGGAGAAAAATCAGATAACAAGTAGGAAAATAAAAAAACATGAAAGGCAGAAAATTGTGTAAATAAGAATACCCATTAAACATGTGAAGCACCACCAAAAATAAATGCTAAAATGAAGAAATTATCCCGACTGGAACATTACTAATAACCTTAGAATAACCAAAGTCGCATATTTTAAGTCGTGGGGTTGGACTTCCATCCAAGAGAGTGTTTTCCAGTTTCAGGTCCCTGTGACAAATTTCCTACGGAAAAAAAGAGATGATGTTGCAAGAGGAATATTGTACACAAAGTTCAAAAAGACATTCTGAATGTTATACCATTGAGTGACAGTAGCTAACTCCAGATATTAGCTGCTGAAAGAAAAAGCGTGCCTGTTGTGAAAAGGAATTTTCATCAAACAAACAGTAGTCACCAAAATATTGGATGCATAAGCCTTTAAATGCAGCAAATTAAGAGAAGTCAAGCAAAAAACAATGAAATGCAACCTATGCTTTTAATACCTCATCTTCACTAAATCGACCTGCACTGCATATTCTTGAAAAGAGCTCACCACCAGCTGCATATTCCATGACTATAGCTAAATGCGTTGGTGTCGATAATACCTGCAGAAAAGAGAGTTTCCCTAATGCATGCTTTGTTATATTCCACTTCAAAATATGCGAGAGTTAAGCTCTTGGGGAGTACCATTGAGTACAGTTCAATACAACCAAATAACTTTCCATTAGTTTTTGCATAAATGTCAGTTTCTAGTCAACCATTTATTATGATGCGACCATTCCAAACGCTCCTAAGTTGTTGTCTAGGAGCCTCATGCCACTACTGATTTGAGAAAATAAGCACGCTGAGGACATTTCTTTGACAATGCAGTCTAAGCCTAATATGGGCCACATGGAGATCTGCTTTCACATACTAAACAATAAAAAATTCATCGTGAGGAGTATAGACAATTCCAAAGGCAACTTTCCATGTGCTGCTATCAAAGAAAATTTGTGAACTGGTGGTAGAGGTCATTCCAATACAACAGAGAAGTGTGGAGGTTAATACCTATGTCCAATTACAAAAAACCAGAAATCATGGCTGGTCACATCGAAAGAAGATTGTTCTAAATGGAAACATCAATCGTTACATACTTCAACAAATGGCAATCAACAAATAATCACTTTAGAAGCCCCACATTTCACAGAAACAATGTAGTGATATACAAATTAGATGCTTACCTCCTTGAACCTGACAATATTGGGATGCCTTAATGATCTGTGATTTATGATTTCCCTCTGAACATTTTCATCAATCTGAAAACAACAAGACCAATTATAATTATTATAATCTCCCTAAAAGGTGAACCCACAACTGGATCCACATCCAGGAATGGAATAACTATGAATAAAGAGAGGCTATGTTTTTTTTTTTTTTGGTAAGTAAGATAGGCTATGTTTCTGCTTAAGACAAATAATAATAATAATAATAATAATAATAATAATAATAATAATAATAATAATAATAATAATAATAATAAT
>JAOTQK010000003.1:2625116-2635638 GCA_025642025.1 Rhododendron ferrugineum
TGAAAACTCCGACCCTATACCATGAATAAATTGTCAATTCTCAAAATCTAGAATGGTTTGAGCCTCCCTTATGTCTATATTGCACACATAGATTGTGTTTAGGCCATGGATCTATGGATGAAGTTATATGTCTAACAAGCATGGTAAGAAAGACAAAGAACATTTTTTGCTGCCTTCCTTTTCTAACAATAAAAAGCCCTACAAAATTCATGTGCCGATTTCCAAATATACAGCATTGTATACCTTATGCAACTTAATGAAACGTTGACATAATTGTGTTTAGTGGACCCATAATCGATAGGCATCTGCCTGCCTTTTCCATAATCAGCTTTGTTTCCAAACCATTGATCTGCGAATTCTTAAAGACTGAATCCCCGCCGTAATAAAACTCATAATTCTCTGTATAAAAACACTTACTTAGAAAATCCTTTTCAATTTCAACATGTCAAAGATTTTGCTGCCTAGAGAGGATTGTAAACACTGTAGCTTTATACCTTAAGGAGTCCATAAGGTAGTCGAATTGTCTCCTCAGTGGAAGGATAACACATATCTAGGACAAAGGCAAAATAGTTAGATAGTTCAAATGCGTGGAATTCTATTTAGTGGTTCACTAAATAGGCCTTCTTCAATTCAATTACAAAGGGTATCCATAACTAAAACTAATTGAACCATACTCTATCTAAAAATCGAACAAATAAATGGGAAGATGAATTATCAAACTCAACAACTTGTTTTTAGATCCTCGAGTTAAAGCACAAACAAGAGAGAGATCTTCGTAAAAGCATTAAAGTGATGACAAGTTACCCTCTAATTTGACATTGAATGGGCTAGTATCCTTCGAAAAACTGGATATCGACATAGGCTAAACAAAGGTTCAATATGATTGGCTAAATTTTCTCTGCAATTGTTACAATATATAAGCCTGGTATCCCTATAAGCATCAAAAACATTAACTGTACATTCCTAGTTTCAAACATCCACTCTGTATATTCCATGAAATATCATTGGAAAATAATATTGGCACTCCAAAAATTGATGCAGACACTCCAAAATCAGTGTAACTCCAAAGCCACTTTCCTTTGTATTTTGGAGTGTCTGCATCAATTTTTGGAGTGCTAATATCATTTCCCATGTCATTTGGTGGAATAAATCGAAGCACAATAGGAGTAATTCATCAAACACCTTAAGTGCAATGAGTATTTATTGAATTCCTGAGCATGATAGTAAACATACAAGCAGGAAAAACTTCAACGTAGATTCACCATGATAGGGAGAGGGAGAGAGAGCAATACACATTTTTTCGGAAACTTACCAGTGGATCCTAACGAAGTGAACTTTTAATTTCGAAACCAATTGGCTGGATGACTTTTGGCAATTTCTTCCCCATAATTCAGTCTTGAGATGAGAACGAAGGAGAATCGAGAAGCTAATTCAAGGGAACACTCGACTATCGCACAGTTGAGAGGAAGAAGGACATTCGTGAGGCTCTTCAAATGGTCTGGGAGAGTTGTGAGAGATGCAACAGTTGTTGTATGCTTGAAGAGAACACGGTTCATAGAGAAGACACGGCAAGGGTACATGTTTTTTGAGAGATGCAATCGTTGGAATGTGGCATATCGGGTTTTCGTCGTTTTGGAAAGGCATCGGAAAGGCAGGATGCGGTGGGGGTGTAGGAGGCAGCATGTATTGTTTCCAATTGGTTGGGTTAGTTATTTAGGGGGTTTTTGAGGGGGGTTTTTGAAAAGGAGAAAGTAGTATGGTGTCTGTTGGAAGAGGTGTATGATAGGGAAGGTATTAGCTGCAAGTGGCAGGGGCATTTGTGGAAAGCAAAAAGAAGGAAACATCTTTGTACATTTAAAAGTAGTATAGATTGAGTTCTATTATGAATTTTTAAGTTGATTACTTAAGTCAGGTACATCGTTTGGCGATAAATGGACGTTTGGTACCAAGAACGAACCCCGACACCTCCTATCGACTAAATAAGTTATCTGTTATCCTAAAATGATGCATGCACAAGATTTGTCATAGTGCGACATGAAATTTATGTTATATACCAAAATATTAAAAAAAGAGAGAGTTTAAGTTACCATTTTGCCCTTGGAGCTATTTTGTGCCTAAACTACCATTTTCATGTATTAACCGGTGAAGTTAATCTTCTATGTTAATTTTCTTTGAATTTTTACTTTTGGACCAGATTTTCATTGGGTTAATTTGGTTGATTAAAGTAGTTTGAGTCTACCATATTAAGGTTAATAGACTATTTTACACTTTGGCAAGTAATTATATTTTTATACTTTCTTTTTGACTATTTTCTTTCCTTCTGACTTTTAACGTCTTAGTTGGTCGGTGATTGACTTCGGTTTTACTTTATGTTTAGGTTCGGGTATGCGAGGGTGAGCCAGTAGGACGCATCTAGCCTTAGCGGCGTCGGCAGGACGAGAAGTGAAACATGCATTATCTTTACTACACTTTGTTTTAATGCCTAAATCACCTTTGCATGCTGTAAAATAAAAAGGATTTCTTATGAAGTAATTCTGAAAAGGAATATATAATTTTCTTGTCGATGCATCTGAACATGTGTCCCTACTTGAGGACGGTAAAAAGACAAAGTAGAATTGGAGTAATAAGGTTGGAGGATATTGATCAGATATCCTAATGGTTTGACGTCATTCCCTTTTATGTAGAGGTAGCTCCTTTGGATTTCTGATTGAACTTGTTCATGAAAGGTGCATGAAATCGACGAATAGAAAGGATAATATGATATCTTACATATCTGGAAGGTTTTCTACTTTAACCTATAAATGATAAGATTTCATCTTACCGATTTAACTTTGGGTTGATGAATTCATGACGTAACAAGCATGCATGGTTTTGAGAATGCAATAAAGAACTTGCACTTTTCTCAAGAAGTTTTTCAAATTAAATTTTAAGTTCGATATGTCATGTTTCACATGAGCTTTAGCTTATGAATTTTCAAAATAACCCTTTTCAGGTCAGCAGCAGTAGATGGATTAAGCTTCTTTTAAAGTTGAAGTCCTTTTGTTGTGTGATGTGCTCTTGTAGTTAAGAACTATCATATAGGATAATTTTTGTTAGCCGGTTTGTTCCGGTCTTTGATGACTTATGCTGTGTAATCTATGTACTCGTATGACTTTTCGCATTCGCACATTAGAAATCTGGATATTTTGCGATATGAAAACTAGTAACCCTTTCTTTTTAAAAAAAAAAAAATGCAATGCTTATAATCTCAAGTTTTAAGTCTTTGGCTAATAAGACATGGTTTTAAATAAATCTTCTCTTAACTGTTACAACTTTAGACCTAGGGTGATTTAATTGCACTGGTCGGTCATTGACCCATATCATGTTGGTTTGGGTCGTGACAATTGTGGTATCAGAGCTACAATTTTGAAACTTTATTTAAAATTCAGAGTTATAGGGATTAACATATATATTTTTGCACTTATGTGATACTTGTATAGTTAATAGGATTAAATGTAATTATGTCAACACGTATGTTGAACTTTTGGGCATTAGACCTATTACACCTTAAAAGATATTCTGTGATTTTGATTAGGATTGATTTTGTAATTGTAGGATGGACTCCATTGACACATATGACTCACGTGGAGGTCATCACATGAGTTACCAGCGTCCACGTCCGCGAGCCACACCACTGAACCCTACCCTGTGCTGTCTAAGGAATGAGATAGCTGTAGAGGAAATAGTCTATGACGAAATGTCCCGTGTCTTCCAAGCTAGACCCATGCACCTCGAAGTGATGAATCGGGCGGACGTTTTATACCGAGTAGAAACCCAAATGCGTATTATTGAGCTGTGTCAGCAGTACGTGCTTGATCCACAGATTTATGATAGGATCCTAAACCGAGCTGAAGCAAATGGAGATTTGGGACAATGGCCACCCCAGTACCCAATAGCTCCTCATGTTATTCTCCCATGGGCACCTGTGGTTGCTCCAGAGGTGCCAATCCCCGCACCTTCACCTGAGCCTGCACCGATGGCTGCCCCTGACATTGCACCAATTCCTGTTCCCCCGCCCGTTCATGAGGTTAATGTAGAGGAAGATGAAGACCCTGAGGAGCCGCCTTTTGATGAGGACGCGACTGAAGCTGCTTACTGGGACACCCAGTCGTTTGGGTCAGAGGATTCAGTCAATGGACCGGATAACAGGGAGCCATTAATTTAGTCAAGGAGAGTAATCGTCACACCCCTTATAGTTAGGGGATGGTTTTGTTGGCATCCCGACCTCTTTTGTGGTAGTAGACTCATGCAGTCAGTATTCTAGTAATTGTTGTAATGTGTTGTGAGCACTTTGATTTTATGTTGTTGTAGTATGTTATGAGTACTTTGGTTTCATGTTGTTGTAGAAGACTCGTATCTTTGGGAATATGTAACTACGAACCTGTTGATGTTATAATTATGTAGTTTTATGTGTATGATCTCTATGGTTAAGTTAATCTTGTATTGATAATCGTCAACTAGTTAATGACTGTATCCTTCTACTTTATGTGAAGGAGAGCATAATGGATACTCGTAATACCACATCATCAAGTCAACCGCAAGGGGAAGAACGTTTAGATCGTATGGAGCGAATGATACAAGATTTAGTTGGTACGGTAGCAACCCTACAAAGAAATACCCAAAACCAAGGACCACCTATTCCACCTCCACGAGAACCACCTATTCCATCTCCACAAGGACCGCCTATTCCACCTCCACAAGGACCACCGAACCCGCCTCCACAAGGACCATCGAATCATCCTCCACAAGGACCCCCGCTCCCACCTCCAAACATGCCTCTTGAACAACCAGCCGAACCCGCACGAGAAGTTAACATCAAAGATTTTCTGAAACTGAAACCCCCAACCTTTGACGAAGAAATTAATACAATTATGGCCGAGGCATGGCTAGCATCACTAAGGAGATGCAACAAGCGAGTTTTGCTGCTTATCCTACCGTGTACCGAGCAACAACAAGCGAGTTTTGCTGCTTATCAACTCCAAGGAGATGTTGATGCTTGGTGTCAGATTGTAGAACCAACAAAACCAAACCTAAGTTGGACTCGCTTTGAAGCATTGTTTAAGGAGAGATTCATTCCAAGAGCAATGCGAGATGCACTGAGTGCTGAATTTCAGCTACTAAAGCAAGGCGAAAAGATGAATGTAGCTGAGTACGCCACTGAATTTACAAGATTGTCCCCATATGCTTCGTATTTGGTGGATAGTGAAGAGAAGAAGACAAGGAGGTTTGAAGATGGATTAAGGCCAGATATTGCAGCGACAATTAAACCTTTGAGGCTAGAGACGTATGCACAAGTGTTCGATCGGGCGGTGATAGTGAAGCAAGGGAAAGTATCTCTCCGCCAATTTCATGATAACAAGAGGAAGGTAGGGACAAGTGGAGGAAGCAACTACAATAACACTAACAAGAAACCAAACGCTGGGAATGGAAGTCAGGGGAATCAGCAAAATAGGAACTTAGGGGGAGGAGTACCCAAATGTACGACTTGCGGGAAGAATCACTATGGGGCTTGCCGAGGCAAAAATCTAGGGTGTTTTAACTGTGGACAACAAGGTCACATTCGGAAGGATTTCCCAAGGCTGACAGGGGCAAACGTAGTACCTGAGGGCAGATATCAGCAAGGTGGAGGCCAGAGAAATAACAACAACAACAATCAAAGGAACAACAACAATAAGAGGAACAACTACAACAACTAGGGTAACAATATTAACCGCAACAATAATCAGGGCAACCGCAACAACCATCAGGCCAATCCGAACCACGTGCAGGGGTAGAATCGAAACAATAACCAGGGACAAATGGCTAACAACCTACAGGAAAGGAGGGCGTTTGCATTAGCCAGGAGATGCCAGGAATGTGGAAGCTGTGGTGGCAGGTAATATGCTAATCTGTTCGTTACCAGCATATGTACTTGTAGATTCAGGATCGACACATTCGTTTGTATCGTTAAATCTAGCTTCAAAATTCCCTAGATGACCTGAAGCACTAGGGTATCAATTACAGATACATCAACCCCAGCATAAAAGCACCATTTGTTCTTCGATTCTTAGAAACTGTGATGTCAAAATAGGGGACCAACAGTTACCGTCGATCTAGTACTTATGGACATAGGGCATTTGACGTTATTCTCGGCATGGATTGGCTATCCAAGAACTTCGCAACAATCGACTGTAATCGAAAAATTGTAGACTTTCAAGATCCGAGTCGAGAGAAGTTTCAATTCAAGGGGAGCGAAGTAATCGTACCACCATACTTAATCTTTGCCATTAGCGCCCGACGCCTTTTGAGACGTAAGTGCTTGGGATACCTGTGTAATGTGATTGATACAACTGTGTCTAGTCTCACGTTGTTCGACATTCCCATAGTTTGCAATTTTTCGGAGGTATTTCGGGAAGACCTTCCAGGAACCCCTATTGAACGAGAGATAGAATTCACTATTGAAGTAGCACCTGGAACCCAACCTATCTCTAAAGCACCGTACCGAATGGCGCCCTCAGAATTGAAGGAATTGAAGGTACAACTGCAAGAGCTATTGGAAAAGGGATTTATCCGACCCAGTACTTCACCATGGGGTGCGCCTGTTCTATTTGTAAAGAAGAAAGATGGAACTATGAGGCTGTGCATCGATTATCGAAAACTTAAAAAAGTCACGATCAAGAACAAGTATCCGCTACCCCAGATTGACGATCTATTCGATCAGCTACAAGGAGCTCGAGTTTTCTCGAAAATAGATTTGCACTCGGGATATCATCAATTGAAGGTGAAGAAGGAAGATGTGGAGAAAACTGCTTTTCGTACTCGATACGGCCACTATGAATTTTTGGTTATGCCAATTGGAGTGACGAACGCACCTGCAACATTCATGGATTTAATGAATTGAGTGTTTTCAAAGTATCTTGATGATTTCGTTATCGTTTTCATCGATGATATTCTGATTTACTTGAAAGATAAGGAACAACATGCAAAACACTTGCAGATTGTCTTAGAGACACTATGGGAGAAGAGGTTGTATGCCAAATTCAAGAAATGTGAATTTTGGCTGAAGAGCGTAGTGTTTTTAGGGCATATAATTGGAGAAGATGGGATATCTGTAGAACCCAGCTAAGATTGAAGCCATACAAAACTGGCCAAGGCCAACCACCACATTAGAAGTTTGAAGCTTTTTAGGGCTAGCAGGGTATTATCGTAGATTCGTGCTAGACTTTTCGAAGATAGCCATGCCTATGACTGAATTGACACGGAAGGGTGAACCATTTGTATGGATTGACAAACGAGAAGGGTGTTTTCAAGAATTGAAGAAGAGATTAACAATTGCACCAGTACTCGCATTGCCGAATGGAGTAGAAGGATTTGCAATCTACAGTGATGCATCACGTTTGGGTTTGGGGTGTGTGTTGATGCAACACGGGAAAGTAATCGCGTATGCTTCCTGGCAGCTGAAACCATATGAGAAGAATTACCCTACCCACGACGTGGAGTTAGCAGCAGTCGTTTTCGCATTGAAAATTTGGTGACACTATTTATATGGTTAGAATGTGAGATTTACACGGATCACCAAAGTTTGAAGTACATTTTCACTCAGAAGGAGTTGAATCTAAGGCAACGAAGATGGTTGGAATTAATTAAGGATTATCATGTCAATATCAACTATCATCCCGGAAAAGTGAACGTGGTTGCAGACTCCTTGAGTCGTAAGGCGATGGGTCAACTAAACGGATTGCTAACTGCTCAACCCATGTTACTAGAAGAGATGAGTCAGTTGGAGGTAGAAGTAGTTACTCCGGGAATGAGTGCATTCTGCGCAACAATTACTACACAACCTAGGATTCATGACGAGATTCAAGAGAAGCAAGGTGAAGACGAAAAATTGGTGAAGATATGTGATGGATTGCGTACTAAATCTGCCTCGGATTTTTTGCTTGTGAACGGAATGTTAAAATTTCAGAATCGCATTTGTGTACCAAACCTACCCGAATTGAAACAATGAATTATGAAAGAGAGTCATGATTCTAAATTTTCCATTCATCCGGGCAGAACCAAAATGTATCAGGATCTTAAGAAGATCTATTGGTGGATGGGAATGAAGAAGGATGTGGAAAAGTTTGTGAGTAGATGTCTTTTGATTCAGCAAATTAAGGTGGAGCGGCAGAGACCGGCAGGGTTACTACAGCCATTACCTATACCGGAAGGAAAATGGGAACATTTGACGACCAATTGGGTAATAGGGTTGCCAAGAACACCAAAGGGGAACGATTCTATTTGGGTTATTGTGGATCGTTTAACTAGGACAGCCCATTTCTTACTAGTTAAAGCCACCCATACCATGGACCAGTTGGCTGATCTTTATGTGAAAGAAATAGTACGACTACACGGAGCACCAGTATCGATTACCTCGGATCGGGATCCCAAGTTTGCGTCGAGATTTTGGAAGAGTTTTCAAAAGGCTCTAGGGACTGAACTTCGACTTAGCACTGCGTATCACCCTCAAACTGATGGACAATCTGTAAGAACTATTCAAACGTTGGAAGATCTCTTGTGAGCATGCTCTATGGATTATCGAGGAAGTTGGGAGCAACACTTGCCACTAATTGAGTTCGCATACAATAATGGCTTTCAAGCAAGTCTGGGCATTTCGCCATTCGAGGCACTATATGGGAGATAGTTCAGAACACCGGCATGTCGGTCTGACGTGGGAGGGGAACAACTGTCAGGGCCAGATATTGTGCTCGAATCTATCAATCATGTTAAGGCAATTCGAGAACGATTGAAGATTGCTCAAGCTCAAAAGAAAAGCTACGCGGACTCAAAACGAAGGGAACTAGAATTTGAAGTTGGGGATCGTGTTTTTGTAAAAGTATCACCTATGAAGGGAATTGTGAGATTCAGCAAAAAGGGAAAGTTGAATCCGCGATACGTAGGACCCTTCGAGATCTTAGAAAGGGTCAGACCGGTTGCTTATCGCTTGGCATTATCGCCAGAATTGGCAAATGTTCATGACGTATTCCACGTATCTATGTTAAGACGCTATGTTGTTTCCTTCGCATATTCTGGAACAGACTCCAATTTAACTTCATGATAATTTTAGTTATGAAGAGAGGCCTGTTCGTATTTTAGATCGAGGAGTGAAACAATTAAAGAGCAAAGAGATTCCACTCGTAAAGGTTTGGTGGGAGAATCAGTCCACAAGTGAGGCCACTTGGGAAGTAGAGGCCGACATGCGCAAGCGATATCCGGAACTGTTCAGTGAAGGTACTTCATGACCTATTTCCTTTTAACTACTCTATGTACTTATGTGTTAGTTAATTTGGAGGACCAAATTTCCTAAGGAGGGAAGGATGTGAGGACTCTCACCTAGATAATACGAATACGATTAGGGGTTATGATATAAATCTTTTTAAGAAGATTTCGGTCACTTGTTGACTTAAAGGTCATAGAAACGACTCGTTTTGACGATTCGATGGTACCTTCCAGACAACCTTGCAGATAGCCTAGAAATGATTTTCGAGCGATTTAAATCGAACTAGTTCAGGAATTCAATATCAAATGTAGAACATCGCCCGATTCCAACTGACATTGCGTATCGACTACGAATCAGGCCGGAAGCACGTTTCGAGGTCGAGAGGCTTGCTGGATTGAAATTTTGAAGTTTTGGATTTTTCCTTAGAATTCCGAGAGTAGGATGATTCTTAAAATTTTCTAATTAGTCTACTACGCAAATTTGGTATTTTTTTGAGATCAAATCCCGGACAATTTTTGTAGGCGCGTGCGCGCCTACGCACTGAATTTTGCATGGCTAAGTGGCAGGAATAAACAACATATGTCCAAATCAAGGACACTTGTCTTGATCCACCAACATGTCACTTGCATACAAAAAGGCTTGACCCGCATGACTTGTAATACTTTTCAAAACAAGCAAAGCAAAACGTATATATATATAGAGAGAGAAGTCCGAGAGTGAGAGAGAGAGCTTAAGAGGAGAGAGAAAAGCTCATTTGAGCTTAGGTACACTTTACCTCTTCTGTCTTCTATCTTATTTTGTTGAATCTTAGTTGATTTGGTTTGCATGCAAGCCAAAAGGGATGCTAAGACATGTTATAATTCTAGGACAGATTTTTTGAGCTTCAGTTTTTGCCACTTTTGACTCTTTTAAGCTACAAATTTGTAAACACCTCCCTAGAGTGGGGCATCGCCATACAGATTGATCGTTGCTGTTTGATTGGTTGCTTGCTATATAAACCAAGATCGTGGATATTCCCATGGCTAGGAACATCGCCACACGACATCGGTTATCATCGAAACAGAGTCGCCACCTAGTTTAAGGAAACTAGAAAAAACAGATAGAGATTCTAGGTACGGGAGCCAAAGGTACAATGAGGGGAAGGTGTTAGGCACCCCTTTCTGCCTAGTCGTGAGACTGACCCATAATTGTTCAACATAAGACATGTACTGGCTTTATTTAATTCTAACACGTAGTCTATTTTTA
>JAOTQK010000003.1:2735003-2745014 GCA_025642025.1 Rhododendron ferrugineum
TGTATCCATTTCATCATCGGGATGGTCCCCAAGGTGGGACTTGAAATAATCGTTAGGCCAAATTGGGGTGTCTACAAGAACCAAAAATAAAGTAAATCAAGCGGGAGACCCATATTAGGGTGTCTGCAGTAGTCCCTCTTTGACGACATGCGGAGCACCATTGAGTTGGCACAGGTAACATTACAGATTTCTAGACACCCATCGAGTCTATCCAAAAGCAAACGCATAAAAAATGCAGACATGTATATAAAAATATCGTGCACTGAGATATTGAAGACGGGCAGACCGTCACAAGATCATTGGAAGAGAGTTTGAACTTTGTTGGGGAAACAAATAAACCTAGATGGGCGGACCAACACCGAATGCCGAGGCGGACTCTCCTGGGGAATAAACGACTTGGACGGGTGGACCGTCATTGATTGGCTGAAGATGAATAGATCGTCATTGATTGAACTTTGGACGGGCTGACCATAATTGATTGAAAAGGATGGGTGGACCGTCGTTGATTGCAATTGGACGGATAGATCCTCGTTGCTTGATTGAAGATGGATAGATCATCGTTGATTGGACTTGAAGACGGATAGATCGTCGTTGATTGAAATTTGGACAGATGGACCATCATTGATTGAAATTTGGACGGATAGATCGTCGATGATCAAAATTGGACGGGCGGACGACAACTGTGAGAGCGGAGACGGCAGTGTAGTTGATCGTTCGAGGGATGAGGGCGCGATCATGGAGCCCAAAATAAAAGACCAACAGGTGGCAGGGGCCATCGCGGGCGAGGGTGCAGAGGTTCTGAGCAGTGGTGGGACGTTGGAGGTCACACGCCAGAGGTTGAAGATGAAGCAGATCAGCGAGCGCCAATCCTAGAGGCGCGTACACCGTTGACAGTCGAGGCAACGGGTCCGGTGGTTCGGTCATTGGACCCAAGCACGGCGGTGGAGGGCACCGTGATTACTGGCGGTGGTTTTGGCGGCGCCTCTGGCAGTGGCGGTGGCCGTGGTGATGGTGGTCCGAACACCGAGCTTTCGGCACAAAATTTGGTGCATGGGAAGAACCTAATCGTGGCCGAGGAGGAGGAGAGCAGAGAGGTACGGCCAGAGGACGCGATGTTTTAGCCATCGGCCCAGTCATGGACTCACCGCCCTGTCACACAAGAGGACTTTGTGGAGTACTTGAGCCAAGAGACGCTTGAGAGGCTCCTTCAAGAGCACCCGGAGGTTGGGGTGGTGGTCTTGTCGGATCGGGAAGAGCGATAGAGAGAGATAGAGTTTGTAGAGGAGGCCGCGAGAGCTGAGAGGGCTAGGGCCACTAAGGAGGAGTTTGTGAGAGAGACCGAGGTAGTGGAGAGACCAGAGCTGAGGCCGAGTAGCCTAGGTGGACAACAATGGCAGTGGCGAAAGCCACAGGGTGTACCGAGTTTTCAACGGAGGCGTACGTGCCACCGACACCCCACTTGTTCGTTCCGTCCTGGTTTGTTGCTTACAAACCACGACAGACGGACTACGAGGCCGAGCTCGTGCTGAGAGACCCCACGTCACACCTTTAGACGTCCTGGGCAGAGGTATACTCCTAGAACTTGTCCTTCCGTTCATTTAAACTTGTTTATACTTGAATTGAATTGAATAGGCCACAATGATCCTCAAAACACATCGCATGAACGCATAACTTGAACCAACCATCTGTGATAGATTGAATTGATTATCTAAAACTTGAAAATGAATTCCTGTGTGCTAATGTATTTCCCTATCGTTTGCTCCTTGTTTGTAACAGAAGAAGAAGAAGCAGCGAGACATACGCGGCCACGGAGGTGCGAGAGACTCTCTTGCGTTGTACCGGGAGCTTCCGAAGAGAGTTCAGAGGTTGGTGGACGAGGCGGGGTTCGGCCAGTTCGTCCAGATCTTGACGCCAGTCAAGTACGACCACGCCGTCCTAGTTGCACTTGCAGAGAGGTGGCGCGACACCACCAATACCTTCCACCTGCCACCCGGGGAGTTGACTGTTCCCCCAACGGACTTCGCTGCCATTACAGGCCTGAGAGTTGGAGGAAAGCCCATCTCGTTTGATACGGGCATTCACTTGGACGAGGCAGCTCTGAGGTGGTTCTTGGGAGAGGTGCCGCTCTTAGACGAGGAGCTGGTGAAGTACGAGCAGTTCAAACTGTACTTGAAGAGGGTGCCACGGTCCGAGGCAAAGGAGGAGCAGATAACACAAGCCTACCTGCCGTACTTGTTTGACACGTCCCTTTTTCTGAACAGGCGCAGCCAGGTTCACTTGTTTTACCTGCCAGCGTTGAGGGACCTGAGGACGGCCTCACACTTTGATTGGGGTAGAGCGGCTCTTAGTGCGCTCTACGGCTTCCAGGGACGCCTCGAGGACCGAGAGAGCCGTTGGCAGCTACTGGAGGGTGTGGGAGGTATGATTTCAAACTTTATAAAGTTCAATTTCAATACATACTTATACCACTTTGATTGTATAGCCTGCCTTGACTATATAAACTGCGACTGATGCCTTGAACGTTTGAAAACCATGCAGCTTTAGGCCTACGAGGTGTCGAAGATGTACCCCCCACAGACGGCGTGTCCAGACTTGAGGACCCTTCCCTGTGCGCTCGTTTGGAGCAAAGAGCACATGAGGGAGAAAAGGGGGAGAGGGGACTTTGATGCGTTCCGGCTGTACTTAGACGACCTTCAAGCTTCTGGTATATCACAAATCCTACAAGTCATTTACCCTTGAATTGCTTTAATGTTGTTGCTGATCAATTCTTGCATTTGCTGTTTGACTTGATCATCACAGGTTATATGGGATCCCTGGAGTGGAGTAGTGCCAGAGACATAGTACCTGGCTAGGAGCAGAGCTGTTACAGCAAGCCGGGTGCTGTTGGATTCGGCCTTTGGTTGGTAGTGGTACCTAGGTGACCAAGTGACACATCAGTCACTTGGTTTTGCCTAAGTTCCAAGTCCCAGGGCCACTCCTACCCCGTGTTCACACACTGGAGACTACACACTAGCCGAGCTGGAAGAGTTCATGAGACCGGCCACTGACCTCACGCGTTTCTTGTGACCCAAGCATGACTACGCCACCTACCAGAGAGAGCACTTGGCAGGGCCGCTCGGAGTTCAGACTTTCAGAGGGGTACAGAGCCAAGCTTGTGGAGCTGCTAAAGAGAGGAGAGTGGCTGCAGAGAGGCAAAGAGGAGTGGACACCCGCCCCAGGCTGGGACTTGGTGGTCCAATGGAGGGCAGGCCGCCTGAGCTATTGTGGAAATTGGCGGTGACAGACGCTCAGGGCGATGCAGCCGAGGTACACTTTACACCAGCCAGGGTAGAGCCTGCACTTGTAATTGTTTCGATAAGATATAGTTCCCATCCATGCCTTTCAATAAATTTGCATTGTGTTTGAATTGCTTGATAATGCCAAAATGTAATTGCAGGTGCCAGCTGAGTGAGCAACGGAGGTCGTTCGCATGATGCTAGCAATGGAGAAGGTAATCAGAAGGACGGCGAGCGGCCTTCCTTTAGAGTTGCACTACCTAGCACCAGCTCCACCTCCGGTTCAGCCACTAGTTGTGCAGAGGCCTCAGGTATAAACTCCAGAAAACCATTCATTTTTGCTTTCAATACTTGTAGTATGCATCTGCTTTCGATGCACAATATGCTTGATAGCCCTACTCTTGTTATTTGATAGATAGTCCCTGCATTCAATATTTGAAATATACAATATGCACAATGTATACTAATAGTTGAATGAATTGACAATGCAGGCATAGGGGAGGGCGGCTCCTAGGCGAAAGATAGTACGGGGCCCTCCTCCAAAGAAGACAATGTCGGGCACTTCTTCCACTCCGGCCACAGCTCAGAGACAGGCGAGCACTACACGACCCACGGCCAGAGACGTGCAGAGAGCCAAGGAGAGCGCGGCCCGCGCAGAGGAGATGTACCAAATGAAGCTGTGAGCAAGGTCGCCCTAGTCGGAGCCAGCTCAGAAGAAAAGGAGGATGATAGTGCCCGAGATCTCTGAGAGTGAGAGCGAGGAGGAGGAGGGAGAAGAGGAAGAGGACGAGGAGCGCTCGCCTTTCAGTAGCGGCTCCGACGACTCCGTTGATGACCCTGGGTACAAGATGGACCCAAGAGAGCCGGAAGATGAGGACAAGGAGGACAACGATGACGACGAGGAGTTCGACAACTAAAGACTACCATAGAGCCTCATTTACTTTGCTGTCCTTTGCTTTTGATTCGAGCATGAGCGCCCACGTAGATAGGCTTTTGAGCGGGCGATCGTGCCCTAGCTGACATTAGTAGGAGTAGCATTGGGCCTGCGCACCCCTTTTTGACTTTTGGGCGGATGTGCCCCGTAGATATGCTTTTGATTGGCCAAAGTGCCTTTTTGCAGATGATATTCCACCATTTAGATATGGATGTTGTTGGATAGCAATAAAAGTTGCATTTTGCTTTAGTTCATTGATTCTCTTTTATAATGTTTAAAAGAATGCATAAACGAACCACTAATACCCAACTTGAATTGGTAACGTGAACCGAATCAACATACAGACACAAGCATATGTATAGACGAGACTAGCTCGAAAGAAAATGGAAAACAAGTCCCAGGATACAACATGGACCCTTGGTCAAATGGAAAATAATGAAATTTTGGGCATTAATAGACCAAAACTCAAAATATACCAATATGGGCGAAACTAACGCTCACGTAAGGCCAAATAGATGTATAATGACCTGTACGAACTGACAGAACCGAGAAAAGCATCCCGGTATAAGAAGTAGACCGAAAAATACGAAAAATGTCACAAAAACAGACATAAGACGCAAAAGAAGACTCGTATAAATCCCGGACTGAAATCGACACCTCCGCACAGTCACATTAGGTCCATCTGACCTGTACGGCATGATAAAACTTGGCAAAAACTTGTAAAACGAATTCCGATGTGTCAAAACTTGATTTTAGCCTGAAATTTGCCCCCGAGGTTCCAAAATCTTCGTTAAGCGCGATACTGCGGATCCGACGCTTCGATACAGTCACATAGACCCATTGTGTCACCACTGGCACGCTCGTGTCCTGGATTGGCGCACGCAACTGCAATTCTGCTGCAGTTGCCATGCTTGACTAGTCTTGAAATTAAGGTGTTAAGGTCCTTGTCACAACTTTCCCATGTCTTGAACACTATGTGGACAGTATAGAGGTGTACCCTTATACTGAAGGTGCCATGCCACCTATCCCTTGATATTTTGCTCCGGCACGCGGATCGAGGTTGATATTTTTTGAACTTTTGGCTATAAAATGAATGGAATGGGAAGCACTTGAAAGGCACACACCTCTCCAATTGATAGCTCTTGTAATATTCACAATGGCGAACAATCTGCCAACCTTGATCGGTCCTTGGTTAGAGGCATTTGTTGCGGGAGACTGGCTGTACTTCCGGTCACATGGTCTGGCCGCCCTCCACTTCCTTCAACACGTGAGGCTTCGACCCGAAATCTTAAGGGTAGCCTTGCGGTTCTGGGATCCAGAAGTTCACGTCTTCAGGTTTGGCGACGACGAGCTGTGCCCCACAGTGGAGGAGTTTTAGGCATACCTCCAGAGCTTTGCCTCCAGCGTGCTTGTTGTTCCGCCGTACCGGAAAAGCATGTCCAAGCTCTTGAAATCCTACCTCAACATTCCCGGAGGATCGGTGGAGAGCTTGCTAAGCGGTGGTCATCTCAACATCATGCGCTTGATGGAATGGTACGGTCCAGAAGGTGACACAGAAGATACTGCCGTGCAGGCTCGACATCGGTTTGCCTTGAAAATTTGCGTGCTGGCCACCTATTTGCTGGTGTCATCCGATGGACGAGTAGGTCCCTTACTGGTGAGCATTGCTGCTCAAATGGGAACTCGAAGGAACATGGTGCCCATGGTTCTTGTAGAAACAATAATGGGTTTGGATTTGGTTTACATCGGCCAAGCAAACACATTCAGCAGTAGCCCATTCTTGCTTCAGGTAAACTTTCACTCAACTCACATTTTTCTGGCTTTCACACATTCTCATTTTACCTCGACACTCGGTTAAGGCTATATCTGAGATTCTTACTTATTTTTCCACTCAAGTTTTATCTGGATCCTTACTTGTCTTTTTGCTCATGTAGCTATGGCTTTCCGACAAACTTGGGTTGCTCCCAGCCCCTGAGCCAAATTGGAACATGCTACCCGACCGAATCCTTCAGCGGGGGATGTTATACCCTGAGGCATCAATGAATGAGTGGTACACATTCATAAATGAAATGTCACCAAATGACATCGTTTGGAGGTGCAAATGGCTGGACCTTTAGAATATGGCCACACACTATGCAGGCTTTGAGAGGATGGTGATTGCTTGGTTGACCAGTTTCACGTTATACATTCCAGGGCGTATCCGTCGTCAGCTGGGCATGAGGCAGGGGCTGCACCGAGTCGGGATTGAGTCCTTTCACATTTTTGTCTTCAACGCCCAAAACCTCCTCGGGTATGAACACAATTGAGGTCTGAGGCAACTTGACGGAGCATATCCAGATTTCAGCACTGGGCTCCAACGCCGCTACAAAGCATGGCTAAGAAGTGAAATCGCAAGAAGACAAGACATCTACTGACTCCTGACAAGACTCGGCTGACATAGAATAAACTGTGAGCCCGCTGGGGCCTCTAGCATTTCATTCTGTTTTTCATGCTTAAATGTTTTAAGGCTTTGCTTAGCTTTTGGAAATTAAGTAGTAGTTTAAATAAAATTGAAAGATAAAGGGTTTCCCCCTTTTGATTCAACTGATGAACACCACCTTGTTTCGACCTTTGAGATGCACCCAAAACTGTAAACCATGGATCAAGTTGATTGATAGAAATCAAATCTCACAAAAAGGTTGCCTACGTATCCCTTTTCAAGGAATCAGGTTGCACGTAGTTCAGGCTAAGGTTCACTCATGTGTTTTACCTCTCCTTTTACGCTCTAACTTTTGCCTAGTACCGCCTTTTCAGGTTTTCGGTCTAGTGAACTTTCAATTTTTGCCTATTTATTTTTGCCTAGACCGTCTCCTTAGTTTTTCGGTCTAGTAGGCTGCTCTAAATTTTGCTTGGAACCGCCCACCCTTGTGGTTTTTGGCCCAACGAGCTTCTCTCAAGGATAGTAGCATTTGAGTTGATCCAGGTTGACCAGGGTGGAGAATTCATTGCCGTCAAGGTCAATGATCTGAGCCGCTCCCCCAGACAGGATAGTCTTAATGATGTAAGGCCTGGAACGCTTTGGTCGAAACTTGCCACGAGGATCGAACAAAGGCGCCCAAATCTCCTTCGTAACCATATCCCCCTCAGCCAAGTCTTTAGGCTTCAATTTCTTGTTGAACACGCGGGCGATTCTTCTCTGATACCCTTGAACATGATACAAGGCACAGAGCCTCCTCTTATCAAAGAGCATGAGTTCGACAAACCTCCCACTCAGCCATTCGGATTCCGTGAGTCCACATTCTGCCATGACCCTCAATGACGATACCTGAAGCTCGATGGGGAGTACTGCTTCCATCCCGTAAACTAGGGAGAAGGGAGTTGCTCCTGTTGAAGTTTGAGTTGACATTCGATACCCCCAAAGCGCTAGAGGTAGTTGCTCGTGCCAGTCCCTGGCGGACTCGGCAGTTTTCTTCATTGATCATCTCAACATTCTTGTTTGCTGCTTCGACAGCCCCATTTGAATCTTGAACTCCTCAAAGAGTTCTAAAACCCTGCCTTCGAAGTGACTCCCATTATCCGACACAAATGCCTGTGGGACACCATATCGATAGATGATGTTCTTTCTGATAAATTGAGCGACTTGAACTGCAGTCAGGGTTTTGTAAGACTCAACTTCCACCCAATTGGTGAAGTAATCTATTGCCACTAGAATGAACCTTTGGTCATTTGAAGCAGACGATCTGATCATGTCGATGACATCAATGCCCCACACAGAGAAAAGCCAAGGCGAAGTCATACCATACAAGTTGGACGGAGGAAGATGCATAAGATTGGCTTGAATCTGGCACTTGTGGCAGCGTCGTACGTAATCCACGCACTGTGCTTCCATGGTAGACCAACAGTAATGCTGTCGTAAGATCTTCCTAGTGAGCATGACCCTGCTCATGTGAGGACCGCAGACTCCTTCGTGAATCTCCTCCATTATCCTTGTCGCCTCAGCGCCGTTGACACACAGTTTGTGCATTCCACAGTGAGACCTTTTATACAGCTTTCCTCCACAAATGATGTATTGGGCAGCCAACCTTCGTAAAGCAGTTCTATCCTTCTTAGTGGCCTCAGCCAGATACTCCCCACATTCGATGAAGTTCCATATGTCATGGTACCAGGGTAGGCCATCATCGACATCATCGATGGCATTGACGTACTCGTAAGCGGGAAAGTCCCTCTGTTCAATTAGGATGGGACGTAGCTTGACACCCAAAGGAAGCTCGACCATTGAAGCTAAAGTTGCCAAAGTGTCGGCGAACTGGTTCTTCAACCGGGGAATATGGGTGAAAGTCACCTTGTTGAAACGAGGGATTAGTTTCTTCCAAATCTTGATGATAAGGTTTTAGCATCTCCTCACGGACTTTCTAGTCCCCGTTGGCTTGAGAGACCACAAGATTGGAATCCCCAATGACCTCGAACTTTTTGACCCCAAGTGTAAGTGCGGCCTCCATGCCAACGATACAGGCCTCATACTCGGCTTGATTGTTTATGACATCGAAGTTCAATTTGAATGCAAGCTGAATATGAGAATCATCAAGCGTAATCAACAACACCCCAATCCCAAATCCTTTTTGATTGGTAGCACCATCAAAGTAGAGCGTCCACATGTCTTCGACAATCGTTAGCACCTCATTGTCTGGAAACACAAAGTCTGAGTCTTCCGGTCCATCAACAGGGTGATCGGCCAAGAATTCTGCAATTGCGTGCCCTTTGACTGATTTCCTTGTGACGTACTCGAGATCGAACTCCGCCAGCAAAAGTAACCAGCATGCTAACTTTCCCGTGAGTGCAGGCTTGTCAAATAGATACTTGAGAGGATCCATTCGAGAAAAATCAGCTTCACAAGATAAGCCAACATGTAGTGCCTCAGCTATTTGGAGGCCCAAACAAGAGTTCAACATGTCTTTTCCAAAGGAGTGTAGCGCTCTTCACATCCAACCATCTTTCTGCTCAAGTAATAGATGGCATTCTCAACACCGTTGTCCCCTTCTTTTGCTAGCAAACATCCCATGGCTGACGGGGTTACAGACAAATAAAGAATCAAAAGCTTCCCAGGCACGGGCGTCATCAAAACCGACGACTTTTGCAGGTAGTTCTGAATAAACTCAAAAGCAGCCTGACACCTGTCTGTCCACTTGAACGAGGTGTCCTTCTTGAGTAGACGAATCATCAGCTTGCAAGTTAAAGTCAACTTGGCGATGAATCTGCTGATGAACCGAACCTTCCCCAGAAAGCTCCGCACTCCCTTTTCAGACTCTGGTGGCTTCATTTCGAGAATTGCCTTGATCTTCGACGGATCGACCTCAATTCCTCTAGAAGTGATCATGAAGCCAAGCATTTTGACCACCGTGACCCCAAATGTCCATTTCTGTGGATTGAGACGCATTCAAAACTCGCGGAGCCGCTCGAAGAACTTCCTAAGTACAGGAAGATGGCCTTCCTGAGTTTTTGACTTGGCAATCATGTCGTCCATGTAGACTTCGACTTCTTTGTGAATCATGTAACGCCCCCATTTTTGGGTTCGTTAAATAAACATTTTCATTGAATTAAAGACTAAGAGTCTAGCTCATTATTACATCACAAATCCTACTAGAGTACTTTTATTACACAAAAGGGGATGAGAAATCTAAGGTTAACTACTGCTCCGCCTCTTCCTCCATCCTAGCTAGCTCTTCGGCTCCAAAGGCCTCCAACGTGTACTGTTCACCCTGCTCATCTATGAAGTCTGACCCATTATACCGGCGTCGCCACCAATATAATAAGTCAGGGTCACCA
>JAOTQK010000003.1:2785565-2796857 GCA_025642025.1 Rhododendron ferrugineum
CCCGTAAGGACCACCTTAACTCATATTATTAAGTTAAGGTGGTCCTTACGGGAAGTGGACTGTATATATATATATATATTCCCGTAAGGACCACCTTAACTTAATAATATGCAGACCTCCCTTCCCCGATCGATGAAACGAATCCTAAAAGTGTTAGGGGGAGAAAGATTTATAGAATTGTTTTTTAGTTAGAAGTATTGTTTTTGGGCACATAAATGATGGAGTTGTTCTATTCTCTAGTCTATCTTAAGAGTTAGTCCTACTTGAATAATCAATTATCTTTTGGTCCATGAGCACCTTGGAAGCAAAATCACTTACATTCAAATTTCTTATTTTCTCTCAAATCAAAAGAGTTGCCATTTTTGATTAAATAAACCCATGTTTTATTAAAGGGCGTGGAATTATTTTTACTCAATAGTTTGCGATAATCACGGGATTCAACTGAAGGAAATCATAAACAACATATTTCTCTATCATATTGCAATAAAATAACACTATCCGAACAAGAGGAGTAGATTGAGCGGCAGTGTTTTTTCATGGCTAGAGTGCGCAAGTCGGTCTCTCCTATCCCAATTCATTTGGTGTTCGGGTAGCTCGAAATCTATCATAATGGAATTGATCATAATCCAATTGGTATTTGTGTTAGTCGATTGAGACATTGTTTTAAAATCAATCACAATCCAATCAATTTTGAGTCGTTTATTTAGATTTATCATAAGTTCTTGAAAATTTTAAATTCTCAACAATGCGTTTATTTATTTATAAATTTATGATTATGTTGCCAGTAACCCATTGAAAAAGTGTTATAATTTTATGATAAAGTAATCGATAAAAAGCGTTCTGAATGTATCATTTATTTGTTATTATGTCATCATTAACTATATGATAAATTTATAATCAAGCAGACATCCATGATAAATTCCTCATAAGGCAAACAAAAAATAAACCTAAAATAATACGTTAATATAAGGATCCTCAGTTTTATAGGAAATGAAGGTATTTTGAATCTTATACATATTCCATCAAAATTTGAATTTCAACAATCGTCCAATTATCTCCCTTTATTTTAGCATGAACAAAATCATTTAGTCCTTTTTAAATGCTATGTGTATGAAAGTAAATAGAAAGGGCAGAATAGGTAATTTTTTTTATTATAGGACTAAATCATAGCACATAATTATGGGTAGGATGAGAAATTAATTAGGAATTGGACCATGATTTAATTTATCATTTTTTCCTTAACTTTCTCCTAAAGAAAGAAAAGGAAAAAAACAAGTCTGGTTGTAGAGTTGCAAACGAGCCAAATCAAGCCGAGCTTTAGAATGTTCAGGTTCGTTATTTAAATTTTTAAACGAACTCAAGCCGATCTCGAGCTCAATGAAATTTGACCAATTGAACTTGCTTGGGTTTGAGTCGAACTCGAATTGGTTTATCATCCTTAACGAATCAAAACTATTAAATTTTTTTACTTTTATATAGGTCTAGAACTAGAAATGCAAATAAATATTTTATTTTCTTCATAAATAAGTTCATACATCTATAAAATTATAAAATCATATTAAATTGAAGTTTATAGTATTTTTAAAATACAAGTTATAGAATTTTGATTGTACCCGTAAAAGCTTATACATATTCAAGGTTATGTACGAAATTCTTAGGAGATATATACACAAATATACATCTATATACACAAATATACATCTATATAATAAGACAGGACTGGTTTTGAATCCAAATAATAAGATAGGACTAGTTTTGAATCCAAAAGATAACCAACGCTCCAGATGTATCCCCTACATAAATCTCCACTCTTCATTCTAGAAAAGGCATGTCCGTAAATACTTAACTTTTTTTGACCATTTTTTAATCATCGGTCTATTCCTGGTCTAATTTCCAAACCCTCTCTCTCCCATTCTCTCTATCTCTGAATACGGCGCCTCTCTCTCTCACTCTCCCTGTCTGCGAATACGACTTCCCCCCTCAAGCAGCTTCTTCGCCACCGCCTCCTCCCCTTGCGCATAGCCAGAGACAGACGGCGCAGCCGCCGCTCTCCCAGCTGCTATCATTCCCGTCCGTCCCGTTGCTCTCCCTACTGTCTTTTAAGTAATCATTTTGCCTTTTAAGCTTCTTCATTCCAGATTTCTTATCTTTCTTTAGTTAGGTTCGAACTTCGATTTCACAATTGAATCATTTTTTTTTTTTTGTCTTTAGAAGACGCAGGCACTAAATGCCTCATACCAAAAGAATGCACCAATTACCCTGAATGGAGGGAATTACGTACATATGCAAGACAAAAAGTATTTGTCTAAATATATTTTTTGGGTCTAGACCACCCTATTTTAGGCAAATCATTCAACAAAATAGCCTAAAAACCAAAATCGAAAATTATGTTGGGTAGAAGCTTAAACAGAAAACGGAAGGGATTTCGGGTCACGACTATTCCACGCAAAAACTTGCACAATTAAAGTGGTTAACAATGGCTTGCGGCCGGGAATGAAGCAACAAAAACGGGCAGTAAAGAAAAAAGGGTTCTATTGTTAGTCGTTTCTTCTTCGAATGGAAATTTATTCTATTGTTAGTGGCTAACCCAAATTTGACGGTGGATTTGATTACACTTTCTATTTAGTTGTTTCATTTTTTGTCTATTAGGGTTCTTAATTGGTCGTGAGAATACTAGGTGCGTTATCAGGTCTCATTATGTTTTGATTTCCCCCCTCCTTTTCGCAGGTATCATTCGGTGACCAGATGGAGCCCTAATTGCATGTGTTAACTGGAATTTTTTGGGAGCCCAACGAAGGTAGCAGTTTACAATTTATATTGTCATTCGTTGCCCTGTTTTGACCTAAAATAGATAGTTTGCTCTAATTTGTAGGCCTAAGGATGCTGATTGAAAAGATAGAATGAATGTTAGTGATTTTTGCCTTCACTAACCCTCTAATGTGTATTCAATTTTTTGAGTCAAGTGTTGTAATGAGCTTAAATGGATTTCTACTCAAATTTTGGATTTGCGCAAAAGCTATAGTAAGAGTCTTGCATATTCTCTAACCAATAACCTATGTCCTTGGGTTCATTTAAGATAACACTCATCCCATGCTCTAACCAGTAATCTATGTCCGTAGGTTCATTTAAGAAAACACTCATCAATTAAGATTTCTGCTATTTTCTGCTGGATATATTCTTGCTGATGCTATTTGTTGCTGCTTATATCATAATTTGTTAGGATGTCAAGGGGGCAGAGCGAGGGTGCTTTTGTTTGAAGCGATCATGTGCTTTGATTCTTAACAGGGTACGACGAATTAGAGACAATGGCTAGCAAACGAAATCCAACACATGTGGCCAATGGAGAAGAATATTCATGGGTATGAGCTTGCACATGTGGCCAATGGCTATTTCGGAAAAAAAAATCATTTTTCACCTAACTAAGAAGTTTTGGGACAATATTGTTTGACCTTTTGACCTACTTTCTTGAATAGTATGGGATTACAATAATTAATCAAAGTTTCTACACATATTTTTAGGCACAAGCTGGTAAAGAAATATCAAAATCAACTCTAGCGCAACGTGCACGACGAGAATGAAAACGAATTCTAAAGCAAAGCACTGCGGTCAGTGGAAAGGAAAACTCACAGGTATACACTTTGACACCTATCTTCTATCTTCCATTTGGAAAATAGATATTACTGCTTTATGAAATAAAAATTCCTTATACACTTTCTTAATTTAGCCACAAGTCGGTACAGAAATATCAAAATTAGTAATGGCACAACATGCGCGACGGGAATGAGAGCGAATCCTGAAGCAAAGCACTGCTCCACAAATAGAACAACACTTGCTAGGGGATACAAGGGTAAGATGCAATAATTATGATAGTCGATACAACCTTCAATTCAGATTTACACAACTGAATAGTTTGCTGACTATTTATAGAAACAACCTCTACAGGAAATAAATGTCGGGGTTGCCCTTGATGAGCATTGTGCCAACATTGTCAACAACGTCCGTAATCGTGAGGCATTACTTATGCACGCCCTTTAACACATATTCCCTCGTAACGTTGATAATCCCGCTGATCGCCCCAGCAAACTAAACATTTTTTTAACCTCTAACTAAACGTTGTTGTATTCAATTATTCAAATACAATATTTGGTTCTTTTTCGTTCTTTGTAGTTGGTTGTAAGGTTGTTAGTATAATCGATATACTAAGGTCCGTGCATTAGAATAATCTTCCCGTTAAATGATTGATTAATGGCTAATAAACTGTTGCAAATTCATTCTATATAAAAATGAAAGATTATGTCATCAAAATCCCACGGGTCGAAACTTTCTGTTGTCAGACGAACGAAGAAGTTGGAATTCGGCAGCTTGGATGACTCATTTTATAGTTGGCTAACCAACACACCCAAAAATTGGAAGAGCCGTGACAAAAATATAGGAGTGCCATAGGCACGGGTATTGAGTCTGTTATGACTTCTTTCTTTTTTATAAATGACTTAGTTGAATTTCCTTTCTGTGTAAGTATCTTCATTTTTTGATGTGTCCCGAGTTACAGGATAAGTACTGAGAATAAAATCAATACGCTTCCAATGATTCAAGGAGTCGAGACGCCTGAGGATAATCAAATAATAGTTGTAGTGCAGAATATGGAACTAGGCCCACTAATTGGTAAGCATTCTAACTACAAAAGCTATTTGCACGACTTGAATATTTGTGTAGACCATATAAACTGTCATTTTTTCAGATGAAGAGATACATGTGTCTCCCATGTCTGAAATAGTTAGCTTGCGTGAGAATGCAGTAGAAGCAAGTGACGAGCAAAATATTGAAATTGATCCATCAAATGGTATGTATTTATAGTAATAGTGACATGCATTATATAGATTAGACTCCAATACATAAAAAAAGTAATTGGAGTGTAGAAATTCATTTTTTATATGAATTTTAAAAGATACATATATCCAACAGAATTAATCATATTCAAATTGCTTTGCACATAGGTGTCGAAATTAACCTACAGCCGCCACCCGAAATAGTTCATTCGCAAAGAGATGCTCAAGGAGTAATTAGAGTGTCAAATATAAATATGGACTCATCAGATGGTAAGAACTCTTAAGTAAAAAGTAAGAATTAAAATGATATCGTTAATGGCAGTTTTGCACTTTCATGTTTTGTAATGTCGATTCATTTTACGTTAAATGTTGACGGTGTGTAGGTGATATGATTGTCCGTTATCCCTTTTTTGCTGATTTTCATCCAAACAGACTTAAATGGAAAGTCAAAGCTCGATTGGTAAGAATGGTGCAAGTGATTAATCGGCTTTCACCCCATGCAACACTCACATTGGTTTTACTTGATGACTAGGTACTACAACATTCTATTCAAGTCGATTAATGAATGGTGATATATTAATGTGTGTAATTTTTTATACTTTGGCGGTGTAGGGCGATGCTATGGAGGCTACTGTAGGGTACGAAGATGTAGACTATTTTAGAGAGTATCTTTACGAGGGAAGGGTCTACCTTTTTAATGAAGTGTATATTGTACCAGCTGATGATAAATATAATTTGGTACCGTATAACTTCAAAATGTCTTTCACTGATGATACAAGAGTAGAACACGTATTCATCAACTGTGATACGACCCCTCTTCATTGGGCTTATAGTATAAGGTTAAAAGACATCCATCATTTTGCCAACAACTATGTGCACTTGATAGGTACGTTGTTCTATGTCTATATTACTTACATAGTACACCTAGAATGAGCAAATCATAGTCCACCAGTTTTTAATTCCAACAAGTTAATTTTGTTGTTGTTATATGTGTTATTCTTCAGATGTGGTTGGGTTGGTTGTTACTGTCACTGAATGTCAAAGTACTAAACAAGAAGAATCTATTGTTAGAGATGTGGTGTTGCTTGATAAAAGGTATACTATTGTAACTCATTTTTTCGCGTAAAAAATTTATTACTACAATGTGAATTTAATCTCTATTCTATTGACACATTGATAACAGTATGACGTTTGTTCGACTCACTTTGTGGAATGAATTTGCAATGAAAGATGGGATGCGTCTACATGAAACTCTGCACCTTAATAATGTTTTGTTCGCTACAGGGTTGAAGGTCAAACTATTTTCATGGTAATACTACTCTGAACCTGTATGAACTTTTTTTTCTCCAAAAATACTAATCTAATGATTTTAATATTTTAACTTCTAGGTCCGTACCTTAGCACCTACATGAAGAGCAAATTCTATGTTAACCGCTCAATCCGTACAGACGGCATTCCTGCATGGTAAGTTGGATACTTTCAACACTTTACTCAAACTAAAATGTTGATGCATACTCTACAATATAGAGTTGAGATGAGATGGGTATTATTAGCTCGATTAATGGTTCTAAAAAATTACGTGCTAATCTAGGTTTGTCGAAGACAAAAATGCACAGAAGTTGGTAGCATGGAATCGTACACATGGATTTTCGCTCTCACAGGCACTAATAATTTCAAATGCCAAGAGAATTCGAATAAACCAATTTGCGTTTGTACCCAATATAAGATTTTCCCGTACGTGATTGCATGGTTAATATTTTTTTTTTCATTATATACCTACGCTACGAATTTGTGAATTTTTTCGTACGTAAAATATTATCGCGTTATTGGTTGCATCGAGAAAATATTGACCACCTATGGATTGATTTATGCAAAACATGCTTTAAGCAAGTTCAAGATCAGTACGACTGATTTGTGTGTAATCAATGCGGACAAGATGTCCAAACCGTAACCAGGTATTAATTTTTATAATGAGTACTATAACTTATATGTAAAACAACCAAAACGATTGAAATATTCGCATGCATTTTAGGTATAATGTCAAGATGGTCGTGAAAGACTCCACTGGCTCAATGGAACTCTTGCTAGAGGATAGAATTTATCTTATAATGTGTCGCATCCTATCTGAAAAAATTAATGTTAAAAGGTAAATACTTAAAAGTTAGATATAAATTACACTGTATAGAATTAAAATAATATTGCAGTACCCTAATTTGCTTATTGTTTTGCCAAGATAATGGGGGTATAAATGCTCAAAGACTATATTTCTCAATATTATGGGAGCTCATACGTGTTCATTATTCCTGCTCCAACAATTGGGAGTCTTGACCATGGTACCTGTGGTGACTTTCGTTTTAAAAGTTGATTGGTCAGAAGAGTGTTAGCACATTTCCAAAGGTAATACTCCCTCCGTCCCTAAATAAGTGTCCGGCGCGCAAACCTAAGCCTTCAAAAAGATGCATTTATTTTCACAAATCAATAGATAGCAATGAGTTCTATTAGATTGTGAAAAAAAATTAAATTTTTTAATTAAAAACATGCATCTTTTGCAAGACCTAGTTTCGCGCGCCGGACACTTATTTATGGACGGAGGGAGTAAATGATTACAAAGGTTGTAGGGGTGATAAGTTGTTCTTTTTTCTTCATTGTCATATCTAGATTATACATAAACCAGTCCATATTCTGTAATGAATTTAATAATTTTTAATCTTATTTATGTAGGAATGTCGAGGACTGACAAAGGAATAATGGGGTCATCACGATAAGAGCTTTGTTAATAGATTGGGAATTTCATAAGGAATTTTTATTTTTTAGGTTAAGTTTTACAAATATATATTCGATTTTATTACGTGTTGTGGGATATTTTTGACCTGCTTGAATATTTTTTGCACCTCGATTTGACCTACACATATACCATATTTTACTTTGTTCCTACCGATTTTTTTTCAACATGTCCTCCCTTTGCTCATTGTTCGACCTGTAGCTTTAGTTGTCTTCAAAATGTGTTGCACCGTACCTTCAGGCACGAGCATTGGCTAGTAGATATACATATTCAAGGTTATGTACAAAATTCTTAGGAGATACTGTATATACACACATATACATAGACACACACACACTCTCTCCAGGTTCGCATGTTAGGTTCTAAGTTCGGCTCATTTATTAAACAAGCCAAAAATTGAGGCTCATGTTTGGTTCATTTAGTACCCGAATCGAATACGAATGATGAGCCTTCACCGATTCGAGCTTCGAACAGTTTACGAACAACTCAGTTCATTTGCATTTGCAGGCCTATGTCTGGCAGTCTGGGTGGAAAGTTATTTGCACAAATGGCCTTCTGGATAGGTGTGGGTGTGCTAAAAAGTATTCACATCCTGATTGGCAGAAAAAAAAAAAAAAAAAAAACCCAATCAAATTTAGACAGCATTGAGTAATATTACAGAAATAAAAGCAAAATAACTGATCAAGAAATATAAGCAATGATCACTTTACAAAGAGAAGGGAATATAGAAGAGCAGCCTTCTCAATCACAAAGAACATAAGAATAATACAATGACACGTCAAGAAAACTAGTCTCCAAAAACTGTGAAGAGTGAAGCAAGGGTATTTATTCTGTTGAAGGCGAAGACAATGAAAATTTTAAAAGGAAGCCAACCATGATTCCAATGAGTCCAACAAGAACTGAAAATTTGAAGGAGAAGCCAGCGTCGCTTCTCCGGTCCCTTCGTCTCTTGAGCATTTCCTGTTAAAAAAATTAGAAAGCATAATGTGATAGACTTTAATGTCGGCACCCGCATCTAGAATACCACATTTTCTAGTGGTGGAAATCATGCAATTATTACTCACTAAGCGTTTGCAAGATTTCATCAATCCCATGCCATGACAATGGAAAACCATGCAAGAGCAAAGACTGAGTAACGACACTGTTCTAAAGGGCTTCTATATGGTAAGTAGGATCAAAGACAATCAAATATGTGATGCACAGTGTTAGGGCTGCCCAGCATATGGACCGAGCCGCTCTAACCGGCCAAACCAACTGCGCGCGAAGCAAACTGAGGTATGTTACGGACGAATACGGATCCTAAAATCACTAATATTGGAGGATCGATTCGGTTTTGGATTCGGTTTTAACCAAACCGCCCTTTGCAAAAAAAAAAAAAAAAACTAAAACGTAAAAAGTGAAATCCCCGGTTCCCGAACTCCTCATCTCATTCTCTATTCTCTCTCTGCCTCTCCCCTTGCTCCCTCCCTCTATCGGTCCCTCCATTCTCTGCCTCTCTCCCTCCCTCTCTCCGACCACCTCCTCCACCTCCGGCGATGATGGAACCACACCTCCGGCTGAAACACTGCTAAGGTATCTGAGGGAACCTAGACAAGAAGCTTTAACTTCAAGTCCATAGAGAAGTGTTGGTTGTTGACTGTATATAGGACTTATAATCATAGAGAACTAATTTATTTATCAGATTTTACTCCTTCCATCCCAAACCCACACACATAACCCATTTATACGTGCGCGAGGTGCTTTATTGTTGTTTGGAAATTGTTTTTTAAGTATTTGGGGATCAATAAACAGAGCAAGTCAAAAAAACAGAGCAAGGCTTGTTGTTCGTTACAGTTTTAGTCTATCAAAAAAATTCAAGCCCAAACCTTCCAAGCCGCATCCGAACCGATTGAATGGGAAGACACTCACGGACGGGTGCGGATGGAGAAAATGACAAACCGCCACGAGCGGACCACCCAAAACCGATCCGTGGGCAGCCCTACACAGTGTTGGTTGGGGACACATGTCTAGGGGTATGACCTGTCAAACCATCCAAGGATATGCGAACTTGGCAAAATGAATCACATTTTGGCTTATTTTGTAGGGGAGTGAAGTTCTATATAAGTGGAGTGGAAATAAAAAAACCCTTTACTAAATTTTTTTTCTTTCTAATCATGAATAATTATATATTAGTAATAAGCGTGCTGATTGCTAAATATAGGGCTGATAAGTGTTGGACAAATATATGACTCATGTCCAGGTTTCGTGTGTCAACATGGTACTTGATTTTTTTGTTGAAAGTACATGTAACATAGTAAGTGAACCCGATCTGCATGTCATCCATTATAACTCAGCTAATTCTTGACATTTGATTAGAATGACGTGTTCTGATCATCTCATAATAGGTTCTCTTCCACAACACATATCATCAAATAATTGCATAGAAAACCGCATAAAAGGTGGTAATTGCTAGACCAAAAAAGTCAACTAAGCACATTACGCATTTCTTTACCAAACTTCTTATACTGTGTTGAGGCTTCCTCCAGGTAGGTTGTGTTTGTGTCTAGTTCTGCATGTTTGGTGGATCCCTAGTACATTCTCCTAGGGTTGCAATTTTAGTAGTCATTACCTCATCTCTACATGTGTCTAAGTTAACATCAGTATAGAATTACAAAACCTAAATGTTAGGATATTGTTAGTATTTGACATTGGCCCACATTGGTTATCTAAGTCTTGTAAGGAGTTATTGTTTAATATAAATAAAGGTTATATGTGTGAGGGTTAATTATTACCCTACACACTCTTTCTTCCTAATCATCATGGTATCAGAGCGGGGTCTTAACCCACCGGCGACCCTCGCCGACCACCGGAAACCTTCCCCCACCCCTCGCCGGCCACCGTCGTACGGTCTCTGGCCACCGGCCACTTGGGTTCTACTCGAACAGCTCCTATTCCTCCTTTCTGCAGTGTATTTGGCTCAGATCTGGACTGCTCTCTGTTGAGTTTCGGCCTTCTTACATGCTCCGCTTCTGGCCTCTTATCGATTGCATGGTTTCGGACTCGGTATTCTTGTGACATGTGTTTTCTCTAATTACCCTTGCTTGGGCTGCTCATATTGTTGCTTCCTTATTCGAATTTTTTACTATTTGGTGGTGATTCAAGTTGCTTGGGCTGCTGATATGTACCTTTGTTGGTCCCGCTATTGGTGTTTTTGCTCCCATGTTCTCGTAGTAGCTACCTCTCTACTATTGGTTTAATTTCTTGCATGTTGGTTGATACTCACTGTTGAGATTTATTTTTTTGTGATGGGGTCCACTTCTGCATCTAGTTCTAGTTCTAATGTTGCTGCTGTTTTTTCTCCACATTGGTCCCCTGAGATGTTGTCCATCACTGCTATCCGCTTGAATGGAAAGAATTACGTTACTTGGGCTAAGCCTGTTGAAACATATTTTATGGGCTCACAACAGTATACTTACATATCTGATGATCCTCCTAAGCCCACTGAGTCCACTCATGCCAATTGGGTAGTTGAGGATGCCTGGATCCGTCTTCGCTTGTGGAATAGTATGGAACCTGTCATTGCTAGCATGTTTGTCTTTTGTGATACTGCTAAACAGGTTTGACAACGGGCTAAGGAGTTATATTCAGGGGTTAATAATCTTCGTCGGACCTTTGATCTTTATCAAACTTATTTTGCACTTAGCC
>JAOTQK010000003.1:2829030-2851953 GCA_025642025.1 Rhododendron ferrugineum
TCAAGCTCTACGTTTGAATGCCCAACCACTGCGTACTGGATGCTCGAACTCTATGTTTGAATGCTTAAGGTTTATACTACGCTCTGAATGCCCAACCACTGTGTACTGGATGCTCAAAACCTATACTTTGAATGCTCGGACTCTACCCTCCGAATGCTCGAGCTCTATGCTCCGAATGCTCAAGTCCGGAACTTGATAGAAGCTCTAAGCTTGAATCAAACACACGCACGGGGCCCGTGCACATTAGCATCAATTGCATCACCATTGTTATCATCGAGTCTGCATCATTATATCTGCTCAAATATAATCATCATCATCACATATACACATTCTGCATATCTCTCTTATTTATGAAATAGGTCAATCCTGCAAATCAACCGGCTCTACGCCTCGGTTTTATTGATTGGCCCATCGCCTCGATTCTTTGGCTCTAAAGCCAAAATTTATGATGAGAAAGCTCTGTGCACAAACCATCAGAACGCAACCGGTTCTACACCTCGGTTCAAATCACGTCAAGCTCAAAGCTCCGACTCCTCAGGCTCTCACCTTATAACTGCAGCCGGCTTCGTGCCTCGGTTCCATCAAGTCAAGCTCTAAGCTCCGACACCCCGGACTCTCAACTGCAACCGGCTCTGCGCCTCGGTTCCCTCATCTCAACGCTCCGTGCTCCAATTACCGGCCTCATGCCCCCCATATATCTCAAAAACGGCGTCCGATTCATCCCCAACAGATGGTTTGGATTCCACTCCATTACATCAATTCCTTCAAGCTCGTTCACAAGGATAAGCTACTCTACCGACCTCCCCTCAGTCAAAGTAAGGATGATCATGAAAAGCAAACGACTCACCCGCTGTGTACTGATCTACCCAAAAATACTAAGGACGCTCTCCGCAAAAGAATTTCCTCTATAGCCCCGCGCTCCTTCAACTACCCTCCGCCAAAATCATGTCTTAGCCCAGGCATGTCACATTACGGCTTTTAAAGCCCGAATGTACGTCTTCTGTTCCTAACCCTCCAAACTCTTTTTATTTTTTATTGCCCTTCCGAACTACGGTTGGTCTGAATTTCCCCTGTGGAATACGTAGGCAGCCTCCTCGGCCCGACCATAACTAAAACCTTTTTCAAAAACCCTTGGAATAGTGGTTGGACCAAATTGAGTTGCTTTTACAGCTTTGACTCTTACTTAAACATGTCTCGCAACCCGTCTAAGTTCAGTCAAAGAGGGACATCTGTAGACACCCCAATTTGGCCTAACGATTATTTCAAGTCCCACCTTGGGGACCATCCCGATGATGATATGGATACGATGATTGCTGATTGACTTCTTGTGAACCTTAGGACTTTCGGTAAGAACTTTTAGCCACTTAGAGGACCCTATTCAGAGCCAAATAGCCTTTAAGATAGAAATACAGAATCCTAGGAGAATCCATTTGTCGACCGTGACATTTATCTCACGACGTTAACATCACTTCTTCACCCGAGCAACTTGTTGCTTAAAAATCTCCCTGAGAGATCGATAACTCGACCGCTAGATCTATCCTACAGCCGCAACACTATTTCCTCGGCCGCCAGAACCATTGCTCGGCCGCCAGATCGTCCTTTTTCCAGATTCTGGAACGTTCTATCAAACGTTTGATCCAATCTCGAAACCTCCCGATCCGTTCGGGCTACGCTTAGGGATTGCCTTGAGTTTGAATGGTATTGCAACTCCAACTCCCACCGTGCATTTTGATTGGCCGGAGTGAGTCACCAATTGCCTATATAAAGGTCCTTAGGGTTTCGAAAATATACAACACGAAATTCATATACTCATACACTCTTTCCAGCCATGAAACTCTGCCATAATACTCTCTCACATCCCCTCTGCAAAAGCCCTTATCTCCCGAAGGCAGCCGCTAATCTGATGATCAAACCCTGAAGTTCAAACCCTAACCCTAGGGTTTTCAAGAAGCAAATCAGTCAATCACAATCAATCCGAAGCAAATCAAGCAACTGAGGGATCAAGGTGGTGAGGCCCAAGGGCCTCTGATTTGATTTCTTTTCTGTTCATATATTTAATTGTAACGTTTTGATTCTCTGATAAACATTTAGTCTGGTGTGAGGAAGAATATCGGCTTGGTCATCGATTCCTCGGCTGATACATTAAACCGGTGAGATTACTCGGCCGTGACTTCCATTCACCGGCCGAGTAATCTATTTGCTGGGACAACTTTGTTTTGTTCTGCTTTCTGATGCATGCTTTGAATTACAGTCTCGGCTCACCATTAATTGTTTAAAGGCTAATTAAACAGACTACATGTTAGAATTAAATAAAGCAAGTACATGTCTCATGTTGAACAATTATGGGCCAGCCTCACGGCTGGGCAGAGAGGGGTGCCTAACACCTTCTCTTTACTGTACTTTTGGCTCCCGTACCCAGAATCTCTATCTATTTTCCTAGTTTTAATAAACTAGGTGGCTACTCTGTCTTGATGATAACTGCTATCGTGTGGCGATGTTCCTAACTATGGGAATATCCACGATTTTGGTTTATGAAGCAAGCAACCAAATGGACAACAATGATCAATTTGTATGGCGATGCCCCGTTTGGGAGGTGTCTACGTTGGTGAGGATATGAATATAGAGTGAAAAAAACTCTTGTGTCCTGAGTACTAAGGTTACCAGAATGGCAGAACCTTTTATTTTTGTTTCATGTGCTTTCTTTGGGGCTATCATAATGTCACGCCCTCGATTTTCAACATAAATAATAAACCATTTCGACAAAAGATTCTCGCATATGATAATTAATACCCAAAATGATTTCCCACCTGTTTAGTTTACAAATCAACCCCAAGTTACAACAAGTACAACCTTGGCACCACGACCCAAATTAACATCGATAATTGTACGGAATGTTTAGAGTATTTCAAACTTTAGTCAAAAGGAAATTCTCAAATAAATAGTTACAAACTCATCTTTATCAAAAGAGAGTAAATTACAAAGATGAGTGAGTAACTAAGATTTAGTTAGCTTCCAAAATGTCTTCACATCTCAACACTCGATACATGCACGCTATTGACCAGCGTTTGAACCTGAAAAGAAGGATTTTGCTGAGCTACACTAGCTCAGTAGGACATTCTCTACAAAATCTACATGCAATGAGATGATAAGCATGACAGAGGCGAATCAAATTAAACGATAAATCTAAATAATGCACATCAACACCCTTATTCAAATGTCATAACAATTTCCAATTACGAACCCATACGTACACACACACGCACACACTTCTTCCAACGAATTTCCACCCCTTGCAAGATTGTGTTTCCACCCTTTGCGTCACAATAGACTCCACCCCTTGCGAACCGTGTGTTTCCACCCCTTGCGTCACACTAAATCCCCCATTCACTTCACAACAACAACAACCACACTACCGTCACAATGGATACCAATGCCATAGACTCATTCCACACACACCGAATTGTCTAACACGACACATATAGCTCATGGACCATAGCACTAGTTACCACAATACCACTATCAAAGATTATGCATTTCCTCATGCCATATAACATTCCATTCAACCATAAATAGAAAATAAACACCTAAATCACACATAATCACCGCAAAAAATGTAGAGGAAGAGAGAAATCCCTACTAAAGTAGGTTTTGAGCAAAACCCTAGGTATACCAAGAGGAATAAGCCCAAATCTTCAAAGACAAGCCTCACCCGAGCTTAGATACAAGATCTAGAGTGAATAAAGTCCAAAAACATGAATAACAAGCAAAGATCAACCAACAATCGAGAGGAGAGAGAGAAAAAACGTGGGTGAGCATCAAGGAGAGAGAACAAGAACATAAAACTCACATTTGGTTCACCAAATGCAAGAATCTTGTGATTTTGAGGAAGAAAACCCTTGGATCTTGAAGATTTGAGATTGAAATCAAGGATCTTGGGTGAGATTGGAGTTGGGTAGGTGAGAGGAGGTTTTGAGATCTGATTTCGTGGCTTAAGGGTGTGAGAAATGACAAAAAGGGGTATTTATAGTGGTCCAAAAAGCGTGCTGCAGAGTCTTCAAAATGCCAAAAAACACAACCTCTGGACATCATGTACCGGTACTGGGCGACAACCAGTACCGGTTCAAGCTGGGCAGAAAATAAAATTTTGCAACGGTCACCGAATCAAACCCCACTTGCATCAACACTACCAAACATCAATACAACCTCAAAACTAACATTTTACTATACTCTGAGGGTCCGATACGCAACCGAATACGTATATCCGTACACTCCCACCAACATACGCACAACTTTACTAATAATACGATTCTTTTACGCATTAAACGATATCCAAAATTAATATAAATTTGCGAGTCTCTACACATAAAGTTAATACCCATGCTGTAAGAAAGATTTTTTGGAAGACTTTAGCACCAGCTAATGAATTGCATGGCTAATTTTATCCGAAGTGCATTAGGTGCGGGCCATTAACTGGGGGGGGGGGGGTGTGTTACGGTATGCAACTCTTAAATCTAATTGAAAGGGAACTTAGGTCCAACATAATAGCTTCTACCTGAGTTTACATCATATGTAGCCAATTTTGTTGATCGTCAAACAATACATTTATACCATTAAGTGTCCAACGGGAAAATGATTTTGATCTGGAATTAAAAATAATCTTGAAAGGTTGGACCTAAGAGGTTAGGAGGAGGACACTGAATTGTTTGCTGATCGTTCGAGCCGTGCCTTCAGGCACGGGCAAACCCTAGAATATATATAGTCTGCACCTCCCCTTTCCCAATCGAATTTTGATGATCCGAGCCGCTCAATGTGATCAAAATGTGATTTTAAGGGTAAACGGAAGAAATCGGCAAAAAAAGTGATCAGGGAGGGCTTCATCCGAATATTTTTTTACTGAACCATTCAATAAAAACTGTTCGGATCAAACCCTTCTCGATCATT
Organism: Rhododendron ferrugineum; assembly: GCA_025642025.1. Taxonomy (NCBI): domain Eukaryota; kingdom Viridiplantae; phylum Streptophyta; class Magnoliopsida; order Ericales; family Ericaceae; genus Rhododendron; species Rhododendron ferrugineum. Next base: position 2,833,972 of record JAOTQK010000003.1, read on the forward strand.
TTTTTTGTCAATTTCTCATGGGTACCTTTAAAATTACGTTCTGATCACATTGAGCGGCTCGAATCATCAAAATTCGATCGAGAAAGAGGAGGTGCAGACGGTGCGGATAAAAACCGGACTTATATATATATATATATATACAGTCCGGATCCAATAAGGGATTCTGCACGGTGCGGGACTCCCATTTTTCGAGCAAATTTCGATGATCTGAGCCGCTCAAAGTGATCAGAACGTGATTTTAAGGGTACCCGCGAGAAATTAGCAAAAAAAAAGACGGGAAGAGCTTGATTTGATCAGTTTTTATTTGAACCGTTAGATAAAATACAAACAAAAACTGTTCGGATCCAGCCTTTTCTGGTCATTTTTTTTTGCTGATTTCTCGCGGGTATTTTTAAAATCACGTTCTGCACACTTTGAAAGGCTCGGATCATCGAAATTTGCTCAGAAAAGGGGAGTCCTGCACCGTAGACTGGTAAAGGATGGGTTCCTGACTGTATATGTATATGTATATATATATATATATACTCCCTCCGTTCCAAATTGAGAGTCTATTATTCCATTTTTGGTTGTTCCAAAATGATGGTCCCTTTCTAAAAATGAAAGAAAAAATTTGATAATTTTCCAAAAGTGTCCATCACAAGCGAATATACGTGTTATAAAGTTGGAACGGCGGAAGTATATATATATTTATATTTATATATTATATTGTATCAGGTATCTGCTCATTTCTTTTCTTTCATCATCAGGAATATAAACAACAACAAACACACCAACCAGTTCAGAAAGGCATATACATACAATCACGCTCCAATCGAATCAATTTTTCTCTGCAAAATTCGTGGAATTGTCAAATGGCGAGACCATGTCAAGAAGCGATCGATACCTTTATGAGCATCACAGGCGTAACCGAGGCTGTCGCCGTGCAAAAGCTGGAGGTGAAATTTCTATTATCTTTTGCGATCAAATATATAGATACCGATGATTTTTATTTTTATTTTTAATCTTTCAGTTTCCATATCTTGTTCAGGTGTTTGTTGGATTGTCTTTCATTTGAGTTAGCTTAATTCTATTTAGGGTTTTATAACTTTATTTATTGCTTCCATTGTGGATTGTGTCATATCCATTTCGACCATTTTTGAATCTTGATCTGGTGTGAAATATGTGGCCTCTCGGCGTCAAAGAGTAGTTTGCTTTGGTTGTCTAGTGGAGGTTTATATGTTTCCAAATTTGGTGCTATTTTTGTGGTTAAGTTATATATTCCCGGTTTTCCTATATTATGGTATGAGCAACCAATAACTTGCGTTGTAGGTGCTCCACGGAATTGAAGCCACAACTTTCACTATCTGATCTAAGTCTTAGAACTGGGTTGCAATGTTTTTATGAACAAGGTTGGAATTGGATTGTTTTAAGGGCAATTTCTTGGAGTTAAGTGCACCAAAAAGCAACTTCTCAATGTCTTTCTGATCGCCTTTAGTTGGGGCCTGGGGTTCACTTGAAGAGTTTAATACTCCCTCCGTCCCTTATAAGTGTCCAGTATTTCATTTTGGGCTGTCCCTTAATAAGTGTCAATTTTGTAAAGTTAGGGGGTAAAAGTTGGTGTATTGTCTATTTTGTCCCTAAAAGTATATTTTAATTTGAAAAGTTAGTGAGTAAAAGTGTAATGATAATGGGTAAGTAGGGAAAGTGGAGAAAAAAGTTGAGGTTAAAGGTGTAATGATGATGTTTTTTTAATAAGTTGGAATTACGAAGCAGGACACTTAAAAAGGGACGGAGGGAGTAACATATTGTAGCTTTGTGAAGCAGTGGTTGAAGTCTGCTCAACAGTAACTTCATCGCTATAATTCCTGGAAAAGTCGGGATCTTTTAGGTTCAACAGACAAAACAAATCTGTAAGTAGTTTAACTTAGGCACAATAAGGGATGCCTTGGTATGACGGGCAATGATACAAACTTTAGGCGTTCATAACATTATAAGGTGAGACAACTAACTGAAGCGGCGATGAGGCATGCGAGGTGCAAGGCGTAAGATGTAGATAGACGCACCTTTTGTCATTTGCCACTAACTTGTTGAAAATGTGGTACCCCTTGATATGAAGATGACAATTACAATTTTATGTGATTGCGTGTCCTATCAAATGCCCCTAGACATGAAAGAGTCAATCATACCAGGAAAATTGGAAATACATATACTGTTATCTAGAAACCTTATTACGTAACAAAAAAAATATAAACTCTTATATTTTGGATTCCATGTCATTTTCTTTTCTTTTAATTTTCTCCCCTCTGGGATAGTGACAAGAGTGGATTGTACTTGCAGCCTTGCAGGTAAAGTGTTTGTTGTTCAATGACTTAGTCTCCTTATTTGCTTGCATTATTATTTTTGACTGTGTTATTGTTTGATGCTTTTTGAACAGTTAACTTGTTGGCTGATTTTGCAATGATATGAAACACAATGTAACTTGTTGGGTGGTCTTTATCATCACAGTGGATTACATATGCGATAAGATAATCAGACTTGCGAATTATTATGCGATATACATAACACACCTCACTTAGATGAAGCCTCTATCTTGCATTGTGCCTTAATCCTCTCGCTTTAAACGACTTTTGCTAAAGGGGATCCGGATCTGGTATATTATGTGGTGTACGGATATGTGTCTACATGTTGAATTCATCTAATATTCTTATACCCAAGTACTTACGTTACATGGACTCGGATGCGAGTATTGGGTGGGGGTGTAAGTCCAACCAGAACCTTCCTAAACCTAAAATCTTAGGATATTGGGATATGTGTCCCCAAATTAGGTACGGATACGGGGACACGTCCTTAACACTTGTTTGTAGTATTATTGCATGATTTTTCATATTATGTACCGTAAATTATATATAGAAATGTATTTAAACAAGAAGGGGTTAAGAAAAATATGTTTTCGCTATTTCATGTGCATGTGAAATACTGGTAATATCGATTTTCTAGCTTATTTGATATTCGTTTTCTGTAAATATCACAACAATTAGAGGATTCTGAGTGTCCAAAAGGATGCGGGTGTCGGACACATCGACACGGTCACACGGGTACTTGAGCCAAAATGAAATATCCATGTAACATAGCAAAGCACCTGTGGACCCAAGATTTTTACTGTCCTCCTGTTATTATGAAGGATAAAGAAGGTGTGTACAAGGTGCCATAACATATTTCATGCATGATAGGGAAGCTTCATGCAGAACCTGAAGTATTAAAGGTTCTTGCGGGGAGTATGGAAATATGCTTGCCAAATAAATCCATTCTGTTACACCACTGCCGGGTTGGGTGCCCGGCATGGATTCTTTATCATGTTAAGTTACCAACATAGAACGAGAAAGAATGTAACATGGTATCATAAACCAAAACTTTGATATCACGTTATGTTAACAATTATTCCAAAAGCTTAGGCAGTCAATAAATGAGCCCAACAATGTATATATTTAATGGTTTTAGACTTTAGTATTAGGAAAATCATAGCAAGACTAAAGGGAAAGGGAAAGGGAAATAAAAACTATTTGACCTTAAATCCTTAAGCGCAATGCATTATTAGTGGATGGATATAGGAGGAGAAAGCTTTGCAAGCATATACAATTTGAAAAGAATGGAGAGAAATTGACGCAATACTTTTACGAGGAGTCCCAATACCTTCAGGACTATGAGAGTTCTTTTTCGTTGAAGCCTGTTTGAAATGGAACAGACTTAGCTTCTGCAAGATGCAATGGATCATAATTCTTGCATGCATTCATTATGACTAACGAAACAGAAAAAGAGTACACTCTGGGGAAAAAGAGACTTCACCTGCACATTTTAAGACCCCAATATCCTTTCCTTATGACCTGTCCATTTTCCTTGTCTATGTGCATCTAGTGGTTCCAATAGAAAGAGCAGGTGAATGAATTTGAAGGAGTTTGTGATTCTTACCTAAGCATTTAGCGGTGCAACTTGGAGTTTTCTTTTATTATTTTTCTTCAGAAAATTATGTCCTGTCCTTTCCTTTTCTTAGCCTCCAATATGATGGTCGATTCTTACTGGTGTTAGGAGCATGGTGGAGATCTCAACGAAGCTGTTAATGCACATTTCACTGGAGGAGATATAAGCACGTCAGTTTTTACTTATTGTATTTTTGTCCTTTTTGTTACTGTTCTGTTCATTCTAATTGACAAAAGCTTTTTGATTATTCTCATTCTTTGGTATCTGCTATTTATTATTCCTGTCTGTTTTTCCATGTTCAGCATGCATGAAATATCTGCGCTTGCTCCTCAAAATGATGCCATGGACATAGATGAAGATGTCCAAGTTGGGTTCCGGGAACCTCCTTTCACAATTCTACCTTCTGCTAGGAATTTGAGTCCCTTCTCTCTTCTCGATCCTGACTTCCACAGAGGTTTATTTGATAGTGGTACTAATATTACGAGCCGTGAACCTTTCGTGTCGCATCCAAGGGAAGTGAGGGAGATTCCCATTGAGGTCAAGGATGGGGGTGAACAGTCAGGTCGTTCTGACCTGGCACCTACAATAGAGGATGTTACTGGAGCTGCTTTTGCACAAGGCCCAGATAACCAAGGGACTGTCATAATCGATAATGATGAAGATATTTCCACTGCTCCATCTGGACAGAATGATCAAAATGATGGGTTTCTAGGTTATAATCCTCGTGGCACTTATCCTAGGCCAAGTGCCCCTGGAATTGATGATTTGCCTTACTACAACAATGACATTGAAGAAGAAATGGTTCGAGCTGCTATTGAGGCTTCAAAAAGGGATCGATCATTTGGTGCTCATGATGTATGTAAATTTTACTATCTTAGCGGCTTGCTCCTCTATACTTTATCAGCTTTATGTATTACACTGTATCAATGTAGGACTTGAGCAATCCGGTTATTCAGCAAAGGCAATCTCGCCTAGAGGATCCTGAACTTGCTCAGGCTGTTTCCTTGTCATTGAAGGTTTGTGGTCTTTTTTATATCGTGGGCGTCGGGGCCCTCGTTTTGTCGTATTTTGCACCCGTCTTACTTGAATAGGCTTTGAAGACAGCGGAGCAGGAAAAAGCTTCACTCGAGCTGGGGGGGAAGGTTGGAGCAGCAGAACTAGAAGCTTATAAGTCTACAGAGGTGGGTGATATTGGGAAATTGACATCATCAAATGAAAGGTATATGTTGATGACACTTGATAGCGTATAGCCACTTGGCTTGTGTGGTTATTTAATAGGAAATTCTCTTTGTGTGTTTGGGAGTTCAATGTTGGAGTCGAATACTGGTTTTTCCTAATGAGGGTACTGCTAAAAGACTGTCTAGGTTGGATGTTGGAAGCTCATCTATCCAAGATGAAGCTGAGGATGTAGAAGAGCAGCCTCTGGTTAGGCACAGGAGCAGGCGAATGTCTTATGCCTCTATTAACTCTGGCAAAGAAAATGAAGAAGCAGAGGTTACCCCACCATCAAGTCCTGTACAAGATGATGATATTAATCATCCACCAACCAATATAATCGATCCCCCTACTGACGAGGTAGTGAGTTAAAAAAATTTCTTCTTTTATCACAACTCCTTGTTACAATTTCAGATAACAGATATGTCGTTACATTCAGTGTAGAAGTTATTGTAAGTGTGTACTTTTTTTGGTCTTTATTTCTTTCAAGTGGGGGGGAATGTCGTCCGAGGAACAGGATGAAGCAATTATGCTTGAGGCTGCACTCTTTGGTGGAATTCCAGAAGGGAGCGGATACCGTTTTCCTTTTGCACCTCATCGGCTGACGCAGGATGGGTTAGACAGAACCTCTGGCTTTTATCCCCAGAGGATACCTCGCTCCCCATCGCCCGGTCTAACTGCTCAACGGTTGATTAGGGAGCAACAGGTTTGAATCTCGACCACCCACTATGTTAAAGTATCGTATACGGGTAATTGAATTCTTCTTGTTTTAACTTGTAGGATGATGAATATCTTGCGTCACTTCAAGCTGATAGAGAAAAAGAACTGAAGACAATGGAAGAAGCTGAAGCTCGGCGTTTGGAAGAGCAAGCAGCTAGAGAAGCTGCTCTTGAAGTAGAAAAACGAAAGGAAGAAGAGTTACGTAGGAAATTGGAGGAAGAGCAGGTAATATATAATATGAAAATTCAGGCCTGCCAATACAGTAGCACTAGCTGATTTGGAACCGTCTTGTATTATTTGAAGTGTTTTTAGTCCTTTCAATCCGACACCATTTAAAAAGCCTTTGTTCCAAGTTGGATGGTGGGAACACTGAGAAGTATGCTACCAAAGAATTGTATTATCTGCTATGAAACAACAAGTGTTAACTTCGCTGTGCCAAGGCCCCGGGCTACCAAGAGGTAGGGGCCATTCCAGAGTTAACACACAGTGAATGATAAGGAGGGGGAGGTCTGGGGGGTGGGTGGGAACACCCCCACTCCCTTAGTTGCACGAAGTGGGAACGGGGCAGCAGATGATCATAAAAGTGTGGGAGCTCCGTCGGGAGCGTTTAGCAAAAATTATTTAAGTTATAAATATTTTTATGTATTTTACTATAATTAAATGTCAAATAGAAAATATTATTCTACCACTTAAATTGCAAAACAATATAATATTTATAATTTGGATATGTGATTCCAGCTGTTCTCCGTATCTTAGTTGCACAAAGCGGGGGCGGGATTGGTGGCGGAGGATTATAGGAGTTCCTCTTTCAGGACGGGGAGCGTTTAGGAGTAATTGATGCAGTCCATACAAAGATGTCACAGGAATTTGGTAATTTTACATTTTTTTATGGCCTTATGGACTAGATGGGTCTAACTGTCTAAGGAAGCCTTAATTTGGCACATGTGGGATGAATTGGGCCAACTTGGGATATTGGTCAGACATGGGTTGGACTCACAGAAGTGTCTTTTGGTTCTAGTCAAGTCAAAATGTCTCTTTAAATTCTAGTCAAAGTCTTTACAGTCAATTAGTTGATCAAAGAGTCATTTGGTTTTTCCATGTCATTAATTTTAAATGTAGTCGAAGTGTCAATTAGTTGATCAAAGAGTCATTAAGTTTTTCCATCTTTAATGCAGTCAAGGAGTCTATGTCCAATGTGTCTTTGGGAGTCTAAAGGTTATTTATTTTTGGGAAGTTCTAGAGTCAAGTTGAAAAGGGTATAAATAAGATTGTAAGCCTTATGGTAAATCATGATGAGTGATAATAAAAATTGAGTAGCTTTCAAGCTATTAGCTAGATTGTGTGATGCAATTTTTTATTTGGTGTGATGCCTTGGGTTTTCTAGGTGTGATGCCTAGACCTATCTTCCTAAACCCCATCTTCTCTTTCTATTGTTCACAGTCCCAAAACATTCACTTCTCTTCGTGTTTGAGCATCCTTGGCCGCATTCAAATCCCATCCTACATCAAATGATGTGGTCCGTGATTAATGCAATGGGTAGTTTGGTAGTCTCAAAAGATTCAAAGATTTGGGATGATGAAGGGCCTACTTGGGAAGTTTGACCACATATTCAATGCATGCAACCGTTAGACAACACATCTTGGATTTTGTCCCACATTGGTTAATTATCTCCTCCAAAACTAGTATATGAGCTTGGGTGGCCTCTCCACTCTTTGCCAATTGGTTTGGAGTTGGATGCTTTAACAACACATTCATTTTATCCAGCTATCTAGGGGATGGGAACAGTCTTTGGTATTAAACACATTCATCCTATTCAGCCATCTAGGGGATAGGAACAGTCTTTGGCATTAAACACTTTAGGAGCCTATATATTGATGTACTTAAAAAGTTTGAGATATGATGATGATTGAATGAATGAAAAATTGAGTAGCTTTCAAGCTCTTTGATTGTGTGATGCTAAAGAGCCCCTAGGTGTGATGCCTAGACCTATCCTTCTTTGACCCTTCATCTCCTACTCCTTACAAATTACTATTCACGTCTACTATTCACAGCCCCAAAAACAGCCCCTTTCTCTTGTGTTTGATTATACTTAGCCTTTGCATCAATTTGGTATCAGAGCGAGCTTTGCATCAAGTGTACACGATCTGGCAGACTTTTTAGAGGACGATTAACTAAGTTCCAGCGGGACGAGATTCTTGAACTCTTTTCAAGATTGTGGAACAACTCGATAGTTTTAGGTATCGGCTTAATTCATTGGAAAGCCGATCAACTCAGAGGAAGGTGATGAATAATCTGAGTGTGAAGGGTAAGAATGACCAGATTACCAAGAATGAAAAGCCTCCTATTGACTGTTCAGAAGAAGCCCAACAATCTCCTGTCATTGCTCTTAAAGAGCCTCTTAATGTTTCATGTGTTGCTGCTGTGGGAGAATCGAAGGAACTGGTTGTTGGTCCTGTGTTTGAAATGTGCTTAAAGGTCTCTAATTTGTCGTCCGAGTCTTCTTGTGAGTCGACTGCATCAACGGCTATTGCTGAACATCAAAGTTCGATGTCTCTAGTATTCAAAGATGCAGAAGATAATTTAAACCAAGTCATATTGAAAGATTGCGAATTTATCAAGGATGAGATGCTTCCTATTAAAGACTCAGATGATTTCCTCGAAGACGCTAGGGTTGAGAGTGAAGAATCCAGTGTTCCATCTTCTAACAAGCCCAATGAAGTGAAGCAAACAGTTTATAGTTTGGAAAGTAATAACCCTTCAATAGTGACCGGACGGCTTCCAGAGCGTGCTGATTTAGTACCAAAAGAGATGACTTATGAACCTTGCTGTTGCGTTGGTGATCAACGAACAACATATCTTATTTTGAGCTCCAAATCGCCTGATCACATGTGTTCATGGAAGCATGGAAACTCAAAAATTCCGCCAACTTCTATTTTCATCCGGGAGGATTTCAAGGATTTTTCTTCTACTTCAATTAATTTCATCATCCCAGAGAAATTCAACTTCGGAAATGGAATGACATTGTTGCTTTCTTTTCTTCCACCTATGAAGAAGATACAACAACTTCCATATGCAGATTTAGATATGAAGATAAGGTTCCAATTGAAAAGCTTATGGACTACCATTCTTCAACATTTCAAAACTCGAGGTCAAGTTTTCTCTAACAAGGGGAGAATGATGCGGTCCATGATTAATGCAATGGGTAGTTTGTAGTTTCAAAAGGTTCAATGATTTGGGATGATGAAGGGCCTACTTGGTATATTGACCGGGCATGCATCATTAAAGGCTTTGACTTTTCATTTAGGGAAGTTTGACCACATATTCAATGCATGCAAGTAGAATATTATTAGTCCCACATTATATAAATAAGACTTGATTGTGTTAGGGTTAGTTAACACCCTATACACAACATGGTATTAGAGCATGAACATAACAGGTGCACCCGAACACTTGTAGGGGTAATGAGTGGAGAGGCCAACCAGGAAATAAAATCGTATGGGGTATCTGGCCACCTAGGACTCTAGATGGCATACAATTGATCAAATAACATGCTGTAAGATCAACATAACTCTAGTAAGACTTAGGAACTTGCATTTGAAATAACAGTGCACGCATAAGCTCAGATAAATGCCTAATCTTGCGTAGTGAATTATACCTGTTAAAACATTCAACTCCAAACCAATTGGCAAAGAGTGGAGAGGTCGCCTAGGCTCATATACTAGTTTTTGGAGGAGATAATTAACTAATGTGGGACAAATCCCAACACTCCCCCGCACTTGCGACCCTCGACTCGCACATGAAGAGGTAAACAAATGATCCATAACACTTGGATCACAACAAACAACGGTGCACTTATGGCACAAATAAGAGGGAACAAATTCTTGGAAACCCTAGCTCTGATACCATGTTAAAGCATCCAACTCCAAACCAATTGCTTAAGAGTGGAGAGACCGCCCATGCTCATATACTAGTTTTTGGAGGAGATAATTAACCGATGTGGGACAAATCCCAACAATACCAATGATTATCAAAAAATTTAGAAAGAGCATTAGGAAAAATATTTGAAATATACGAATGTAAGTATCAAATTGAGTTTTGATTTCCAAATAGAATGACTTAAAAACGGAAGACAACTCTAACCTCTCTTTCATGAGATAAAGATACATGACACGAGTGTAATCATCGACAAGGATAAACATAATACTGAAAGCTAAAAACATTAGGAACGTGCATGGGGCCCCAAATATCATAATGAACTAATTGAAAAGGACGAGACACATGACTCTCAACCCTAGGATAAAAGGATACTCTATGATGTTTACTAAACTCACAGACTTCACAGGGCAAAAAATCAACATTGCTTCATGAAGTTACTAGCCGTTTAAGGTTCTGAAGGGATGGTTGACTAAGACGACAGTGATTTTGATATGGGGACACTGAAGACTGAAGGGCAACAGAGCTAGGGTATATCGTCTGTAAAATAAAACTGGCCACCACATTCAATACCACCACCAATTTTCCTTCCCGTCTTGAGATCCTGAAAGGCATAACCATTAGGGAAGAATGTGACAGAACAATTTAAAGACTTGGTAAGTTTACTAACAGACATAAGATTTAATGAAAAACGAGTTACATGCAATACAGAATCCAAAGTCAGAGATGAAGTAACAAGAACAGAACCCAAACCAGTAATATCAATGGTAGATCTATTGGCTAAGGTAATACGAGATGGTTTAGGAATAGATTGATGGCCAGAAAGAATAGTAGAAGTACCAGTCATAGTCATATGATCAGATGCACCCGAATCAATAACCCAAGGAATAGGAGAACGGGAAGATGCAATACAAGTACCGGAAGAACCTGTCTGAGATAGCGTTGCAATGGATATTGAATTCTTTAGATGAAGCCTAATTCGACACAAGGCGTTTGGTACCATGGTGTCGGCATAATGAGTAAACGGTCAAATATTTTTAGAAGCAGTAACTTGAGATCCTAACAATACTTCACTGTATGATTTCATTGATTTGTGCCTCCACAATATGTGCACAATTTGGAACCACGGCCTCGACCATGGTCGCTGCCTCCCCCTGACACGCAACCCGCATGACTACCAAAAACAGAGTGAACCACCAAAATCAGAATCACGCCTGCGACCACAGCCACGGCTGAATGAAGAACCAAAACTACCAAAAACAACGGAAGCTAATGCCGAACGATCAAAGTAGAACTAGAAGCAGAATCAGTCTTCTTTTCAGACATTTTTTGCGAACAATGGAGAGGCAACCAAAAAATAAATGACCAAAAAGCTTCACCTGACTAAACAATCAACCGATCAAACCTTGTTGCCAACTAATCAGTTACCAACCAAACTAAGCAATTATCAATATGACTGCCTCAAATCAAACATCAGCAAGAACACCAACAAACCAACTGATTGAAAAGCATAACCTGCAGCATATTGTAGAAAAGAACCCAGAGCAGAGCCAAGAACAAACCCAACAAGATCTAGCAGCATCTAATAGTGTCGTATGACTCGTATGACTCGTATGACCAACAGACCGAGTACCAGTAACAACGAAACCAAATCTGAATCTCAACATGAAAGCAGAAGAGAACCCAGCACCTTTGACAACAACTCAGACCAAATTGAGATTGCACAAGACTGTATTCAGGCTGTAAGCGAGATTGCAGGAGAGAACCCAGCATCTGAAAATGAAATAAGTGTTTTCGCACGCTATACAGGTACGGTCGAACATGTTTTATGCATTTTCGGACATGATTAAGAGATTTCGAGCTTGGCTGTTAGGGTTTCCAACTCGTTTGTGGGTGTCGAAGGGTTTAAGGCCTTTGGTTTAGGTTTTCGAGAAGTGCAGGAGTCGCGATTTAGGTTTGAAGGATTTTCAGGGGCTGAAAGCACTGGATAAGAGTGAAGGAGGGTTTGCGAGAGCCTGGGTGAGATTTTTGATTACAGAGGTATGGATTTCGAGGTCAGACGAGCATGAGATTGACTCGTTTAGGGGTTTCGAGATGATACGAGTACTAGGTTAGGGTTTCATTTGTTGATTTACAGGTTGGTTGGTTGCTTTAGGTTAGGGCTTCTAGGGTAGTGGCAGGAAGACGACAAAGGAGGGTGGAAAGACGGCAGCAGATGTGGTGGTGATGGACGGCGGCTGGGTGAATTAGGTTTAGGTTAAGGGAGGCTCTGGTACATGCAATCATTAGACGACACATTCATTTTATCCAGCTATCTAGGGGATGGGAACAGTCTTTGGTATTAAACACATTCATCCTATTCAGCCATCTAGGGAATAGGAACAATCTTTGGCATTAAACACTTTAGGAGCCTATATATTGATGTACTTCAAAAGTTTGAGATATGATGACTGAATGAATGAAAAATTGAGTAGCTTTCAAGCTCTTTGATTGTGTGATGCAATCATCTCTTTGGTGTAATGCTAAAGAGCCCCTAGGTGTGATGCCTTGGGTTTTTTAGTTGTGATGCCTAAACCTATCCTTCTTTAACCCTTCATCTACTCCTTTAAAATCACTATTCACATTTACTGTTCACAGCCCCAAAAACAGCCCCTTTCTCTTGTGTTTGATTATACTTAGTTTTATTTCAATCTCGTCCTGCATCAGTAATACATGAAAATATGTAATACAAGTAAATATTATTATGCGTCATTCAATTGCAAAGATTGTCTAAGTGACTAAGTAATATTATGGTTATATTAAGTGATTGAACATAATTAAGTTAATATTTTTATAATATCTTATCATTACTTTGTTTTTTCTCTTGCTTGGTGTCTTTTATTTTTGTTTCTTTTGGGATTTATATGCCTAAGAGGTTCTATCCTAGTTGGGAGCGGGTTCCTTTCTCAATGGGAGTGAGGTTCCTAGGAAGGAGTGCGGGAGTGAGGTTCCGAGGTGGATTCGCCACCCACATAGGAGGTTCCTGCAACTAAACCCTCTCCAACTTAGGCAATTTTACATGCTGGTTGATTCATCACTAGTGGGAATAATTTGTATTTGGAAAGGATTGATTTTATACAGTGTGTTCCAATTTCTGGCCTTGCACCGACCATCCAATGGACCATGGACTAAACAGACTTAAGTGACTGAGTAATATTATGGTTATATTAAGTGATTCTTGAAGCCTTTTTTCTTGATGATTGTCTTTTCCAGCTTCTTGTTGGGTGTGTGCAGAGTTTCCATCTTTATCCCTGAAAAATATGTTTGCTGCAGGAGATTGAGAGACAGCTAGCGGCAAAGGAAGCTTCCCTTCCTCAGGAACCAACCTCAGACAATGAGAATGCTGTAACTCTCCTAGTGCGGATGCCAGATGGAAGTCGTCATGGTCGCCGGTTTTTGAAGTCTGACAAACTGCAGGTATTGTTTGTGGAAAAGCCTTGATTTGCATCTAGTAACCATTTCTTCCCAACATTATTGTGGCTTATGTATTAATTAAAGTTATTTGCTTCGCAGTCCCTTTTTTACTTCATTGATGTTGGTAGAGGTGTCAAGCCCGGCAGCTATAGATTGGTATGTTTCACTTTGTTATACTTTACAGCCACTCATTATCTCAGCTGTTTGGTTATGCAAGTTGAAATAGAATTTTTTTGCTCTCATTTGGTGTTCAGAAATGTTTACTGTTTCCGAAGTATTCAATTCAACTTAAAACAGTAGGCCTGGCCTATTCTTGCCATTGCTTACCAGCCTCTTTGTATCTTTTCTGATTCGTTTTTTTTTTTTTTAAATGATGCTTCTCCATGTCTGGGATGTTCTTCTTGTTGGGGCCAGTATTGAATGTTATGATTGCTCCACTTGTCGGCCTTTATTCAGAAAGTGGAATTCAACTTGGTTTTGACTTTTATGTTTTGCTCTGCTCATGACTGGTTCTAAATTCTGGGAAAAAAAAAGAAAGAGAGGATGAAGTCTTGCTTGAAAAATTCCCGGTTGCATTCTTATTGAACTTTCTGAGAAAATAAGTATTTTAGTGGATTTTGCAAATTGTACAATGCATTTATCAGAAATCTGCTAAACTTGGCTAGTCCTTGTCCTAGTTCCACGAGGTAGGCTAGATGGATCTATATCTCCTCCGGTTTGGTATGTTAGATGTCATATTCTCCATAAAGGGTAAGGCATTCATGTCTAAGATGTATACTGCCTTCATTCAGACATTAAGGTTTTGGATATTTTATTGGAAGATAATGGAAACCCGAAGAAGAAAAATATAAGAGTAGATGAAAGTCAAAGCTAATTGCTCTCTGTGTTTTATTTTTGGTTGTTTAGGAAAATGAGATGGTTGTAGATTAGGCAAATCCAAGATCCACACTAAGGCTTATTTGTATAATTTGGGTTCAATTCATGGTCATTATCATTGAGATCTGGTTCAAATGATTTAAACTCAATGACGTATCCAGTGGTGTACATATTCTCCATAGTCTCCATATCCAGTGGTCATTCACATTGTCTCCATATTTCTTCTGGTTTTGTTCTTTCTGGAGGGTTCACTCATTATCAGTGTGTTGTACGTAAATGTCAAATTTTGCCTGATCTAATGGGTTCATGTGTTATCTATTGGGCAGGTGAGGCCATACCCTAGGCGTGCTTTTGATGATGGAGAGAGTGCTTCAACTCTGAATGAACTAGGCTTAACCAGCAAGCAGGAAGCTCTTTTTCTAGAGTTGATTTAGCGTGGTACTCCTATAAAGCTGTAAAAAAAAAAAATTCGCACTCAGAAAAATGTTGGATAATTGGTTACACATGGATTGTTGGATAACTGGTTCTTTTATGGTATTTGGTTGGAATAGGTGGTGACAGCGTTGTTCTGGCCATTGGGGAAGGACTTTTTTGATGGACGTGAGCGCATTTGATTTTCCTGATGGATTGATTGATGGGAATGGCTTTGTAGTTGTATAACTGGGATGGAAATCTTGTTTCAGTAGCCTGTTCTTGTAGATCCAGTGATTCCAAATTGTCTTGCAATTGTAAGCTTATTATATTTGCTACCCATGGGTGGGACATTTAACGCCATGCTCAGCCTAACTAGTTCTGAAACCACGCTCGACATTACGTCAACAAGCTTTGCGGAAGGAGATTTTGAGTTTGGCTAGTTGTGCAATATCGCTGTTATTGGCAGCTGATCAGTGCCAGATTTAAACTAGATGGTTCTTAGATGGCGATTGGCTGATCGGTTCCAGTCCATGGTGGTTATCAGTCCTACCAAACATAATGCGTATTTCTCAAAAGGTTATCTATTGAACTTGACAAAACTTTTCTGCATGCCAATAGCCTATAAGGCTTCACATTTACCTGATACAGATTTACGGTATTAAATACATATATAGCTGATTTGGGCGGCATTCCAGGTAGTTGTCATTCACATATCAAAACCTTGAACCATATCGTTCACACTAGCAAATTATCTTGCCTACATAACACTCTTAAAGACTGCTTTAATAAGAACCAAAAAGTATTACTCCATCCGTCCCTTATTTAGAGTTTAGTATTTTATTTTGGGTTGTTCCTTAATAAATGTCCATTTTATAAAATTAGTGGGTAAAAGTTGGTGTATTGTCTATTTTGTCCGTAAAAGTAGATTCCATTTTGAAAAGTTAGTGAGTAAAAGTGTAATGGTGATGGGTAAGTAGGGAAAGTTGAGGAAAAAGTTGATGTGCAAGGTATAATGATGATATCTTTTTAATAAGTTGAAATTACGAAGCAGAATACTTAAAAAATGACGGAAGGAGTAGTTGGTAACTCCTAGAGCAAAGGAAAAATAAGTACAAAAAACAGTATGTAAGGGATGACTATTTTCAATTAAAGGGATTCTAGTTTTCTAATTCTTATTTTCTTTAAAGTATTGATGTAACGTAATTTGGGTTGTAGACTAAAATATTAAATGAGAAGTAATCAGTCCTGTTAATATTAAAAAGGCAAAATATACGCACCAAGCGATTGTCCATGTAACGATCCGAATTTTTGCTCTAATTTTTTTTTTTGAATAATTTTTTTTTATATTTTGAATTTTATTAAATAATTAAACTAACTAGTATCTATCAATAATTTTTTTTCTTAACCCATATGTTATAATGATCCGAAAATTTTAATAAGTCAAATTATAATTTTATAAAAAAATTATTTCTTTATTTTAGTTAATTAATCATAAAATTAAACTCAACGTTAGTTTAAATCTAATGCCTTGATGTTCCACGTATACCTTAATATTTTTTCACCAACTCTCTCTCATCTCTTTGCCGCCTCTCCCTCTCCCCACTCAATTCTCTTCCTCTCCAAGCAACTGGCCCACTCAGCCACCCTTATCCCTTCCATTTTGGCGCCCTTATCCTCTCCCACCTTGCGCCCCAAGCCAGCCGCACTCCAAACCGCATGCCCGCCGCCCGTTTCGGCGAATTGCGGTCCAGTTCGATGCCTATATAAACCCCACCTCTCTCACCTCCGAAATACACAACAAACACACTCCCACAACCACTGAAATTTAGAAAGAAAGAAAGGAAAAAGAGAGAATCCGAGCTTCATCAAATGGAGGTCTAGAGAGAAACCAAGTGTGTTGTCGGTTTCTCACTCAGCTGAGCCTCAATTCGAGCTGCACCTATCCTAATCCGTTCGTCGGCACCACCACAGCACCCTCCGTTCATCCCAAGCCGTTCCCGTGGTCTTCGTCATCTCCTCTGTTTTACCGAAACCGACCCGGAACCCGTTTTCCCTCCTCGGCCGGAACCAAGGTATTATAATCCTTATCCTACCTCTCCCTAAATATATTAATGTACTAAGAGGTTAGTTTTTATGATTAGAATCGAAATTGGAATTGAACGAACGGAACCCAGATTTTTCGAAAAGACACTGTGCACTGTTTATAGCCGTGATTACTAATCACGTTTTTGGAACTGTTCACCCGCTTGAAGTTTTAAAAAATGGCACAACAATTACACTTATTCCCCTGCTCCATTTGAATGTAATGTTTCAGCCCAGATCATTAAATATAAGTGGTTATCTTATTGCAGTTAAGTCCTAAAGTCTTTAAATGTAGGGACCCGTGTTTAATTGCTTTGTTATTATTAAATGTCTCTATAATGTGATATGGGTAAAATTATTTTTTTACCTGAAGATTTTATGAACCATGCATTTTTATTTTTTTATGTTCCCTTTTTGGTGTGTATCTCTGTTCATATACATCTACCTGACCGAGCCTGCTGGGACCCGCATGTGTTGTGTCGTGGGTGTTGATAGAAACTTGTAGGACCAATTGTTTATTTAATGATTAGTCGTGGGTTATTTGTGCAAGGACATATGACATGAAAAAGAGAATAATGTCTTGAAACTTGAGGGGGGAGAGTGTGATTTCTACTTTTTAAAGCCATTATTAGATCAGGAGAAGCCGATCCCCTTTTTGTTTTTCGATTCTTCCAGCGTACTCTCTCTCTAAAACATTACAAACCATTGTCCTTCTTCTCCAAAATCAAAGACCAAAACATGAAAATCTCGGCAAAGTGCAAGAAGAAAGGTTGATCTACGCGAGGAGGGCTACGTTTTGATACGAAGAAAGTGTCACCTTCTTTGACTACGCAATTTCTTGCAATTTGGGGATTTTCTTCTCTTGAGGTAGGGTTTTCTACTAGTTTCTTTAAAATGCAAGTTACCATGTGTGTGAAAACTATTATTGTTAAGTGTTCAAGCATGATAATCAAAAGAAAAGCCCAAAATTTTGTTCTACGGTGAAAGTTAGAAATCTCACACATGAGTTGATGTTGATCGGTGTGCTCAACCATTCTTTGTGACTGTTTTGGCGGGGGATTTTTGATAGGTGATAGCTCTAGGTTGAAATTTGTTGACATTGATGAGTTTGTTGTTTGATAGGACTTCAAAGTTGTAAGTTGTATGATTGCTATTTTAGAATCTGTTTCCAGAAAGTTTTCACAGAACTTGTTTAGTTGTCGATGGGTTTAGTGTTTGTTGTAATGTGATGGAAGTGTTATGCCCAAGAGTATTATCATTGGGTGTTTTATGAAGAGCACGTTTGGAAGGTTTTGATGTGAGTTTGTCCTATTTTGGGAAAAGTGGTAATTAGTT